>CAUYUJ010017615.1:980182-1207620 GCA_963575745.1 Prorocentrum cordatum | reverse complement strand
AGGAGAGAGGAGGAGGAGGAGGAGGAGAGGAGAGGGAGGGAGGGAGGGAGGGAGGGAGGAGGAGGAGGAGGAGGAGGAGGAGGAGGAGGAGGCGGAGAAAGAGGAGAAGGAGGAGGAGGAGGAGGAGGAGGAGGAGGAAGAGGATGAGAAGGAGTAGGAGGACGGGACATCTTGGGAGCCTCTGGGGGCACTCTGGGGGCCTCATGGGAGCGTCCTGGGATCCTTTTGCAGGCATCTTTGGGGCCTCCTTGGGCCTCTTGGGGGTCTTTGGGTGCTTCTCGGGGGCTTCTTTAGCAGTCTCAGGGCGGCATTCCTGGCCCGTCCGACGCCGTCGGAAGCCGTCTTGGGGGCTTCTGTGGGCCGATTGGAAGCCTTCTTGGGGTGCTCCAGGGCCGTCTTGAAGGCTATTTTGAGTGTCTTGGAGGCCTCTTGGACCGTCTGGGTGCCCCCTTGGGCGGCCTTGACTGCCTCTTGGGCCGTTCTGGGGCTATCCTGGAAGCCTCTTGGGCGATCTCTCTGGGCTCTTGGGCCGTCTCGGGTCGTCGGGAGGCAGAACAGAAGCACATGCCACACTCCTTTAAACACCTAAGGCGAATCAATGATTTTGGCCTCGTCGGGCCTTCCGGGGGACCCTCTTGGAGGTCTTTTGGGCAGTCTTGGAGGCCTCTTGGGACCCTTTTGGGCCGTCTTGGGCCATCTTAGGGCCATCTTAGGTAATTTTGATGGGCTCCTGGCCCGTCTGACGCAGTCGGACGCAGTCGGACGCTGTCTTGGGGGCCTCTCCTGGGCCGATTGGAAACACTCCTGAGGTGCTCCAGGGCCGTCTTGGAGGCCACTTTGGGCCTCTTGGGCAGTTCTGGGGCCATCTTGGATGCCTCTTGGGCGATCTGGGGGCGATCGTTGGGGGCTCTTGGGCCATCTCATGCCGTCGGAAGGCTGAACAGAAGCAGATGAATAACTCCTTCAAACACCTGAGGCACATCAATGACTTTGGCCTCTTCGGGCCTTCCTCGAGGCCCTCTTGGAGGCCTCTTGGGCCGTCTTGCAGGCCAGGCCGTCTTGGAGGCGCTTGGACGATCTTGGGGCGATCGTTGGGAGCTCTTGGGCCGTCTCAGGCCGTCTGAAGGCCGAACAGAAGCAAATGCCAAACTCCTTCAAACACCTAATGCAAGTCAATGATTTTGGCCTCTTGGGGCTCTCTGGTGGGGCCTCCTGGGCTCTCTTGGGACGCTTTGGCAGCCTTTTGGGCGATCTTGAGGCAATGTTGGGCCTTATTGAGCCTTCAGGGAGGCTTCTTGGACGAACTTGGAGATATCTTGATTGGCTGAACTTGGAGGCTATATTGGCTATCTTGGAGGCTATCTTGAGCCTTTGGGGGGAGTTTTTTGCGGACGTTGTGATCGTTTGCGCTCGTTTGCGCTCGATTGTGCGGCCTTCCGGGTGGTCGGCGGGACAGGCCGAAGCCCCAGGGGACAGTTTTTTTGGGAAACCCCCAAAACAAAACCGAGAGGGTCTAGCTAGCACTTCAGGCACCCCTTTGGCATGCCAACAGGGGGCGGCGGACCAGTGGCCTTCGACCCGCCCCGCCACCGTGCCCGTGTTGTGGGCCAGTGGCCTCTTGGATGTCCGTTGGGGTCTCTTGGGGTGCCCCGGGGCTTCTCGAAGGCTTCTTGAGGGGGGCTCTTGGGGCTCCCAGGGGGGGGCTCTTGGAGGCACCGTGGAGGCCTCTTGGGGTATCTCCAAGCGCCCCTGGGGGTCCCTCGGGGTTCCTGGCCATGGCGCGCCAAGAGTCGTGCGAGCAGGTTCGGGAAATGCGACAGTTGGGGCTCTGGGCCCCCTGAGGTTCTTTCGTAATACCTAGTATTGAGGATTGAGGGCGCCTGGGGACCCGAGGACGCTCCACTCAGTGCCTCGCGGTGCGGTGGCATGTATGTATGTCTACGTATGTATGCTAGCCCTGAACTCAGGCACGACCCTGCCAACACGCATGCATGATTTTCAATGCAGGGCGATCATCATTATCACCACCATCTTCTTCATCATTATGTTCTTCTTCATCATCATAATCATCGTCATCACCGTCATCATCAGCATCATCATCATCGCCATCATCATCACCGTCATCAGTATCACCGTCACCACCACTATCTTCATCATCAGCAGCAACATCATCATCATCGTTACCACCGTACTCATCATCACCATCATCAACATCACCATCATCATCATCGCCGTTATCGACATCACCGTCATCATCATCAGCATCATCATCATCATCGTCGTCGTCATCATCGTCATCATCGTCATCATCGTCATCATCATCATTATCATCATCATCATCATCATCATCATCATCACCATCATCATCATCATCATCATCATCAGAATACTCGTATACGTGTATAGACACACGTATACACATGTGCTATGACAGTGCAGGCAGCCCCCGTCTTGGTGCTGTGCCGAGCTCGTCTTGGGAGCCCGTGGGGCTGCCGGCGGTCCTCCGGGGCCCTCTCCTGCGGGGCTCCTGGGGCTGCACCCGGGGGGCAGTCTGGGGCCCCGCTGGGCCGCCTTGAACCCCTCTTATGCTGCCCGCCACTCACGCAGTGGCGAAGCGTGCCGGCGTGCCTGTAGCCCTACCAAAGGATGTTCTAAGAACTTGTTGTGGCTTCCACGCTCAAGCCACGCTTCCAGAACCCCTCAAGCCACGCTTCCAGAGCCCCTCGTGGGGCGTCTTGGGGCCCTCTTGTTGTGAGGAATATCCGGGAGGCCTCGCGCGGCGCTTAACAGTTGTACTATCTAGTCCACACGTCAGCTCCATAAGCTATGGGTCGACGCTCGCGTGGCGATGCTCCGGCGCCAGTCCGACGTAAATCCGACGCAATTGCGACGTAGTCCAACGTGAACCCGACGTAAAGCCGATGTGGATCCGACGTAAATCGGTTCTCAAGTTGCCGCGCGAGGCCTCCACGATTTTCCTCATAACTCTTGGGCTGTCTTGGGCAGCCTTAGCTCCCTCTTGGGGCCTTTTTTTGCGCGCCTATTTGGCCATCTTGTGGCCAGTCTGGGGGCCTCTTGGGTGGGCTTTCTTTGAAGTTTGGAATGCTGAGCAGGCGGGTCTGGTACCGTAGCCAAGAGGGCATCACTATATTTGCCTGTTTGGGGCCTTTTGGGGGTCCTCTTCAGGCCACCTAGGCTCGTCTTGGAATTCTAATTGGCCGTCTTGCAGCCATCTTGCGGCCATCTTGCGGCCATCTTTGGCCAACTTTGGATCGTCTTGGCCATCCTGAGGTTCTCGTCGGGACCCCTGAGCGCCTCCGTGAACCGTCTTGGTACCACCTCGGGCCCTCTTGGGCCTTCTTGTGGCGCCCCAGCACGAGCTGGTCTGCTCGGGAGTACAGCTGTGGCGGGCCGTGTTCTTTTCATAGGGGGCCGTTCGAATTTTTTTGCGTGCGCATGCATCTCTGTCTGTCTGTCTCTCTCTCTCTCTTTCTTTTTGTCTCTCTCTCTCTCTCTCTCTCCATCTCTCTATAGGTATATTCAATGGCATTCGGCCCGTTCTGCCACGGTACCTGGAATGTGGGTCTGAGGCCTCTTGGATGGTCGTTGGGATCTCGTCGAGGCCTCTCGAGAGCCTCCTGGAGGCAGTCTTGAGGCCTCTGGGGGGCTGTTTGGGGGCTTCTTGGGGCCTCTTTTGGGCCCTCCTGAGCCTGGGCGCCTCTTGGGGCGGAAGGCTGGGATTTTCGGTTTGTGTTCCCCCTCATGGGCCCCCCTTGGGGCTGTCTTGGGCCCTCTTGGGCCGTCTTGGGCGCCTCTTGGGCCGTCTTGGGGCCCTCTTGGGCAGTCCTCGGGGCCTCCTGGGGGCATCTTGGGTCGTCGGGGGGCGATCGTTTGGGGCCTCTCGGGCCGTCTTGGAGCGTCGGAAAGCCGAAAAGGGGAGAAGGCCAAACATTTTCAAACACCAGAGGATAATCAGTGATTTGTGCCTCCTGGGGCCCTCTTGGGACGCCTCTTGGAACACTCTTGGGGCGTCGTGGGGGCTTTTTGGGCCGTGCTGAGGTGCGTAATGGGGCAATCGTTTGGTGATTCGGGGTACTGGGACAGTCTTGAGGGCCCCTTGGGGCCCTCTGTGCCCACCTTGGGGCCCTCATGGCCCCGAGCACAGCGCGCAACAACGCATCCCAGAGCCCAGGAGGCACGGACCAAACCCCGGGTGACTTGAGAATCGGGGGTCCGGGCCATTAAGACACTCCTTAGGAGTGAGGACCGAGGATCAGGGGAGTAGGCAAAGGACCTGAGGACACGCCCACTCCGTGCTCAGGGCACGGCGGCGTATATGTAGCTAGATGCATGCACACATATGTGTATATATATAGACATATGCACAAAGACATCCGTACACATATGACTGTACACATGAACGTGTGTGTGTGTGTGCGCGCGCGCACACACAATCGCCTCGTGGCGTGAGGCTGGTTGTGGCCCAAGGGGCGGGCTGTTCAGTGACATGTCGTGCCCGTGCGGAACTGCAGTCTCGCTCGCCCCCCCCCCCCCGCTGGCACCCCCTGCTGCCCAGGGAGCGAGAGAGAGAGAGAGAGAGGAGAGAGACAGAGACAGAGACAGAAAAGGACAACAGAGGGCGGGCAACCTCTGCTGCCCAGCGAGCGAGAAGGAGCGAGAGACAGAGAGACAGAGAGACAGAAAGAGAGGGAAATAGAGAGAGAGAGAGAGAGACAGAGACAGAGGAACATAACCGGAGATGTGTACACATACACACGCATACATACATACATACATACATACATACATACATACATACATACATACATACATACATACATACACAACACAGACACATATCGAGAGAGGATCGAGGAAGCTCGAGCGAGTGATTCTATAGAAATTTACATTTTTATCTGTAGACATGTATGTACGTAGAAAAACAAGCACGAGCGGCCCAGCTGGATGCTGCGTGCGCCTCGACCGACTACAGCGTCGACCTGGTGGCAGGCTGCGCTCGGTGGCCCGGCCAGAGAAGTACGGTGCAGATGTGCAGGCAGTATTTCGGCGCTGTGTAGAGGAAGTGCAGCACGTCAGCAGGGCTCCCTCCTTCTCCTCCCCCTCCTCCACCTCCTCCTCCCCTTCCTCCTCCTCCTCCTCCTCCTCTTCCTCCTCCTCCTCCTCCTCCTCTTCCTCCTCCTGCAGCAGATGATCCCACCCGTCTTTCCGATGACGCATCACGTAAAAGGCTGCGAACTGATTGCAAAGTACTCTGTGTACGCGCGGGAAGCAGCAGGGAGGAAGTACTTCTCGACGCGCAGCTGCTGCGAGCTTGAGGTGCGAGTCGCGAAGAACGACCTGGAGAACCTGCAGAGCGTCATGGAGAGGCATCCGAGAGGGAGTTGCGGACCATCGAGAAGCCCGAGAAGAAGGAGGTCGAGAGGCTCCAGCGTCGTCAAGAACGGCGCGAGAGCATGGGCGCCCCGCTCGACGGCACCGAGATCTTCGAGCAGTTCGCCGTTTCATGTGGAGAAGCTAGCTCCTGCGGCCGCGTGCGGCTGCACTCGCGAGGGCATCTCGGAGTTCAGGCCAGCGGAGCCTGCACCGACATAAGCGTCTTTCCCTGGAGCACCGACTGGTACACATCCAGATGGACACAACACCATTGGGACGACGAGTGGGAAACAAGGACACCACAGAGACCACTGGAGCGCTCTCCTCAAGGGCCCCTCCTCCCGTGGAACGACACCGGGACAGGACCGGCATCGCAGGTATGGAAGCCTCTCGCACGCCGTGACATGAATGGCACTGCTCGCCCCTACGTACGTGCCGACTGGACAGGGGAATTCAGACGTGCTCTTGGAGTACTACAGGAAATGTGGATGCAGTGTAATGCAGCACAGGACTTGCGTCGGACACACCGTTGCACGGGTCGGCCATCGACCAGCGCGTCCAGGAAACGAAGTGAGTCTTGGGAGGGGGCTCTGTTAGAAGCGTGGGCCCAGCAGGACTCTGGCACAATTTATTAGGCCCCTCAGCATAAGTTTGGCACGACGGGGCCTCCAGCATTCCTTCCCTCCCCCTCTCTCCCCTGCGTCGTTGAGGCGAGGCCGTGTCGTCTTCATCCCCCTGCTTGGGAGCCCTGCTCGCCCAGCGCGTTCCCCTTGGAATGGGCACTCGAGAGGGCCAACAGCCGCTCCCCCCCCACAGACCCGTAGGGACTCGCATTTTCACGAGGTAGCGAGCCTCTCTTACGGGGCCTCCTCGGAGCTCGCCCCTTAGAGCATCGGGGTGCGCCTCCTGCCGGCCCCATGGGAAGTCTGGGTCTGCGGCAGACTTCACTCGCAGGGGATTTTGAAAGTCGTACCCCGCAGCTCTTTTGCGGGCGTTTCGACGTTGGCCCCTATCTTGCGGATGTCCTGTCCTGTCCTGTCCTCCTCCTCCCTCTCTCCCTCCTGCCCCTCCTCCTGCTCCTCCTGCTCCCCCCCCTCTCCTATTCCTCCTCCTCCCTCCCTCCTCTTCCTCCTCCCCTCCTCCTCCTCCTCCTCCTCCTCTTCCTCCTCCCCTCCTCCTCCTCCTCCTCTTCTTCCTTGTCCCCCCGTTAGTATAGTGAAGAGGATGCGCGTGATGAAGCGCAATCAGACGAAACAGTGCAATTTTGATCATTCCTCAAGCCAAACCGATCGCCCAAACCAGATCTCCCATACCTGCAGCGCCTTCGTTTGTTTACCTTTCCCCATTCCTTCTCCCTGCCGCGGGGGCGTTCGTCAAGGAATTTGTTCAGAGGGCTTCAGACCCTGGGTTATTTCCTTATCTGATGAGAGCGGCAGTGGTATCCATGGCCGGGCTTCAGTTGGTAGTCCTCCGGCTTTCACACACTGGATTCCGTATCCAATGGTTCTGTATCCGATGCCCTCATAGCGCCTTCCGTTCCTTGCCCTTCCCCATTCCCCAGACGTCGGCGGGCGCGGCTGAGGCGCCATGCCCCTCGTCGGCCCTGTGGTTCCGCGATCCTCCTTTTCCACCTCTTCCTCCGTCTCCTCCTTGCCTTCTTCCTTCGTCTCCTCCTTGCCTTTGTCCTTCTCCTCCTCCTCCTCCTCCTCCTCGTGTTCCTCCTCCTCGTCCTCCATGGCCTTCTCCTCCCCCTTCTCCCTATAGGTGCGTGTGTGTGTGTGTTTGTGTTTGTGTGTGTGTGCGTGTGTGCGTGGGTGTGTGTGTGTGTGTGTGTGTGTGTGTGTTTGTGTGTGTGTGTGTGTGCGTGTGTGCGTGGGTGTGCGTGCTGTTCTTTCGTCGCCCGTGCGCGTGCGCACGGCGTGTCCCGCAGCAGCAGCAGCTGCGCAGGGGCGGGACGTGGCGGCCGCTCCCGGCGCGCCGACCTCTGCAGCCTCTCGCGGGCGCGTTCGGAGGCCGAGTGGCCGCTCTTCGGGGCCTGTTTGTAGCCTCCTCGAGGACGAGGAGGAGGAGGAGGAGGAGGAGGAGGAGGAGGAGGAGGAGGAGGAGGAGGAGAATGACGAGGAGGAGGAGGAGGAGGAGGAGGAGGAGGAGGAGGAGGAGGAGGAGGAGGAGGAGGAGGAGGAGGCGGAGGGGGTGGTGGTGGAGGTGGAGGTGGAGGGTGGCCGGGATTCCACACGTGGGCCCCCTTTTTTCGCCTTCGTCTCTTCCTCTGCCGCAGTCCCCCTCCCACTTTCACGTCCACGACGCCTTCCACTCCTCGCCTTCTCGCTTCCGCCTCCTCCTCCACCTCTTCCTCCCTCCCCCTTCCAGTTCCCCGTCCACGTCTCCTCCCCCTCCCCCTCCCCCTTCCCACCCCCCCCTCCTCCCCCTGTTCTTTTTGCTTCGTCCTCCCCCCCATTTCATTATCATCCTCCGCCGTCGCCGTGCCTCACCCTCTTCACTGCCCCCCGCTGCCGATCGAAGCTCTTTGCCTCGCCCTCCCCTTCCCCTCCTGTCCTCCGCGTAGGGCGCTCGGAGGCCGCGGCATCAATGCGCCCCCTTGGAGCAGAGAGCGAAACCAGCAGAGAGAGAGAGAGAGCGAGAGAGAGAGAGAGGGAGAAAGAAAGAAAGAGAGCGATAGAGAGAGAGAGGCAGAGCGAGAAGAAGAGGGCGAGAAAGAGAGAGAGAGAGAGGGAGGAGAGAGAGGGAGGGAAAGGGAGGGATAGAGAGAGAGAGAGAGAGAGTGAGAACCACCGCGGCGCCTCGCCCTCCGCCCACTCGCTGCCAGCCGGCGGTGCCCCTTGCGGGAGGACGAGGACGTCCCCGGCGTGCCAGGACGAGCCAGCAGGTCTGGCCCCCCCAGGCTCTTGACGTCGTGTTTTGTTCAGCCCTGGCGCGCTGCTCGTCGATCTTGGCCTCCTGGGGCTGCCTTCGGGCTCGGCGGCGGTCAGAGCACAGGACCCCGAGAACCGCCCCCCGGGTCGCGTTTCAAGGGGCCTCTGCTGCTGTGTCGCCACCGCAAAAACGAGACAGCATGTCCAGACTTCTGGGGCCTGCGGCTTGAACAAGAAGCGCAATCCGTCGGAGGTCTGGGGCGGCGCCTCGTCTTTCGCAGCGCGGCACGGCCTCGAGCACGATGCTCTCTGCGACCTCGACGGCGTTCTTCGAAGACGAAACAACTGCATCAACATACACTTTCGGCGCTCCGCGCGCATTTCTTGGATCCGCGCTGGGCCCCCCCGGCGGCGCCTCCGCCGCCGCCCCTGGCGCGCTCCGCTCGCCATGGAGGGGGTCCAACGCAGACCCAAGAAGTCCGCGCAGAGCGCCAAAAGTTTATGTTTATGGCGTTTTTTCTTCTTTCAAGTCCTATGAGACCGCTTCTTTGTTGCTTGGGGCATGACGGGCGTCATGGCCCCCGCCCCCCCCCCCAATGACGTGACGCTTCCCCGCCCCGGTGTGTTCCGGGCACTGCCGCCGTGCGCATTGGGATCCGCGTAGGTGTCCGCATAGGAATTCGCACAGGGGTCTTGTCCGCAGTCGTCGTCGTCGTCGTCGTCGTCGTCGTCGTCGTCGTCGTCGTCGTCGTCGTCGTCGTCGTCGTCGTCGTCGTCGTCAACGTCGCGATGTTCGCCCCGGGCGATTGGCTCCGACCAGGCGACCGCGCGGTCTGCCGGGCCGTCCCCTGGCGGGGAGCCCCCCCTTGGGAGCAGGCCCCGAGCCTGACGCGCGCGTGGAGCGCAACAAGAATAGTCTGGGGACGGCTTTTCGAAGCTGTTTGATTCTACCTTTGCGTATCTTCTGAGTGTTGTGCATTATTCTTCCAAGATCTGCCTGCAGGAGGCTGGATCCCCTTCGGGGATCACCCGTTAGACTTGGAACGATACAGAGAAGATCAGCATGGCCCCTGCGCAAGGCTGACACGCACACATCGAGAAGTGGATACAGCTTTCGTGTGTAAAAACAATCTGACAGGATTTTGGGCCTGTCCGCCCTGTAGGCGGACGTGCCCGACCTGATTCTTGCCAGGAGTGGCAGCCCTCCGCGCACGGTGCCCTGCAGGCCGGCCCGTTGCCCGGCGCCTGCGTGCCGAGGGGCGTGGCAGAGAGGCAGGGGCGGCCACGCGCGGGAGCCCACCGACGGACAGGGCGGGTGTGTCGGCAGCGCCGCGCCCTCCCCCCGCGGCAGGCTCCTCGCCCCGCCTCGCTTGGCCGATGCATCCGTCCAGTTCTAGGAGGTTCCCGCCTGCTTCAGCCTCGACCGCCAGAAAGAGTTTCGAGCACCATGGACGTACCGAAGCTGGAGCTCTTCTGCGTGTCGGGCCCTGGGGGGCGATGCTCGTCCGACAGTGTTTCGATACTCTTCTGTGTGCTCGATATTATTACTGGGATGTGGTCCCGAAGTACGATGGGAGCAACATAAGACCAGTTCTGGGTCATGGCGTCCGCCTGAGGCGCGCAGGGAGCCCCTGCTGCAGGGCTGCATCGTTTTTCTGCCAGCGTCTCGCTCCCCCAGGCGGCATTCTCCTCGCCCCCCTCCGCTGGAGGACACCCCACCGTTCGAAAAACAACAGAACGCATAAGCATAAGCTTTCGGAGCTCCGCGCGAGTTTCTTGGGCCTGCGCTGGTATCCCCCAGCGAGGCCTCCGGCGCTCTGCGCGCCAGGGAGGGGGGCCCAGTGCCGATTCAAGAAACCCGCAGTCCTCCGAAAGTTTTTGTCTGTGCCATTGTTGCTGTTGTTGTTGTTGCTGCTGCTGCTGCTGTTGCTGTTGCTGTTCTTGCTGATCTTGCTGTTGTTGCTGATGATGTTGCTGTTGCTGTTGTCCTGGTCACGCTCTGGGCCGTGGCGTTCAGGGAGGCGCACGTCTCTGGGGCCCCCTCCCTCCTGTCGATGACCCTCTGGACGTCTGTCAGCCCAATGTGTGTGTGTGTGTGTGTGCGTGCGTGCGTGCGTGCGTGCGTGTGTGTGTGTGTGTGTTGCCCCGTGCGGCCTATGTCGGCCGTCCCTGCGCCGCCTTCCTCGTACAACAAGGGCCTCGGTGGACCAGCACACGCTGGCGCAGACCACACGCTCGAAGGATCATCGACCCTGACAGTCGAAGAAGGAACAGCGCCACAGACATAGTTACACTTGTGGCGCGGAGCGCCAAAAGTTTATGTTTCTGCCTGTCCTCCTGCTTCTGAACACGCGCTCGAAGACTCGTCGACCCCGACGGGGCACGCGACCTTTGTGTTGGGGCCGTCCCCTTGTGGAACCCCGGGCGGCGGGGCTCCTCTCGCCTCCGCTCCCCGCACGGCAGCGTTGCCCATCTCCGGGCCGTGGCGTCGGGGGGAGGCGCGCGGGAGGGGCGCGGGTGCTGTGTGTGTGTGTGTGGCGCGTCGCCTGTCCATCCCCGTTTGAGGACAGCAAAACCCCCCCCACCCCCAGCCAGGGCCCCTGCTTTCGAAGAAGAAAACGTCATAAGCATAAACCTTCGGCGCTCCGCGCGGATTTATTGGATCCGCGCTGGGCCCCCCCCGGTGGCGCCCGGAGCCTCAACAGTTTATGTTGATGCCTTTTTTTACGTATGCTAGCCAGGGTTCCCACCCCCGACCTGGTGATCCAGGGGATCCTGGCTGGGGGTGTGGGTGGCCCCCAAACACCAAACTCCCGCCCCCCCCCCCCCCTGCGGGGAGGGGGTTGTGCTGTCCTCGCCCCCCTGTGCCTGCCGTGCCCGACCAAGTCGGCCCCGTGGTATCTCCAGGTCCGCGCCCGAGCGCGGTGTGAGGGCTCCAGCCGCTGCGGCCAACAAAAAGCACAGCGTCGCCCTCCTCCGTCCCTGGGCGGCAGGCGTCTCGCGCCCGCGGGCCCGCCCGCCTCCCGGGCCGAGGGGCGAGAAGATCGGCGCCGCGCCGAGGGGGTAAAAAGTGGGGCAGCTGGCGGCGGCGCTCCGGAGAAGCCCTCTCCGGCCCTCTGAGAAGCCCTCCGCCCTCTCCGGCTCTCCTGCCTCGGCGACTCCCACGTCGAGGGCAGGACCGCCTCTGCTCTCCTCCTCCGATCGTGGTTCTCACTCCCAAAAAAAAACAGAGCTCTCGAGGCCTTGTGTGAGAGATGTTTCGCGAACAGATTTTTACACTGCAAGGACAGAGTCCTCGTAGTTCTCGGATAAAAGAAGCAGAGTCCTCGCCGCTCTCGGAAGACAAAGTTCTCTCCTCTTCTCTTCCTCGCGGTTCTCGAACAACGAAGTTCTCGGCACGGTGCGCATCGGTGCCTCCCGGGGCCAGGGCCTCCACCTGGTCCTCGACAGGCCGCGGCGGCGGTGCGCACCGGAGCTCGCTCGCTCGCTCCGTGCGTCTTCGGGGAGGGCTCGGGCCGCTTCTCGGGAGGGTGGGCGGCCTTCCGGGCCTCCCGAGAAGGCCCGCCCCCTCTGCCCTTCCCCCCCCCCTTTCGGCGCGCCGCCGAGAAGACATGTCTCTCTTGGTCGCGGGAGGGAAAGCCGCCTGGATCCCACGATCGGCGTTTCCTAAACGGCCCTGGGCGTTTACGAAACAGCCCTGCCCTGTTCGGTTCCTTCCGTGGTTGCATCTACTAAACGGTGTCGGGGTGATCATTCTGGGGGTGTGTTTTCTGTCCTCTAGCTTGGGCGCGGCCGTGTCAGTCAAATAGAGACTTGCGTCGTCGTTGTCCTCCTCCTTGCCCTCCCGGCAGTACGCCAGCGGCCCGCTGAGGCCGCTCACCATAAAGGCAGATGTTTTGAGGATACGGAGCCTGCTGCGACGGAACACGCCCACGGCTCCACGGAGGGCTGAGGACGGCACCCCAGGCAGGCCTCAAGCGAGAATTTTGGGCCTTCACTTCGATTTTAGTTCGAGTGGCACACCTCGATGTTATATTCGTCGTGGAGGCTGGATCGAACTTGCCTCCTATGCTGCCTTACCTTACATTGCTTTCCCTTGGCAGGCCCGTCCGACCCCGACGAGGCCAAGTTCTACGTGGCAGTCATGCACAGCGACAGCGGCCTCGATAGCAGGCTGCCCTTCAGCGGCACGGAGAACGACCAGGATATGTACGTGGGCCGGGCCGTTGGGAAACTCGCATTGGCAGGGGGAGGGTGAGGCGGGGGAGGAGAAGCAAGTTGCCTCCCTCCGCTCGAGGAAACATAAGACTCAAGTTCGCCAGATCTCGGGTATGCCGACGCTTTATGACGAGTCCGTCATGGATTTTGACGGTCAAGTTTTCGTGGGATGTGCGCAGCGAGAGTTCGCGCCACATTTCAGATTGTGTCACGCCATTTTCCTTACGGTCCCGTCAAGCCAACCCGAGTAGCCCGCCGAACCCGAGTCTTGCGTCTCCCCGATCCGCCTTCCGGGCCATCTCTTCTCCTCGTTTCCCTCCTCGGGGTAACCCTCTCAGCCCCAGAATTTGCCAGTTTTACATTCTCCCCTGTGGCAGAGCGCCGCCGGGGGGGGGGGCCTGGCAGCATACCTGATCGGATCAGTGCCATTTGCGTAAGGGGGGCGAGACAGGGGAGGGGGAGGAGGACTGAGAGTTCAGGAAGTTTTTCGGACTTCTCGAGGCTCCAGAGATCTCTGGGGAGGAAGAGAATGAACGGATGAGGGAGATGGAGGGAGGTATCCGAAAGTTTTTCTCCTGGTCCCGAACATGTTTTTCCTAACCATCCTGTGGCATTGGGTCTTCGTTTTGACAAAACAGTGCCCCGCGTCTCACCTCCTCCTGCTCACTCCTCCTCCACCTCCTCTCGCTTTTCCCTCCTCCCATCCCTGCCACTGCCCTACGCATCAGTTAACCATGTCGGCAAGCTCCACCCAAGGCCCACATGGTGCCGCCAGCATGCGTCCCCATTTCGGCACACCCCTCACACGTCTCGTGGCCCCATCGGGAGCTTCACCTAAGATCCAAATGGAGCCGCCCGCATGCGCCCCTGCCACCCATTCCGGCACACCGCTCACACGCTTCGGGGCCCCATTGGGAGTGCCACCCAAAGCCCAAATGGTGCCGCCCGCAGGCGTCCCCGCCGCCCATTTCGGCACGCCCCTCACACGTTTCGTGGCCCCATCGGGGGCTATACCCAATGCCCAAATGGTGCCGCCCGCGTGCGTCCCCGCTACCCATTTCAGCACACCGCTCACATGTTTCGTGACCGCACAAGGAGCTTCGCCGACGGCCCCATTGGTACCATCCGCATGCGTCCCCGCCACCCATTTGGGCACACCCCCTTCACACGTCATGTGGCCCCGCAGGGAGCCCCACCCGAGATCCAAATGGAAGTCGCCCGCATGCGCCCCCGCCACCAATTTCGGCACACCGCTCACGCGTCTCGTGGCCCCATAGGTAGCTCCACACGCGGCCCAGATGGTGCCGCCCGCGGGCGTCCCCGCCACCCACTTCGGCACGCCCTTGACGCGTCTCGTGGCCCCATAGGGAGCTCCACCCAAAGCCCAAATGGTGCAGTGGCCCCATAGGGAGCTCCCACTGCCCACATCGTGCCACCCGCATGCGTCCTCGCCACCCATTCTGGCACACCGCTCACATGCTTCGTGGCCCTAGAAGGAGCTCCACCCAATGCCCACATGGTGCCGCCCGCATGCGTCCTGGCCACCCATGTCAGCACACCCCTCACACGCCTGCCCCGTAGGGAGCTCCACCCAAGGCCCAAATGGTGCCGCCCGCAGGCGTCCCCGCCACCCATCTTGGCACACTGCTCACATGTTTCGTGGCTTCATAGGGAGCTCCACCCAAAGCCCAAATGGTGCCGCCCGCATGCGCCCCCGCCGCCCATTTAGGCACACCCCTCTCGCGTCTCGTGGCCCATCGGGAGGTTCACTCAATGCCCACATGGTGCCGCCCGCGTGCGTCTCCGCCGCCCATTTAGGCACACCCCGTCACACGGTATGTGGCCCCGCAGGGAGCCCCACGCAAGATCCAAATGGAGCCGCCCGCATGCGTCCCCGCTTCGTCGACGGCCCCACTGGTACCGTCCGCATGCGCTCCCGCCACCCATTTCGGCACATCCTCACACGTCTCGTGGCCCCCAAAGGAGCTGTATCGAAAGCTTCAGCTGCACCCTATGCATGCGTCCCCGCCGCCAGTTACGGCACACCCGTTAAACGTTTAGTGCCCCCGTGGGGAGTTCCACCAAATGCTCCAGTGGCGATGTGTGCATGCGGTCCCCCACCCATGTCGGCGCACCCACCACAGGGTTCAGGGCCCCACAGGGAGCTCCTTGCAATGTCCCAGTGCCACCGTTCGCATGTGCCCCCTGCACCCATCCCCTGACATGCTTCCCACGTTTCGTCGCCCAACAGGTAGCTCCACCGAAGTCCCCATGAAGAGATCCACTGAAGGCGATGTTTACAATGACGGCACTCGCAACTGCATATGGTTGGGTCTTTCGTCTGTATAATTCGGTTTATTGAGGTTTGGGATGGGGTCGGATGTTTTCAGACTATCTCGGCGGCGAAGTTCGGATGTTTTGGGTCGCGACAGGCCAGCGTGCTGGTCTGCAGGAAGGAGTTCCGCGGACGAGATCGCTTCACAGGTCGGCCCAGTCGTCCTTAAGCGCATGCAATGCGCATTGAGTGCGGCAAAGCCGCTCCCTGGCCTAGGTTTGGCCGCTGTGCTGGGTTTGGCCTTCTTCTCTTGAGACTTGGGGTAGCACTTCGCAGCACAGCTGCTGACTCACAGCTCGACTGTCTCCTTATCGCAGGGTCTCCGGAGGTCTCCTCTGGGTCTCGATTCAGTGCCAAGTCGTTGTGCCGTGGCAGCCGTGCGGTGGGGTCATGGCCCAGGCTGAGAGTCGACAGGCTCTTATGCTTACGCTCGTCCGCGCATTCACGACTGGCTCCTCTTCAATGGCCATCGAACTGAACAATGAGCATGCCATGATGGATTAGAACGTCGAGAGTCGGCATGGGAGACGGGGCCGAGGAGGAGAAGGAGGATCAGGAGAAAGATGAGGAAGAGAGCCGCCACCATGATTGCCCTTGCTAGACGTGTCCCGCATCTCGAGAGTGCTCGTTTCATCTCTCACGGTCACTGGAACGCTGTGTATCATCTGTCGCGCACACATTTGATGCTCGCTTGCTGGGAGTATAGATAACGACAGTAGGGAAACACGCTACGACATACACATAGCAACTCAGAAGTCCGCGAGGATTCCTCGGATCGGCGCTTGTGCCCCCTGGCGGCGCCTCCGGCGCCGCCCCTGGCGCGCTCCGCGCACCAGGCGTGAGGGCCCAGCGCGGAGCGCGGATCCGTGAAATCTGCGCGGACCTCCGGGTTTTAAAACGCTTACGTATGTATGTCATTCTTTGTTCCCCTGGATCGCGCGCCTTCGCCACACGCCGTCTGTTCCAGTTCGCACCTTCTATGCTTCTATGCCGTATTCAGTGCTCTCTGTCCGCTCCTTGTCCTAGCAATGTCCCCTCGAACCATGCACGAGGAGCAGGAGGATGGGGGGGAGGAGGAAGAGGAGGAGGATAACAGGATATGACAGCGCGGCCAAGTTGCCCGATCGCGCCTCGAAACTACTGCGAGTCGAGAGACTCCCGACGGGCCCCCTGACACGTCCCGCAGCCGTCGGGCGCCTTGATGCCGTGCTCCGCGTGGTGGCCGAATAAGCACACGTATGCGGGCGGGCACGCACGGGCGGACGACGTTGGACGAGGGGGGCCAACACTAAAACACCACACTAGATTTCGGGTGCTTACCCTCCTGGATCCTGGCGATGGCCTCCCGGGGCCCAGGAGCCAAGACACCCGAGGTCTGTGGCCTACAAAGGCCACGAAGCTTCGGACTGAGCCGACGAGCACAGCAGGAGCCCACTCAAAACACAACATGAATGGGCCGTTTCGCCCCATTCTATGCCCCAGCGCAGTGAAAACCTCGAACTCGCCCTCCTCCCTCACAGGACCAGGCCCCGAGACAGAAGAATCCGCAGGCACCCCAGGCCCCGAGGACGGCCCCTCACCCGCACTCGGACCCAGGCACCCGTCGGCAGCCACCGTGGCCAGCTGCACCGCCTCGGGCCTGGCTTGGGGCGGCGCGTCCGCGCCACGGCTGAACGCCAGCCTGGCTCGCTCGCGCTGCAGGGGTGAAGGCAAGCATTGCCTACCGCGACCAGCCGTACTATGCCGCGGGGTGGAGGCCGTCTTCCCTTTAGCCTAGCAGTGCCTGCACACAAGGAAAGCCCCAGCCTGATGAAACACGTGCTCCTGTAGCTAGGGAGAGTCGGCGTCGGAGGAGTTGGAGGACACCACCTCGGCCCCATGGAGGAACGAGAGGAGAGCTGCTCTTCCACCACTTCCTTCCGGGCAGCACTCTGGGCGGCAGCCCAGCCAACAAGATTGAGCCGAATGTTTGGCGATGTGTAGCCTGTCTCTCTCCGCCTCCACATGGGCATCAGAGACTCTATGGTCCATGGCCCCAACATTGGCGAAGAAATCCGCCCAGGCATTCCCGAACCACCATTCAACAGGGTGCTCCCCCCGTGTCAAAAACTCCAGAAGGTCAAGGTGCGCTGGCACCCACTCGAAGCGGGGCGGGGTCCAACTGGCGTCGCCACCACCCACACGGAAAATCTGCCTCCAGACATCAGCATGGGCTCCGCTCGCAGACGCACTGACGTCAGCCCACTCAGCCCCCTCTCGCACCGCCCCAGGGAGATCCGAAACCACCAGGCCCGGGGAAGGAAACAGGTGGAGCCCCCGCAGCACTGCAGATTTCTCAGAGCGGTCGGCCCTGGGAGTGGCCCGTCGGCCGCGCGAAGGGGGACCCCTCCGTCTCCCATCTGTACAGCCGACCACCCACATCTCCAGATCGCCCCAGAGGTAGGTGGTCAGGCTCAAGGGAGGAGTTGGGAGAGGCTTATGGGGCCCAGGGGAGACCAATACAGAACCGGATCAGGTGAACGCTGTCATGGCCAAACGCATCTACAGCTTCCTCACTCAGCCTCTCCCTCGTCTTTTCCAACTCCTCGCTCCAGGCAGGCAAGCCCCGAGCATCATCCAACCCCGACATATTCGGACATGCATACATGAGATGTCCCAGGCCACCCGCAAGAGCTCGCTGCTGACATTGAGGATGTGGGCACAAGGGTGATTGAATCCATCCACGCTGGTACCGCTTCTGCGCAGTCATAAGATCCACCATGCCATAAACAACGACGAGCACCAGCCACCTGCGGAGAAGTAGTGTCAGCCTGCTTCCCACCAGTAACTAAACAGGTGATGCTCGCATCCACACCTGCTCTCCGCCTTCACAATGATCCACATGGTACTCTGCAATCCGTCTGCCTTGCTAGCGTCGAACTCCATCTCTCAGCAGCCTCCGAATATCTTTGGGAGCGGCTTGCATGCCAGCGTAGCACTGCCCACCGTCGCTGAGCAACGCCGTACTGCTTAGCATGTCCCATCCCACTCTGCTCAGCGATAGCCATGTGGCTGCCACTGGGCCGCGCACGCCTTGCCAAGACGCGGACACAGTCTCCCACTTCTGCTGCGGGACTCGCCAGGCTTGTTCGACGCTGGCCATCTGCAACCTCAAAGCCCACATGCAACTGGCGCACATCGTCACGATGTTCAGTGTGGCGTCTAATCTGGGAGCCATCCATGGGTCCTTCCGCGTCGCTAAAGAAGCCGCAAGACTGGGACCCTCGGAACGAATACCACCAAGAACAGCTGCCGGTTGCCTCAGCGTCCGTAGAACAGCATCAGGCACCCCAGACACATCGCTCCCATGCGCAGCTGCCGACAAGAGCCCAGTGCGCCATATAGCACACGTCTCCCATTCGCTTGTTGAGCTTGCGCAGCATACCCTTCGCAACATTTCTGATGACGCGGCCACCGTCCATATCATGTCCCAGATTACGCAACGGCGTCCTTCTGGGATAGACGCAGCACTTTGGCCCACGGGAGAAACTTCTTGCTGGCTTCTCTGGTTGTTGCCGCGCAGCCAGACTTCACAGGCTGGACCGTGATACCGCGCTGACGCATGCCACTGTTGAGCTCTCTCGTTGCCTTAACCAGCTCGGTCTTCTCGCTGGGATCCTGCCCAACCCATTGAATGGTACCATGGTCAACCAGCGCCCGTGGTGACGCCCCAGGACACATCTGCTGCGCACGAAGAGGCGTGCGGACCATCAGCACGGTCAAAAACGCAGTAGCGTGGGTACATCCAGGCAAGAAGCCCTGCTCCACAATCGTGAACTTCGGCAGCGATCCAACGGCCTCCACAGCCCTAGGTCACAAGCGACCACCTGCCAGAGCAACCTCAATGACGACCCCCACTGCTCGTGCCTCCTGGAAACGGCTGCTGGCCTTCACCGTGTCGAAACATCTCCAACCATCATCGTCACTGTCACGGAGTGTCCACCCATCTGTTTGGGTACCCCAGCCGCGACGCAGTGCATGAACGCCGAGACCGAGACGGTATAACCTTACCGATTGCCCCACGCCATCTCAGACGCGGATCTCTTCAGCCACTCGCGTGGCAGCGGCCTTCTAACTCGCGACCACATCCGCGCAATGGTGTGTATATGGGCCACCAGCCTGGTACCGCCCCCCATCCGTGGGAACCCCTGCCATTTCCGAATGAATGCGCTGAGATGGCCAAACCAGCAGCTCCCCAGACTCCACGAAGAAAGCCGCCATGGCCATCGGTGCCTCCGTGGACAGAAACCACAGCGAACGGGGCTGCAGCTTGGAAGTCCCAGCCGCCGTTTTCCATTTCAAAGTCAGAATCGCTTCCCTGAGCGTCGCGACAGACATGCGCGGCAACAAATCCCACTGCCCGCGATCCTCTTGTAGCGTTGGGGGCCTCATCTCCATCAACGTGCCGCGCCCTTTGCCACGCTCCCAGCTCGCGATCTGTGAGCTCGTGGGGAGAATCCTCGGCACCTGCCGCCGCGATCTCTTGAGCGGCCTGAATTCGCGTAAACCTAAATGCACCGCTGGCCCCCTTCTCGAAGGACTGATCCACCCACTGCTGCCGCCTGGCGCGATTCCTGCGATTATACTCAGACTGATGCCCCTCATGCAACTTATCAATGCTAGCCACCATGCGCCCTAGATCATCACGCGCCAATAACCAGAATCAGGGCCCAGACGTGAAGAAGTCAGCCGCCCAATTCGGCAAAGCCCCCAGCGTCTTACTACACTGCCGAACTCCACGCACAAAGCTCCGAAACTCCACCAGCAGTTTCGCCGGGGGAAGCAGGTCGCCGCCATCTGCCAGCACGCGCTCTCCATTCCTCCAAATCAACAGCTTGTCGATGAGCTTGGAGGCATAGGCGCGTGCTCTAAGACATGGCGCGCCCCGCTTTCAAGCCGCTGGCAGAGCGCGGAATGGCAAACCATATAGCATCCTCTCATACGTAGGGCGCCATTTGGTCTGCTTAACGTCCATCGCGAGAGGTCCTCCTCGCCCAGACGTCGCGCGAACCCTGCCACCCTCGACGCAATCACTCACGCCTTGCAGCTCAAATTCAATGCTGCCAAGTAACAAATCCCAAGCCACTGTGAGATCCTCCGCGTTCTTGGCATCAACAGCTGGTCGTTCGACCCTGCTCCAACTCATGGGGAAGAGCGCGCATCCAATGGGCGGTGTCTTAGCGAAAGGCATGGGCTCAACCGCCATCCTCGCCCCAGACTCCCTGTCCTCAGCCAGCACTGGAAGCTCCACAGGCAAATGCACCCTGCTGTTGCTGTCATCGATCACCACAGTCCTTCGTACTCGCGTGGCAAGATTGCTACAGTTCAACGCATCGTCATTGATGCTACCTGGAACTTCAGCAACACACGTGGGTCGCACAAGTTCAGCAATGAAGCCACCCGCGTCATTAGTCCATCCATCAGGCAAGTTGCTTGACGGTATACTCCAATCCCCCATCACGATCCATTCCCTGCCATGCCCATCGAGCTGTACGAGATGCCTGCCAAGCGTTACAAGCAATGCCTCACTATCGACGTTGACACTTCTCTGGAGACGAGGCAGACCGAGACAGCCACCACTCCACCCGGCACAACCCAAGCCACGTCGGCAGCAACGATCCTCCCAGGATGTATGATAGGGCTGTCTCTCGCAGGGGGAGCCTTCGCCATAATGTGAGAAGGCGCCAACGCCGGAACCCCGCCAGACCGCCCTTGTTTGTCCGTTTCGATTGCGCCTGCAAGGAAACCATGGGAGCCGATATCCTTGATATGTGCCCGCAAGGACGGCAACTGTCTGTCGAGGGCCGTATGCTCCTGGATGAACGCAATCTGCGACCGACAACCTTCCATACATACCTTGAAAGGCTCAGCGCCCTCCACGTTGGCCGTCGTAACAGCACCCTTCAACTTGAGGTCGATTGGTGTCCGCGCATCCTGCTGCTCAGACGCCGCAGCGACCATTGAACCAGCAGCGACGGGAGAGCCTGCCGTCGTCGTAGCCCTCCACTTTAGTCGAACAAACCCAAAGCATTCGTCATCATCGAAATCCTCAGGCACCCCAAAATAGGACAAGTCACCATCCATTACCAGGCCATTCTCACGCCCACTAGTCGTCGCAGTACGCAAGCCAGCATATCCATGAACAGCGCAACTTTGCCCATCATCCGAGATGCCATCGCGACCGGTAGTAGAACCCTTACCATCAGACTGCAAGTCGACGACCACAGGAGCAACGCAGGAAGGCAGGCCACTCGATCCCCCCCCCCGTCGGAATGCACCTCGATAGCCATGGGAGCAAGAAGGGGCGACCCAACGATCGAGCCCACCCCGCCAGAATGCACCTCGATGGCCAGGGGAGCAGCAAGGGAAGACCCAGACCCAGCGCACGATCTCCCCCCCATCGGAAGGCACATCGGTGGCCATGGGAGCAATGGAGGAGGGCCCAGCACACGATCTCCCCCCATCGGCGCTCTCTCCCCCTGCAATGCGCGCCGCGTGCGCGGTGGCACCCGCCGCGAACCCTCCGCCGTCGCCGTGGAGTGGCTGAGCAGCTGCCCCTGGCTCGGGGAGGTGCGCAGGGTGCTCGGTGCGCTGCCCCCCCGCAGTCCTCCGCGCTGCCTCGCCGCCCCGCCTCCTCGGGTCCTGCGACGCGGCCCCCGCCGCCGCCTCGGGCGGCGCTCTCGGGCTCGGCTCCTGCGCCGAGGCCGAGTTCTCTGGAGGGGGGGAAGTCGCGGGCGCCGGGGCCGCTGTTCGCCCTGGAAGATCCGCAGTCGCGCCAGCAGGGTCTGGGGGCTTCACATCTGCATCTTCAGCCACTCCACCATGCACAGCATAACCGCGTATCCGCGCGGACGCTCGGCTCGATGACAGACCGCCAGTCCCAACCACCACTGACGGCAGGGCCAGGCCTCTCCTCCCAGCTTCTCCCCCAGCGCACGATCTCCCC
The DNA here is from genome assembly GCA_963575745.1 of Prorocentrum cordatum. Lineage (NCBI taxonomy): Eukaryota > Dinophyceae > Prorocentrales > Prorocentraceae > Prorocentrum > Prorocentrum cordatum. The sequence continues at coordinate 1,185,815 of CAUYUJ010017615.1, read as the reverse complement.
CCATTGGAATGCACATCGACGGCCATCGGGGCAATACATGATGACCCTGCACACGATCCCCCCCGTCGGAACGCACATCGACGACCATGGGAGCAGCATCCATCGATTCAGCACAAGATCTCTCCCATCGGAATGCACATCGGTGGCCATGGGAGCAGTGCCCAGCGCTGCAACGCTAGGAGACGTTGTTCCAATGGGGGCCCGCGCGATCATGCGTCGCTGTCGGGAACGGTTAAAGAGAGGCATCTTTGCCAGCGCAGCAGCAACACCGCGCATGCCCTCCAAGTCCGTAGGCAAATACTGCGCCATGTCTGTCGGCCAGACCGCCTCGAGGGACGCGCGCAGGTCCTCCTCCGTGGCGCCCTTGATGATGGCTTCCATGCTGATCTCTGCTGGCGCTGGAGCGGCAGCGGGCTGCGGACCCCCTGCCCCCCCCGTCCGAGTCGGCGGAGGGGTGGGCACCCTCCTCCTGCTCTGGCACAACGCTCGGGACCAGCAGGGCCTGCATATCCTTGGCCAGCGTGCGCGCCAGCGCGCCAGACTGCTTCCCCAAGCCCTGCTGCTCCAGGAGCTTGCCCAGCGCCTCCACATCAAGCTGCAGATTGAGTCCTTTCTCGAAGAGCTTCGCCTCCTCAGGCGCCTGTGGAGCCGCTGATGCCAACTCCTGCACTTGCACATTGAGCGCCGCCACTTCCTTCTGCTGCTCCTCCAAGGTCGCTCTGGCGTCCTGAAGGCTCTTATGGACGTCAGCGAGCTGCTCCTGCCGAGCTTGCACGAGCTCCCTCGAGACCTCCGCGCACTTCTCCGCGGCCTTGAGCTTGCTCGACATCGTCTGCCACTTCGCGTACATGGGCCGTGAGGCCTGTAACATACCATAGACCTCGTCTTTCCCCGTCAGCGTACGCCGTGGACATGGCTTCGCCACCTGCACTGGACTTCGACACGACGACCAGCTGCTCCTCGACTTCCGTGAGCCTTCCCCGCAGTTGCACCTCCTCCTCCTTGCCATGCGCGCCTTTATCAACGAGCAGTGCCCCGTCCGCACCAACGGTCGGAGACGCCCGAAGCTTGCCGCCCTGCAGCTGCAGCTGACGAACCTGCGCCTCGAGCTCCTTGATCTTGGCTTGGGCAGCCTGCTCAGCTTCCCTCCACGTCGGCGTCGGCTTGGGCGGCTTGGCGCTGACCTAAGGGGCCCCTTGCTTCGTCGCAGTGCACTTGAAGACCACCCCTTTCCCCAGCCCGCACAGAACACACTTCTTCGCGTGAGCGTCCCCGTCCGATCGTTGGTGGTGCAGGACTTGCAGAACCAACGGCGAGCTTGCTCATGTCGCGTGCCCATCGGCAGCCTGAGATGGGGAGATCTGCTCTAGCAGGAGCTCACTGGATGCTCGAGCCGCCTTGGCAGGCCGCCTTGGCAGGCTGACCCAAGCGTTCGTTGAAGACTGTCGGGCGCAAGGCCCTGGCAATGCCGCGGACTAACGGTGTCCATTCTGTCCAGCGCGAACATCAAAAACTTGAGCCAAAATGGCTGCGGAAGAGGAGGAGGAGGAAAAGGAGGAGGTGGAAAAGGAGGAGGAGGAGGAGGAGGAGCAGGAGGACAAGGAGGATGATGAGAAGGAGGAAAAGGAGGAGGAGGAGGAGGAGAAGGAGGAGGAGGAGAAGGAGGAGGAGGAGGAGGAGGAAAGGGATGAAGAAGATGATGATGATGATGAGGAGGAGGAGGAGGAGGAGGAAGAGGAACGTAAAGAAAGACGGCGAGGACGAGAAGAGGGTATAAGGTGCAAGAGGTGGAGGATGATGAGGACGATGAGGACGGAGGAGGGAGGAGAAGGAGGAGGAGGAGGAGGAGGAGGAACCGCTGGAGGAGGAATCGCTCTCCAATGCGTCGCCTTGCCAAGCCCAGGCGAAGCAGGCCGGGACCCTGGCGATCTGCTACTGCGCGATAGTCAACGAGGACACTGAGTGCAGCCAGCACCTAAGCCGCGTAAATCAGCTCCAGATCAGTACATATCCAGTCTGCAGCGCCGATCTTGACATCAAACAGTCCGACCTTTGCACGCAAGATTTCTATCTGGACCCTCGGCTTCCTCACTCTCCGGTTGGCAGCTTGCATTGATGCGCGATCCTCAAGGCTTTCAGCGGACGGCTGAGCCTCCTCTGGAGGTGTCAAAGAGGAGAGAGGAGACACACATCTTGACTTGCTGTGTCGGGCGCGCGAGTACATAGGATCATTGGATTGGCTGGAGAATCCTCTCTCGGGGGTTGGATGTTGAGTAGTTCGATGGGCAGGATGAGATGATGAGGAGGAGGGGGTCGGATCCCCTTTTCCTTCCACGTATACATGGAGAGGAGGAGGGGGAGGACAGAGGGAATGGATGAGGAGGAGAATGAGGAGAAGGAGGAGGAGCAGGAGGAGGAGGAGGAGGAGGAGGAGGAGCTTCCTCCTCCTTACCGCCGGAGGAGAAAGAGAAGATGAGGGGGAAAATGACGAGGAGGGGATGGGGAGTAGTGGGTGAAGGGGAGGAGGAGGAGGAGGAGGAGGAGGAGGAGGAGGAGGAGGAGGAGGAGGAGGAGGAGGAGGAGGAGGAGGAGGAGAAGGAGGCGGGCCGCCGTCACCCGACAGCCCGGGGCGTATCGTGGGAGCTCGGCGTGTGGCGCGTGTCGCAGGCGCTGTGCGCGCGTGCCGCGAGGCGGCGGTGTGCCTGCGCAGCTGGTGGTCCGCCAGAGTCGTGCGCACCGCTGCGGCTGCGACTCGCGGCGCGGCCGGGCTCGCCCCTCCCCTCCCCCTCCGTTTTCTCCCCCTCTCCTTGCCACAGGGCGCTCCGAGGATGCTAAACAAAAACGTCCGCTTCTGTGTTCCACCGCAGTTGCGAGAAAAGCGAGCGCCGGCTTCCTGGCATCGAGGAGGGCGGCGCCAGGCCAGAGGCCACGCCATCTGCCCACTGCGGCTCGCTTGCTGCAGGCGCGGCGTGCCTGCGCAGCAGCCGGAGGCGCACGGACTCGTGCTTGGCGGGGCCGCGAGAGAGGCCGCAGCTCCGGCTCGGCCCCCTCCCTCTGTGCGGGCATCGCTCGGCGCCTGTGAGTGCCGAGCGGAGCCCACGGCGGCGGCGCGGGGCGGCCCAGCCTTACGGGGGTCGTGCAACTCCGACCGCTGTTCACCCTCGCCATCGCTTGTACTCCGACGGATCAGCTTCCTCCTTGTCGAGGCAACACAGCCGCGGCTGAAAACGGAGGGCAGCCGATGGAGCGCAAGGCCTTGCAAAAGGCAGCGTGGAACAGGCACGCCAGAGGGCGCATGGCACAAATGGCCATGGGGGGTCCCGTGGACGCCACGCGGTGGAGGCCTCGCGTCAGCCTGCGCGAGGCCGCAGCTGGGCTTCGGGTTGGCACCGGAGCTGACGGGGTTCGGCCACCGCCGACCTGCGCATCCCATGCCGCGGTGCTGAGGCTCGGCGGCGCTTCTTGGACGCCATGGTGCGCGGCGCGGGGCCACGGCTGTGCATTCCCTTGTTCTCCTCTCCATCGCCGTGTCCGGCGCCGCGCGATTGGGCATCGAAGGCGTCGGTGTCTGGTTGGAGGGCGCGCTGGGAGAATGGCTCGCGGGCGCTCACGGGGGACACAATGACTGGGCTGTGGGCACGTGTCCTTGAGGTGGGGCGGCTGCAGCTGCTGAGGCGAGCTGCTTCTCGGACGCGTGGGCGCTGCACTGCGGTAGGGAGGAAGTCCATGTGTCATCGCTGTTGGCCCCGCCCTGGCAACTACCCCGGCCAGCAGGGACCCGAGGCAAGAGAAAGGGGCGGAGTGTGGGGCGGGTACGGACGACGGTAACGCGGACAGGTGCTCTGGGTGCATGCAGCAGAGGGGCGCTCCTGCGCGGCGGATGCCCCCCCCCCCCCCCCCCGCCCCCCTCCTCGGGCAGGGTTGCGCCGCCAGTTGACCCAGCTGCGGTGACGACCACTTCTGCCATCTTGCTGGGCACGCTCACCTTGATCGAGTCCTTGGTTCTCTTCGGCCTCGCATGCCGCTCCTCGGCTGCCCGAGGGCGCCGAGGCCGCGGGCGCGGCGGAGAGCGCCCACCCGCCAGGAGCGACGCGGAGGCTCACTGGTGGCCCGCTGCGGCCGCGGCAGCGCCATCCCTGGACCTGCGCGGTGCGAACGCGCTCCTGGCGGGACGGGCTGGCCTGTCGGAGAGCGCTTCTTGATCCCCGGGCGGCAGCTGGCGTTCCCTGCATGGAGGGGTGTTCGGCCGGCCACGTCACGTTTCCCGCCGGCGTCGTCCGGGAATGTGCCAGGCATTGCCAGGAGGTCAGCAGGAGAGGAAAAAACACACAGACACAATTAATCGTCGATTTCCCAGAAAATATGCAAAAATATGGGAGGTGGTGGGGAAGACAAAAACCCAGAAAATATGGGAAAATATGGGGGATATTTTTATTTGTGTGTATTTATTTGTGTGTTCCAGTTCCCCTTCAGGTCAGCAGGGATGGTGACGTCATCCTGGGTGGGGGGGGGGGCGGCCAGGGCCAGTAATGACCGCTACCACGGAGCACAGAAATCATCGCGCTCTTGTCGGAGGCTGCCAGAGGGGGTCGTTGGACAGGGTTGGCTCCGCTGGACCCGAGGCCCCCCCAGCCCGATCTGAGGCCCCACAGCTCGACCTGAGGCGTCCCGGCAGCCGCCGAAATCGCCGTTCTTGCATCAGACTTTCTCGCCGTTCCCGATCTTGGCAGGCCGCCGGCCTGGCGGAGCGCGAAGGTTCGCAGCGCGGCCGCGGACGCGTCATGGGAACGGCGTCGTGCGATCATGGGGAAGGTTGTGGCGAAGTGCGGGGGCGAATGCCAGCGGCTGCTCCTCGTGGGCGACACGAGCAGCACGGACGCGCAGGTGCAGGCAGCCGTGGAGCAGCTGCGTCTGAAGGGTGCACGGTGCGAGGGTCACTCCTGGGCGCGGCCAGCGGCAGGCGGGCGAGCGCGTCGACGCCGCAGCACCCCCAGCGGTGGAGCGCCCGCCCTCGCGGAGCCCTGCCGCGGCCTTGGCGCGCCCGCGCCGCGCCACCGCGGGCGCCGACCAGCTGCGCCTTCCTGGCAGAAGAATCCGCTCAGTGTTTTCCCCAGCGCAGTTTGATCACCTCAAGCATGCGCCTTTCCAGGAAGCCGGCACGCCGTCTGTAGCATCGGCATCTCGTTGTCTGGGGCCCTGGGGGGAGAAGAGAGCCTTCCTGGCCCCGGCGGCGATGCCGCTCGCGGGCCTGTCGCGGCCACCCATTGCCACGAAGGAAGCGGGTCCTGAGGGAAACGGGTCCTGAGGTTTTTCGCCGCTCTCGGGCTTCAGGGCCGTCAACACAAAGACTCTGGATACGGGGCTGGTCCTGGGGGCAGGCCTCCTGGGGTCCAGCGCCCGCCTCCTGGGGTCTGGGACGCGATTCCTTCAGGACTCGCCTCATGCATGCTGAGGCCGCCCTGCTCGGTTTCGACCTCGATCTCGATCTCGGAATTGGAATCGGAAGCGAAGCACGCTGAGCCGGCCCCGCGGCCGCAGAGGCCGTCGGGCAGGGGCCGCCCCTCGCGCCCGCGCGCCTCGCGAGGCGCGGCGCGCCTTGTCGGGGGCCGGGCGAGCTCCGCCTCCTCGGCCGACGTGCGCGGCGGGTCGTCTTTCACAAAGAGGGGGAGGAGGATGAGGGGGGGGAGGAGAAGGAAGAAGTGATGGAGGAGGAGGAGGAGGAGGAGGAGGAGGAGGAGGAGGAGGAGGAGGAGGAGGAGGAGGAGGGGAGGAGAGGAGGATGAGGAGGCGGAGGAAGATGTAGTGGTCGTGGATGAGAATGCAGGGGTAGATGTGGAGGGAAAGAGCCAGAGCGGAGGAGGAGGAGGAGGAGGAGGAGGATGCGGAGGAGGTAGGGAGGAGGAGGAGGAGGAGGAGGAGGAGGAGGAGGAGGTACAAGGAGGAGCAGGATCAGGAGGAGCTAGAGGAGAGGAGGAGGAGGAGGAGGAGGAGGAGAGGAGGAGGAGGAGGAGGTACGAGGAGGAGCAGGAGGAGGAGGAGGAGGAGGAGGAGGAGGAGGAGGAGGGTATGGGCCCGGCAGGGCCCCCCGCCCGCTGCCTCACCGTCCGTCCACGAGGGTCGGCTCCCCACTTGCTGCTGGAGCCGCAGAGATCGTCGTCGTCGCTTTCGTTGTCGTCTTCGTCGTCTTCGTCGTCGTCGTCGTCGTCGTCGTCGTCGTCGTCGTCAACGTCGTCGTCGTCGTCGTCGTCGTCGTCGTCGCCGTCGTCGTCGCCGTCGCCGTCGTCGCCGTCGTCGTCAACGTCGTCGTCGTTTCCGTCGTCTTCACCGTCAGCGCCGCTGTCGTCCGACCCCTCCCAGGGCAGGGGGAGGAGAAGGAGAAGGTCCAGACCAGACCAGAATCCGTGCAACTGGGAAGGCTGGTATGGATCCCGATTCCGAGAAACGGCCGGGAGGAGAAGGGGGAGGGGGAGAGGAGGAGGAGGAGGAGGAGGAGGAGGGAGGAGGAGGAGGAGGAAGAGGAGGGAGGAAGAGGAGGAGGAGGCGGAGGAGGAGGACGAGGACGAGGAGGAGGAGGAGGAGGAGGGAAAAGAAGAAACATAATACTAATAATATTAGGGTGAGTATTAGGAGAAGGAGGAGGAGAGGAGAGGAGGAGGAGGAGGAGGAGGAGGAGGAGGAGGAGGAGAGGAGGAGGAGGAGGAGGAGGAGGAGGAGGAGCGGGAGGGGGAGGGAGAGGGCGGGAAGGAGGAGACGAGAGGTTGTGTTTTTGTTATTGACCTTTTCTGGCCCTCTCTGAGGCTCCTCGCCACCACAGCCGGATCCGCCCCGAACTGGTGAGAGCGCACACCTGGAGAGGCCTGACGGACGAGGCAGGAGGGCAGCGACCCGATCCAGCCGATCTGCTGGCCCAGCTCGGCCAGGCTGCGTGTCGCTGGGGGGTCCCCAGGCGCCCAGGGTCTAGGGCAGGTGGTGGCTCATATTGTCTTGTCTTGGGCGACAGAAGCCAAGCATTCAGATGCGAGACCGTTGCCAGTAAGGCCCAGCGAGCTTTGCCAGCGAGACCAGGTCCGAATGGGTATGTACTACGTTTCGACAGCCAAAGGAATGCGACGAGCCAACAGACCGTATGCGAGGGGCAGACTCTTACCGTGAGATTTCATTATTGCAAGAGAGTTGCCATGAATGCAAATGTCGAACTGATCTTGATCGATCTTGATTATATGTGTGCTGGGATTTTCTTTCTGTGCGTGAATTTCCACATCCTGATCTACGTGATATACTGATGTCTTGGGAAGTTGCAGATACGATTATCTAGGTAATGATGATGTATATCCAGGTTCAAACTCTCGATCGGTTGTTCCTGAAGTACACAAAACCCCGCCAGCGAGACCAGCCCCAGTGTGGCGACTGCTGGGGGGCCTACGTACTTGCACTGAGTTGAAAAACATTCATTTTCATTATCATTTCACCCTCCCCTCCTCCGTGCTCCGTCCCCCCTCCCGTCCCCCGAGCTGGGGAGCTCGAGCGTGGCCGCCATGGCCTCTACCCCCGCGCAGGGAGGAGGGGGGGGGTGGTCCTGGAGGGCGGGGCTCTCCGCCGCCCAGGTTCCCTCGCTCGCGCGAGCTAGCGCACTGCCCACGGTCGAGCCAATGTTGGAGATGCCTCCTCCCGGAGAGCCGGGCCAGCGTTCCTCGTCGACCGACTTGCTGGAACGCCGGCCCAGTCGCTGGAGCGCGTCGGCCCAGGCGTTGGCCCAGCACGCTGGCCCACGTCCTCCAGCGTGATTGCGGCAGACGTTGGCCCAGGCCCGCTTCGGGCAACTCCCCTGAAGCGGGCCCGATGTCTTAAACGATAGGCTTCTTGATCAGACTTCCGGCCGTCAGCTGGCTGAGTCGGCGTTCGCCGGCGGGGCGCAAAGCGCCGGGGAGGCAGGCGAGGAGAGGGAGTAGGGGGAGGAGGCGGAAGAAGCGGAGGATAAGGAGGAGGAGGAGGAGGAAGAGAGGAGGGAACAGGAGGAGGAAGAGAGGCAGGAGGAGGAGGAAGAGGAGGAGGTTAGCAACGACGAGAGCGAGGAGAAGAAAGAGGACGAGCCAGTCGGCGTCCGCCAGCGGGGGAACATGGGCGATCTTCGCCGGCCGCCCGCGCGCACGGCGGCCGCCCTCGGCCCCTGCGGCCGCGGGCGCTGCGCCCCCTTCGGGCCCCGACGATGCTCCTCGCCTGCCTGCTCTGCCAATGCATGGCCTGCGCGCCCCCTGCCCCAATCAGGAGGGGAAAAAACACACACAGACACAATTCACCGTCCCTTCCCCAGAAAATATGTGGGGGAATGTGGGAAGTGGGGGGAAGCAAAAACCCAGAAGATGTGGGAAAATATGGGGAATCCTGTTATTTGTGTGTGTGTGTGTATCTATGTGCGTGTCCTGTCTCCCCAATTAGGGCTACCCGCGTGCCCAGGGCCCGTTCAACCGAGGGCCCAGGGCCCGTTCAACCGAGGGGTGCCGGGGCAGGGCGGCACCCTGTGGCAGCAGCATGCTTGCTCGCGCCCTCGGTCCTGCGGCCGCGGGCGCTCCAACCCCGGGGCCCCGATGCCCTGGGCCCGCCTCCGCTGCCGTTTCGGGGTCGGCGCGTCCAGTACGCCAGAGGGGCGCTGGTCGGCTGCACGTACAGTGGGGGCGCGTGCCAAGAAACCAGTTGGATTTTGCCAGGGTGCCCTGGGCTTCTTGGATTTAGATGGGCCCCCAGTAGGATCTGGACGATTTTCGATGGACGAATTTGGATTTTCACTGAACAAATCGCGGATTTCAGGGTTGGGTTTCTTGCGGAGGTTTCTTGTGGCCGAGCCCCCACTGTACACATGGTTCATTTCTCATTATTCAAGAGTTCTTTGGTTTTTTGGGGGCCACGATCCTTTCACTTCTAGTTCTTATATCATTGGCCTCTTCCTGGCCACTATAGGGGGCCAGGAATAGCTAGAAACGGGCACCATTAGAAACGAGCACTGTTAGAAATGAGCGACGTGTAGGAGTGACCTTTTGCCGGAGTGACCGTTGGTGCGGGCCCAAGGGGTCGATCGCTGAATACGATGTGATAGTGGCGGGTTGTACGCCTGGTGGTGTCTCAAAGGGCCGTTTTAGGCCGCGCACCACAGGGCGCTCTTGGCTAGGGTCACTCTTGCGCGTGTAGTCGAGTTGGGGCGGGGTGGCACCTTTTGGAAGCAATCTGTTCGTACCAGTGTTGGATCGCATCTGTTGGTGAGTGGTTGCGCCCAACGTTCTGTATAGCCTTATCTTGGACGGTATCTGTCTCGTCTCGTTGATTCCCGCCGTGCCCTTTTCTGCATCGCGGCGCTGCCCTGCAACATGTGTTTGGATACTTTGTCCGTCGCACCGCTCATCAGGAGCATTTCGGACGCGTTTGCACTAACAGCTTGTCTAGCTTCGTGTGTTCGGCGAATAACCGCCCGCATTTCTTCCCCTCCTCCCGCCTCTGCCTCTCATTGCCGCCGGTGTTTTTTATCTTCTGATCTCTGCCACTATTTCAAGCAGGCGATGCGCTTGAGAGCCGATTTTGGCAAACACGCTGCCCGCTTGCCCTCCCCCTTCCCTCCCTCTTTCCTCTCCTTATTGGCCATGTGCAGTTGCTTGTTGGTGCATGTCATTGCCTTGCAGAGTTCATCGCTCCTTGGCATTGGCATTGAAGCCAGGCTCGGGGCGAGCGGGTGGGGATGTAGGAGAAGGAGGAGGAGGAGAAGGAGAAGGAGGAGAAGAAGGACCACCCTTGTTCCGTGGGCGTGGCTCAGAGCAGAAGTTCGGCGGTCTCAGGTGATAGCCAGTATTGGATCTACGCCAACAAGCTGCAGATTCGGGGCGCGGCAGGCGGCGAACAGCTGACGTTTCCGACCAACTTTGTTGTGCGCATACAGTTCTCAGGATGCGCTGCATCTCCTTCTCTTCCTCCCCTCCTCGTGTTCCTCTCACGGCTGCTCCTTCGCCTCCTCCCCCATTGACATGTTGTTTGTGCTGTTGTGTTGTTGTGCATGTGCCGTGCTGATCGCTTTCTGCGTTGCGAGCTCCTCGTCTAGGACGGCATCTGATATGTTTGTTATGTAATCGCTTTGCTCATTCCGCTGGCCCGTTTCGCATCATTGTGGCTGCGTGGTGGTGTGCTCATGCCCAGGTGGAACGGTAGGGCAGGCAGGAATGTCCTCGGGGAGATCATTGGAGAGATTGCCGATCGACTGTCCCAGGGGGCGCCAAGATGGCTCAAGAGAGCTCCAGCAGAGTTTCGAGACGTACCTTGGTTGAGGGTCAGAGTCCTCATGGATGCTTCTTGGGGTCTCTTCGGAGGGCTCTCGGGAGCCTCTGGGGAGCAGTTTTGAGGCTTCTGGGGAGCCTTTAGGAGGCTTTTTGGGGACCTCTTGGGCTTCCTGGAGTCCTGTTAGGGCCCCAGGATGCCCTAAGAGGCTCCGCAAGGCCCCAGGAAGCCCTAGGAGGCCCCAGGCCCATGCGCATAGACTCACCCGTACTACTGAGACTCATTCACACTCCAGCTCGTTCACAGTCAGACAGTTAGACTCACTCCCCGTCTATCCATACGCAAGCCTGTTTACATTCGGAGTCCCTTGTGCCTAGACACTCACGGCGGAAAGGCCCATGCACATAGATGCGCAGAATGGGAGCTCAATGCAGTGTGTACTTATTACTCTGCCCGCCCCGACGCCTCTCTCACCTCCCTCCCTCCTCCTCCTGTTCCTCGCCCAGAGCCACACTTAGGGTCACTACTGAGGATGTTTCATGATGAGGATAACCATGATACTGTTGGTGCTGATGCTGTTGATGCCGCTGCTGCTGATGGCGATGCTGATGATGACGATGATGATGATGATGATGCTGATGCTGATGCTGATGCTGATGCTGATGCTGATGCTGATGCTGATGCTGATGCTGATGGCGATGATGATGATGATGATGATGATGATGATGATGATAATGATGATGATGATGCTGATGATGATGATGCTGGTGCGGATGATGATGATGCTGTTGATGATGATGATCATCATCATCATGATGCTGATGATGGTCATGCTGATGTTAATGAATGTTGCCACTGTTGATAGATGATGGCGATGAGGTTGATGATGTTGATGATGATGTTGATGAGGATTATGATGGTGACGGAAATGACGGTGATGTTGTTCATGATGATGTCGATGATGTTGACGGTGATGGTGAGGCTGATGTTGATTATGCTGGTGTGTGTGTGTGTGATTATCTTGACGATTATGATGATGGTGATACTGATGAGGATGAAAGCGGTGTTATTGTTGAGGTTGATGCTGACGATGATGACGATGTTGATGATGATGCTGATGGTAAGGATGAGGATGCTGCTGATGAATGCTGTTGATGTTGATGCTGACGATGATGCTGATGCTGATGCTGATGCTGACGATGCTGATGATGCTGTTGATGATGATGCTGATGCTGATGCTGAGGCTGATTATGATGATGCTGATGCTGCTGATGATGATACGGATGATGCTGATGATACGGATGATAACATCGATGCCGACGGATGATGCTGCTGATGATGCTGATGATGAGGAGGAGGAGGAAGAGGAGAAGGAGGACGAGGAGGAGGAGGAAGGAATCTAATTTGAGGATGTCTCGGGCGAGGCGCTGGTTCAGCCCACCCAGTGGGGGGCCGCCAGGGTCCGTAGCCATTTTGCTCAAGCCTTGTTGGTTTCAATCCAGGGAGTGTTGCATTCGCCCGCTGGCTTCGGACGCAGCCATGGGCAAGCGCGGAGCAACTGCAGCAGCCACTTCTCCCAAGGCGAAGGTCGCCAAGGCCGCCAAGGGCAGGGTGCAAGCCGCGACGGAGGTGGATGCCGCGCCCGACTCGCTTGCGCCCGTGATCGCTTTCCTGGAGGAGATCGACTTGCCGGGGGCCTGCCGCAAGATGCTCCAGGCAGCCTCGCCGTTCGCTCTGAGCACGCCCAAGGAGCAGCGGCACGAGCACCAGGCCTCCGTGGTCAAGGAGCTTGCAGGCCTGTACGCTCAGGCCGAGCAGCGGTACAGCGCCGGCCTGTCCAGCGCGAGGGCAGCTCTCGAGGAGCACCGAGAGGCGTCCGCGGCCGCCGAGGCGGCGCTCGAGGCGACCACCGCCCGCTTGCTGAAGCTGCTAGAGGACAAGCAGGCCAAGAATGCGGCGTACGAGCTGGCGACGGCCGGGGTGAAGAAGGCGGAGGAGAAGCTGGAGGGCGAGCAGGCGAAGGCTGCCTCCGTCGCTGGCGACCGGGCCAGCGCGGAGTCGAAGCAGTCGGAATTTGACCAGGTGATGAAGGGCGACTTCCAGAAGCTCAAGAACTCGGAGTTCCCCAACAAGGACTGGCGCGCCAGGAACAAGACCATCGCGCGAGCCCTGGAGCACTTCGCCCACGCGGACATCTGCCAGGCGCTCCTGGACGCGCTGCCCCTGGCACTGAAGACGGCCGCCGCCGACCGCGGGCCATTCGCCCTGGCGGCCGTCGAGCATGCGGAGGCCGCCGCGAAGGAGTACGCGGAGAGGCTGGCTGCGGCTGTCGGCGCGCTCGACGCCCCGGCCGCCGCGCATGCGAAGGAGGTGGCCGACGCTGAGCAGGCCGTTGCCGCCGCCGAGCTGGTGGGGAAGGCCGCCTTTCAGGAGATGGTCGACGCCGAGAACGCGTGGGCGGAGGAGCGGGGTCGGAAGGACGACGAGACGGCGAGCGTGAACTCGGCGGCTCCGAGGGCGGAGGCGCTGGCCCAGAGCGTGGAGGAGGCGTCCCGAGCTCTGGAGCGCTTCCACACCCTGCGGGCCCAGTTCGTCGCCCTGGCCGAGCTCGCCGCGCCGCAGCCGGAGGTCGCCCATGCCGCTTCGCCGGCGCCCGAGGCGCCAGTAGAGCTGAGCGCGCCTCCTGAGCCCGTGCTCGCGGCCTAGGGGGGCGGACGGCGCTGGGGTGCGTGGGGTGTGTGAGGGCAGTGATTGTGGAGATCTGGGTCGGGAGGTGACCTGAATTCGATTCGCACCTTGTGAGCATAAGCAGGCTGGCAGGCTTTCAGCGAGCGCCTGTGTGTAAGATGCACGCGCCTCGCTGCCTCGCACTTACTCCTCACGCTTTGCCCCTCATCTCAGCTCATAGGTCCTCCCCCTCCTCGTCCTCCTCCTCCTCCTCTCCTCCTCTCCTCCTCCTCCTCCTCCTCCCACTCCCCTTCCTCCTCCTCCTCCTCCTCCTCCTCCTCCTCCTCGTCCTCCTCCGGGCAGTCTGGGGGGGGGGGGGGGGGGGGCTGGCGGGAGGACTTCTGGCATCCCTCCCTCACATCAGGTACTCTCTACCGATCAGGCTCTGCCTCTCCTCCTCCTCCTGCCTCCGCCTCCTCCTCCTCCTCCCACTCCCTTCGCCTCTCCTCCTCGTCCTCCTTCTCCTCCTCGTCCCTCCTTCCTCCTCCTTCTCCTCGTCCCTCCTCCTCCTCCTCCTCGTCCTCCTCCTCCTCCTCCTTCTCCTCCTCCTCGTCCTCCTCCCTCCTCCTTCCTCCTCCTCCTCCTCATCCTCCTCCTCCTCCTCCTCTCCCCTCCCCCCCCCTCGCTGGCGCATGCCCACAACTGCCGTGACCGCCGCGCCATGCCGCACGGGAGAGCCTTGCTCTCCGCCGCAGGGCCGCCTCGGCGGTCGTGGCCGCCGCCTGCGCGACCTGCGGTGCGCGCGCTCGGAGAGCGCGTGCCTGGTATAAGTGAAGGGGGAGGGCCCAGGCTATCCCAGGGGACGGAATGCGGAGAGAGAGGAGGAGGAGGAGGAGGAGAGGAGGAGTAGGAGGAGGAGGAGGAGAGGAAAGGAGAGGAGGAGGAGGAGGAGAGGAGGAGGAGGAGGAGGAGGAGTAGGAGGCGGAGAGGAGGCGGAGGCGGAGCGGAGGAGAGGGGGGTGAGGAGAGGAGGAGGAGGAGGAGAGGAGGAGGAGTAGGGGACCGGAGATGAGGAGGAGGAGGAGGAGGAGGAGGAGGAGGAGGAGGAGGAAGGAGGAGGAGGAGGAGGAGGAGGAGGAGGAGGAGGCGGAGGATGAGGAGGAGTAGGAGGAGGAGGATGAGTAGGAGAGAGGAGGAGGAGGAGGAGGAGATGAGAGGTGGAGGTGGAGGTGGGGGGGAGGAGGAGGAGGAGAGGAGGAGGAGAGGAGGAGAGGAGGAGGGAGGAGGAGGAGGAGGGGAGGAGGAGGGAGGAGGAGGAGAGGAGGTGGAGGAGGAGGAGGATGAGGAGGAGGGAGGAGGAGGAGAGGAGAGGAGGAGAGGAGGAGGAGGAGGAGGAGGAGGAGGCGGGCATGGACGGCGCCCTCGGCGACCCAGGCGACTCGGCTGGAGCGCGCCAGCCGCGCCCCTGCATGGCGGTCCCCGTCGGCCGCCGCTGTCGCGTAACCCTGCTGGGGGGCCCCGCCGCCGGGCTGGGCCAGCCCTGCGGGGGCCGCCCAGCCGCCGCGGCGACGGCCCCATCGGGCTCCGCGCGGGGGCGCAGGGAGGGGCGGCGGCTGCCTGGAGCGTCTCGGGCCCGCCCGGCCTTCCTGGCTGCTTGGGGGCTGCGGGCGGGCGACGGCTGCACCCGCTGGGCGGGGGCTTCGAGTCGGCGCGCCTGTCGACGCTCGTCGCGGTCATCGTGATGTTTTAAATCCGGAGGTGGTAGCAGAGATTGTGCGGTGGATTCGAGCGGGGGCCGCGTGGGCGATCTTGCCCGCGACGCCGTGCACGGGGTGGGCTCCGACCCGCGCGACGGGGGGGCCTCTCCGCCCTCTTCGAGGTGCGCTCATTTCACCGTGCGGATCCTGGAGATGGCGCGGCGCGTGAGCGTCGACGTGACCCTCGAGAACTCCGCGAGGTCACTGCTCTTCCAGCACTCGCCCGGACCTTTCGCAGCCTCTCGACCCTTGCTGGGGGCGGCGTCTGGCGTCCGGGGGGTCGGGCGGCTGGCCGAGCGGGGGCGCGTGGAGCTCCCTCAAGTCGGCTTGAGGTGCCGGCTCGGATGGGAGGGGGTGATCGAACGTTGGGGCGGGGGCCGCTGGGCCGTCGAGCTCGAAGCCTTTGCCCCCCGTCGCCGAGCCCGGCGAACAGCGGCGAGAAAGGCGGCGCCGCGGAGGCGCCGCGGATGCGAGCCAGGCGTGTGCCGACGGGCAGCTGCACGTTGGCTGTGGCGTCGACCCGCCGCAGGGCCTTTTCTGGTGTGCAGGCTTGGGCGGAGCCGCGCGGGCGGGCCGCCTTCTCGGCCGCGGGCCGGGGCGTGGTGCTGGACGGCTACGCGGGCATGCTCTTCCTGCGATGCGACCAGACCAGTGCTGCGCGGTGCGCCGCCTTTCGGGGTAGCGCGTTGCCTCGGGCTGCCTGCGCGCTCGCCGGCCGCGCCCCCCCCGGCGCGCGCGGCTCTCCACGGGTTTGTCCGCGCCAGCCCCTGGCGCGGCGAGGGGTTCGCTGCCGCTGGAGATCGCGTGGCTCTGCGCGGACTTATGGTTCCACCAGTTCGGGCATGTCGGGGTACCTGCGCCCTGTTGAGGTTCTTGAGCTCGCCGCCGATCGCGCTTCTTTGTCGCGCCGCGCAGGTTACCCAGTTGTGTTTACCATCGCGCCCGCCTCGTAATATGTGCCTGCGAAGAACTTTCAGTGCGGTGCTTCGACGGTCGTAGGCGCGCGCGATCGCCCGTCGTGCCCCTTCCGGCCCCCTCCTCGGTCTGCAGCTTTCTCATAATTGGAAAGAATGTGCAGGCAGTTTCGCAGAGCCCAATTCACAGACAAGCTGGCGCTTTCTCCTCGCGCCTCTCGGCATGCTGGCCCAAGTCATGGCGCCTGGTTTTTCAAGGATGATGCTGATGAGCTTCGGGCTCGAGGGAGATGGCTTAGCGGGTCGTGAGTTCTGCGATGCTCCAAGCCGGGGGGTATGCTACGTAATCGCCTTTCCTTTCCTCGCCAGCAGTTGCAGCAAGTTGAATTCATTTCGCAGCGGCTCCCGAATCAGATCCCGGATCGCCCGCCCTCGCTCCGCTCGGCTCCCGCCCTCGGTCAACCGCGCCAAAGGGAACTCTGGCCGTGTGGGCGCGAGCAGGTAGGAGGTAAGCTTGTGTCGAGCCTCCTGCACCACTCGGGGAAGATGGCCCTCCCTTCTAGGATCTCGCGTTGCCGTGGAGAATATGGTGTTGCTGGTCTCACCTTCTTCGATGTTATTCCTTGGGCTTGCGCCCGCTGCCGCCCCCGTCCTCTCGTCGGGTCTGCGGCCGCTCTGCGGGGTAGAGGCGGTTTGGGGCCGTCGCGATTGGATGTGTGTCACAGTGTCGCTCCGCGATCGTAGCCGCCCCCGACGTCATTTTGGCTCCTCCTCCTCTCCGCCTTCCATTGTCTTAGTTCACATTCTGTCTCTGCTGGAGTCGCTGCCAGTGCGCGAGCAGGTAGGCTCGCGTCGCGCCTCCTGCACCACTCGGGGAAGGTGGCCCTCCCTTTCAGGATCATGCGTTGCCGTGGAAAATATGGTGTTGCAGGTCCTGCTTTCTTCGATGTCATTCCTTGGGCTTGCGGCCGCCGCCGTCCCCGTCCTTTCGTCGGGGTTGCAGCCGCTTTGCTGGGCAATGGCGGCTTCGGGCCGGCGCGATCATAAATATCATCGTCAGCGTCATTATCATCATGATCATCATCACCGACACCATCATCATCATCATCATCATCACCATCATCATCATCATCACCATCATCGCCATCGTCATCATGACCATCATCACCTCCACAATCATCACACTTTTCAAGGTTCATTACACTGATGTGTATCATCATCATGATTCACATAATCGCCACCATCACCCGTATCATCACACTCATCATCTTCATCATTTGTTCCATCGATATCATCAGCATCATCGTCATCACGGGTCCCATCATCATTAACCTATCATCATCGACATTATTGACATGACCACCATCACCATCACCATCACCATCATTCTTATCATCATCTTCCCGAGCATCGTCATAGTCACCATCATGACTATCTTCTTCATCATCACCACCATCGCCAGCATCATCAACATCGTTGTCTTCATCAACGTCTTCGTCATTAGCATCGCCGTCATCATCACCATCGTCGCTTTGATCTTCGACATTCCCTTGTGGGCCCAGTGGCGCAGACTGCATTTGGGCGGCGCCCCCACTTCGGCACACCACTCAACGGTTTTGTTTCCCCACAGGGAGCTCCACCTAAGACTCCAGTGGCGCAGCCCGCATGTGGGCGACGCCGCCTTTTCGGCAAACCCTCAAACGTTTCGTGGTCCCACGAGAAGTTCCACCTACGGGCCCAGTGGCGCAGCCCGCATGTGGGCGACACCCCTGGTTTAACACGCCACTCGCGCGTTTCGTGGCCCACAGGGAACCCCAACCAAGGCCCCAGTGGCGCAGCCCACTTGTGGGCGACACCCCTGTTTCGGCAGACTCGTCACACGTGCTGTGGCCCCACATGTAGTTCCACCGAGTGCCCCATTTTGCAGCCCGCGTGTGGGCGACGTCCCGTTTCGGTACGCCCCGCATACGTTTTGTTGCCCACGGGGAGCTCCACCTACGGGCCCAGTGGCGGAGCCCGCGTGTGGGGCGACACTCCTGTTTCGGCACACTACTCACACGTCTCCTCACAGGGAACCCACCGACGGCCCCAGCGACACAGCCCACATGCGGGCGTTGCCCCATAGGGAGTTCCACCTGCACGTGCGGTGCCAACAGCTGCATATGTTTGGGTTCTTCACCAGGCTAAGTTTCTCAATGGGCGCGTGCTCGCTCGCACTGGTTTCTGGACAGTTTGCTCATTGCTGTATTGTGCAGCAAGGCTGCCGTTCTTTTCCAATCGCCTTTTTTTGAGCGTGCGTTCGAAAACTATGAAAGGTAGGTAGGCAGGCTATGTCAGTCCAGCGAGGCGACACCCACTCCCTTGGAGGTCCGAGAACCGCCGCCGCAAGGCTGATCTGTGCAGTCCGACGTCGGCATTTTTTTTGGCGGGCGCGGGCACACGCGCCTCGCAGTATGTGCCCTTTACCGCCTGCTCGCTCGCTCGCTTTGAAAGTTGTGCCCAACTGGGGCTCGCGCGAAGAGAAGAGTAGGGGCCGAGAGGGATGGATGAAGGGGGAGGGGAAGGGGGGGACACAGGTGATGAAAGGGAGGAGGAGGAGGAGGAGGAGGAGGAGGAGGAGGAGGAGGAGGAGGAGGAGGAGGAGGAGGAGGAGGGAGGAGGAGGAGGAGAGGGAGAAGGAGGAAGAGGGATTCATGGTGATGTTGATGATGATGCTGATGATGCTGATGCTGATGCTGATGCTGATGACGATGATGATGATGATGATGATGATGATGATGATGATGATGATGATGATGATGATGGTGGTGGTGGTGGCGGTGGTGGTGGTGGTAGTTGGTGGTGGTGGTGGTAGTGGTGGTTGTGGTGGTGGTGATGATGATGATGGTGGTGGTGGTGATGATGATGCTGATGCTGCTGCTGATGCTGATGATGCTGATGATGCTGCTGATGGTAATGATGATGATGATGATGATGCTGCTGATGCTGATTATGATGATGCTGATGACGATGATGCTGCTGCTGATTATGATGATGATATGATGATGGTGATGATGATGATGATGATGATGATGATGATGATGATGATGATGATGATGATGATGATGATGATGATGATGATGAGGATGCTGCAATTCGGTAACATGAGCGACAAGTGTGTGTATGTGTGTGTGTGTGTTGCGTGTGTGTTTTTGTTTGTTTGTGAGTGTGTGTGTGTGTGTGTAGGACGTGGGCAACGTCTGCTACTCGTTGCGCGACTTATTGAAGGACCCGCACCTCAATGAGTCGATGCTCGGACGAGTTTTCGCCATCCTTGGTGTCGAGGGACGAGGAGCTCGGCCCGGGCCCCTAGCCGTGGCTGGCGCGGATCGTCTCCCAGGGTGGCAACGTCAGGAGCGCGACTGGGGCCAGCGCGGCGGAGATCTTTGAGGAGGTAGCCAGCGTCCTTTGTTCCGCGCAGCTGCTCGAGCTGCTCTCGCCGCCGGCGTCGTCGAGGGCTTCGACGCCGCGCTTTGCGACGCTGAAGCTGCATGCCTGCAGAATACCGTCTTTTGTGGATCTCCTGGAGGCTTGGTGGCCTGTCTCGTGGTACTTGGATCCCAAGACTCGCGAGAAGCCTCGGCGCGTGCGGCCCCGCTGCTGGCTGATTCAGGCCCTTTATGGGCGCCCAGAGGCGGGGGCCCTCAGGGGGGCGAAACTGGGCGGTATTCTGGCGGACTATGGCAGGAAGGAAGTGGGCAAGGAACGCCTGGGCGTCTACGTTCACGAGGGGGCAGGGGCGATGCTGGTAGTGTACGTGGGTGGCCTCCCATGACGTCACCCCCCAAGTCTACGCGCAAATCGTGGGGGAATCTGGAAGGGCGAGTCAATTTCAAGGAGCTTGAGGCGGCCATCGGCCGCAACCTCGGCGCTCTTCACGTGTTCGCGACCTCTGGCCAGCGGCCGCCGCGTGCGACGAGGGAGATGTTCTTCAACATGGGCGAGTGCGCGCAGAATTCCGCGAGGAAGTTCCGAGCCGAGCTGGGGGCCAAGGAGGTCGCCGCGGAGGCGTGGGGCGAGGAGGGTTCGGAGCCTGGCGTCTTCGCGAGCGGCGCGGCCAACCGTGTCGCGGCGGTCCTCTTCTTTTCTGGGGTCGCGCAGTCGGACGTGGCAGTGGCCGTCCAGAGGCTGTGCTCGGTCGTGGCGCGGTTGACTGGCCCGCGACTTCGCCCTCGTCAGGTTGTTGTCGTGCCTCGACTCTGTTGGCCTGGCGTCGTTGCATTCGTGCCATGGGCCCGAGGATTGGCTGAAGTCGGGCCTGTCCCCCTACAGGGGGATTTTCGACGAGAAAAACAAATACCCCCAACATAGTCAAACAATAATCCAAAAATAGTCTGGGGACAATTTTTTGAGTATTGTTCGACCTTTTTTTTATTATTATTTTTTTTGTATATTTTTTAATTTTTCGTCGAAAATCCCCCTGTAGGGGAACACGCCCGACATAAGGATTGGCGTGAGCTGCTGCTGCCTGCGCGGCTGGACGCTGAGTGGTCCGATGAATCCAAGCATGCGCGGTCGATGGGGGGCTTGTTCCTCGTGCATTCTGCTCTCGCATCTGGCAATTCGCGGCCTCTGAATTGGGCTGTGAAAAAAGCAGTGGGCCATCGCCTCGAGCGCAGCCGACAGCGATACCCTGGCGCTGTTCTAGAACGTCCGCCAGGGGCAATCTTTATGGTGGAGATGCAGAGGACCACGCGGGCATCGATGTCTCTTGGCGCGCGTTTTGAACGCGCAGACCATCGCAGCGGTGGGACGCGGCTAGTCCAAAAGGCTCCGCAAGTTGGAACAATGCCACAGATGCGCCATCGGCGTCCTTCATGAGCTGTGGCGCTCCGGTGATATCCCCGCCAAGCACTGGCCGACGAATGCTCGCAAGGGGGATGGGTTTACGAAGGCTCTTGTACCTTGAGATTTCTGGTGGTGCGTGACCTCCCGGCGATCGGCGCCGCCAAGAGTTGATCCGGGCTGGAGTCTTGCGCTGCGTGATCACGGCGTGCCCAGTTGAGGGCAACGGCGATGGCGATGCATGTATGCGAGCGGTTCATTGCGTCATGATTAGTCAAGAAGCATGCGCAGGCAGATGGCGCAGAGAAACCCGACAATCCTGCGTCGGGCACCTTCTCTCCCCCAGTCCCGCGCCGCGGGGAATTTTCGAGGGGTGCAATGATGCGCGCGGGACCCCCCCTTGACAGGCAGTCTCCTGGAGTGATTAATGGTGCGCGGGTTGGCCGGCCACCCCCGCCCATCGTGCCCGCGAGCTGCGCGACCCAGCTGCGCGTTGGACGACTGCAGCCTATGGGGTCCAAGCGCGTCCAGCAGACAGGATGCGAACGCCGCGGGAGATGAGGGGCGTGCTCGAGGGGGTCGAGGACAGAAGAAGACGCGGCCTGCATTTGGCAGGCAATGACTTCTCCTGGAGCTCCGTGTCCACTCCGTTGATTTTGCTGACGGCGACGGCACGTGGGCATGGGATCGTTCGCGAACTGTTGGACAGTGTGAATCTGCATCTACGTGGCTGGCGTGCGCTAGTGGCTTGGTGGGACGTGCATCGGTTTCGCGCCAGCGGGGCACTCCAGCGGGGCACGATTCCCTTTCTCGTAGACCCACCAGTCACGCCCATCCCTCCTACTTGGTTGGACATGGGGGAAATGTGAGAGACATGCGCGGGCATGGGTGGACATGCGTCGGACAACCATGGAATGGTGAGACACCATGTTGCGAACGTATGGGGAGGGCGCTTTCGTTTCGCGCCTCGTGCTGATGGCCGCTCGATCGACCCTGCAGCGGCCGCGTGGCTGGCGCGGGCGGCGAGGACCTCGCCCGTGCTGCGGGGCGACCCGCAGACATGGATGACCAACTAGGGGGGTATTTGGTTGCTGCTGCCTTGCTAGTATAGGCGGCGTGTCTCTCATTTGCTCATGGGCGCCATGATTCGCGTTGAAAATCTCCGGGCTGTTGCCGAAGCGCTTCGGCGAATGAGCATTGCTACGCCCGATCGGCTCGAGGCCCTCGTTCGGCAAGGGGCGCAGCGCATGGGGTTGTCTATCAGGCGCCAGTGGGGGCGGAGGCCTACCTGGCTGCGATCGCACGCTTCGCGCGGACGAGGCGCCCTGATTTGGCTGTCGGTGTCGACCCGTTGGAAGCGGCTCCAGATAAAGGGGCGTCGGCGAGGCCCTGCGCCCCCGCTTGGTGGCGGCCCCGGATGGCGACTCTCCGCGAGCCCCAGGCAAACGTGGGCATCGATCGAGGCGACGTCTGCCCCGCCTGCCTCGACGGAGTCGAACCTCCCGCGCTCGCGTGTCGGAGCGACGCTGTTCCTGTCGTTGGCCATTGCCGCGGTGCGGTCCCATGGGCCATCGTGCTGGCGCGCGAACCGCCGCTGTGCCCTAGTTAACATGGGCTGGTCCTGGACTGGGCAGAGAACAGGGGGGCTGCTGAGCGCCCAGAATGACCCGGCGACCCCCCGGGAGACGAACTGACGGATAATCGCTTTAAGGGTAGAGAAGATGCCGCTGGCGGCGCTGCCCGCGCGCGGAACCAGGCGGATAAGGACGGGCGAAGCGATGCCAGGAATTGCGCCCGCAGCCAGTTCCCGAAGGCCAATCCACGCCAGAAGCCGACGCTTGCTCGCGGCGCGACAGGCCAGTGACATGGGGCACATTCGCGCCTTCCTTGCCCCGCCGATTTACGTGGCCATTGCGGCGCGAGAAACATGAGCGCAGCATGTGGTTGCTTGGCGCCCGCTGACTGGCGATGTGATCGTCCACCGCCTGGGGTCTGCCATCCTAGCGCCGCGGCGAGCGGGTGGCAGACATCTCAGACATGCGATGGAGGAGTATTACCAGCTGAACGAGGGCAAGGCGGGTGGGTGGGGCGCAACCGCGCCCGCCATTTTTGGATTCGACCTGCTGGAATCGGATGCGCAGGCGTTGATGCGTTAACTGGGCAGTGCGGGTAGGCCATGTATTCCGCCACCACTCATTGCTGCTGGCACAGCGGCCGCAGGAGGACCTGACCCCGCGCAGCTGGCAGCCAGCGAGGTGGGAGTGGCGGGTCACAGGGTGTTGGCGCGGGCATCCAATATTGCTCCTGCGGGCGCGCCTCGACGCCTGGGGGATGGAGGGTTCCCTCGAACCCGCGCGCTTGCGCTCCAGATCTATGGGTTTTGGCGTCGCGCGCCGGCATGCTGCCGCCCTGGCGACAGTGATTCGGCATGGAGGCAACCGTGGAGACCAATGGCCCGCGCTCTACGTGGTAACCGCCACTTCGCAATAAGTGGTGGAATGCGTCCTATGAGAGTGCGTGAACGGACGGGGTGGCATGTGGATTGCAGTCCTCTCTTTTCTAGGATGGTTCGTGATGTGATAGCGCCGGGCGGCCAGGGCGCGCCGCCGTGGCGTGGGTGCAGCGAGATTCCTGGGCGGGGGTCCACGTGCCCATCCGACGTGGGGGGCCCCCACTTGCGCGGCAAGTACTCACCTCTGCAGCGCAATCCGCGTGGGCGCGGGTGGCAGTCAGGGGCGCTGAAGTACGCGCGCTAATGGGCGAGCTCCGAGAGGCAGCGCCAGCGGTGCTTCCGGGAGAAGGAGGCATCGCTGCCCTTCTGCCGCGGCGGCTCGCTGTAATGCGCGTGGGAGACGGGGCAGAGGCGGCGCGAGCCCAGTATCCTTGCGCGGACCAGCGCGCGATCGGGCACGTCGTTGCAGTGGGGCCAACACTTCTGACCGACGCGCAAGTTGCACTGGGTAGCGAAGAGAGCACAGCGGTAATCAAGACACAGAGCTTGAAGTGCGCGCAGTTCACGGACAGGAGAGCGTGTTCGCCGCAGCCTCCGGCGCTCGTCGATATGTCCACCTTGCAGGGCTGGCATGCCCCATTTCCAGCCACCGACGGGCGCGCGCGGGCGCGGGCATCTCGAGGACGCGCGTGCACGCCATAGTGGGAGGTGGTGCTTCCCTTGCGAGGCTCCGGAGACGCGCGGATCACCCGCGCATCTTAACGTCCATTGCAATTGACCTCCATGGATTTTCGGTCGGACCAGCCCGCGCCCGCAATTTTGCCGATCGGCAGGGGGCGATCCTCGGAGCGCGGCTGCAATGACAATCTTTGGGGGGCACTTCTCTGAGACCTGAGTTGGCTGCGGAGGGCTGCGACTTCAGGCCGCGGTCTGGCCGCCAAGTCGCGGCAACTCGACCGGGGGGAAGAGCCGGCCGTTCTCCCCGCCCATGTGTTTGCTTTGCCAGCCGTCCTTGCCGGCCGAGAACGACGTCGCCGGACTGCGTGAGAGCCGTGCCAACGTGAGTCCAGACTCGAGCGTGCTCAGAAATATCTGCAGCGCTTTCAGGGCGTGCCACTTGGGTGTGCCGAAGAAGTGCGCCCGCCGCCTGACAGGGCGGTGCTCCTCTGCGTGGCAGTCGGAGGCAGGGCGTGCGTGGATGCCCCCCGGGGGCGAATCGAGAACGTCTTCCCGAGTTCGGCGGGCCTCGCGCTGTCCAATGCCCATGCCGCAGGGGAAGCGACGGCGCGGGTCGAGGTGGCCATTTGGGCCAACGTATGCAGCCGGGGCGGCGCCCAGGAGGGCTGCCCCCCCCCCTCCCGCGCAACCTGTCAGCGCTGTCAGGGGCTTGCTAGCAGCGCCCCCGAAGACGAACCCTACCGATCCAGTGCCAGGGCCAGTGCGCCCGTCCAACAGATCTGATTTTAATGATTTGTTGGCTCGGTTACCGCGGGGGCAAGTCGCGGCGCCGGGACTTCTCCGGGCGGCTCGCGCCGCGGCGGCGGAGCTCGCCCTGGGCGCCAGAGCGGTGCGCGTCCCTGACGGTCGGATCGTTGAACAAGAGGAGTGGCTCGTGGCGCGCGCTTGCGCCGATGTGCGCCCGGCCGACCCCCCGCAGAGCGCGCGGTTCCCGATGGGGATCTGCATTTGAGTGTTGAGTGGGGTGAGCGCCAGGAGTGTGGCGCGCAGGGGCCGCCCACTGTATGGCCAGCTCATTGACGAACGTGGCGTCGATGCGCATTGCAGGCGCGTGGGCCCCTTCAATCACTGGCAGAACGATGACCCGCCGATCAACTTCGACGCGTGCGCTCCGATGGGCGCGGTCCCTGGCGCTCGACGTATCGCGCGAAGCCGGGGGCGTGATCGACGCGCTGCCATTGCCTGCGCCATCGCATTAGGACAACCGTTTGAAGACTTTGAGGCATGCCAAAACATTGTTCTCGGGATTTCCACGCCACGGATCAACCTGACTGCTGCGTCCTGACGATCTGGAATCGTGCTGGGGCGCCTTTATTTGGGGACTTCAACACGTGAACCAACATAACTGTTGCACCCGAAGAATCTCGAGTCCTTCCAAAACATTTCTGGTACGCTGATCATGGGAACCCGTGAAACTCTTGCAAATGTTTAAAAGGAATGTGCGCGGCGCTAAGGCGAGAACCACATTTTGGAAACGGCCCGCCTTCAACCTGTGAAAATGTTACACATTTTTGGCAACGAATGTGCCCGGCGCTAAGGCGATATTTACTTTTTGAATACCACCCGCCCTCAATCCGTGAAGCTCTTGCAAATTCGTGCAAACGAATGTGCGCGGCGGTAAGGCGAACGCCACATTTTGAAAACGGCTCGCCCTCAATCCGTGAAGCTCTTGCAATTTTTTGAGAACGAATGTGCGCGGCGCTGAGGCTAACACCGCATTTTGAAACGGAGCCGCCCTCAATCCGTGAAGCTCTTGCACATGTTAAACACGAATGTGCGCGGCGATTGGGGCGAGAACCATATTTTGAAAAGGAGCCGCCCTCAATCCGTGAAGCTCTTGCAAATTTTCGAAAACGAATGTGCGCGTAGCTAAGGCGAGGGCAACATTTTGAAAACGACCCGCCCTCAATCCGTGAAGTTCTTGCAAATTTTTGAAAACGAATGTGCGCGGCGCGAAGGCGAGGGCGACATTTTGAAAATGACCGGCCCTCAATCCGTGAAGCTCCTGCACATAAAAAGGAACGAAACAAATGTGCGCGGTGCTAAAGCGAGAGCCACATTTGGAAATGTGAAATTGCTTTCATTTTTATGTTTCAGAATCATAGATTGTGAGGAAATCTCAGGCGAAACTGGCTTCGGGGTGCGACAGGGAGAAGTTTTATAAGGGAAATGAATGGAGGAGGAGGAGGAGGAGGAGGAGGAGGAGGAGGAGGAGAGGAGGAGGAGGAGGAGGAGGGAGGAGGAGGAGGAGGAGGAGGAGGAGGAGGAGGAGGAGGAGGAGAGGAGGAGGAGGAGGAGGAGGAGGAGGAGGAGGAGGAGGAGGAGGAGGAGGAGGAGGAGGAGGAGGAGGAGGAGGAGGAGGCCGGAGGCGGAGGAAGGGGAGGAGGAGGAGGACGAGGAGGAGGAGGAGGTGGAGGAAAGGGAGGGTGATGAGGAGTAGGAGAAGGGGAGGAGAAGGAATTTGAGGTGGAGGTACAGGAGAGAGGAGGGAGCGATGTAGTTAGTTTGAGACGGATGATCATGATGATCATGATGATGGTTATGATGATGATGGTGCTGAACATTTGGACGATGATGATGCTGATGTTGAGCATGACGATGGAGATGCTGATCATGATCATGATGCTCATGATAATGATGACAATGCTGATGATGACGATGATGATTATGATGTTGATGCTGATGTTGATACTGATGCTGATGATGACGATGATGACGATGATGACGATGATGTTGATGATGAGGATGAGGATGATGATCAGGATGATGATGAGGATGAGGATTCTGCTGCTGATGCTGCTGATGATGATGATGATGGTGGTGGTGGTGGTATTGATGATGATGATGGTGGTGACGATGATGAGGATGATGATGAGGAGGATGATGATGCTGATGATTGTGATGGTGAAGTTGTTAATGATGATGCTGCTGCTGGTGATGATGATGACGATGATGATGATGAGAAGGTGGAGGAAGAGGAGGAGGAAGACCTCTGCAAGCTCAAGGCGCATCAGCGATGTTGCAATAATCTCCCCCCCCCCTCCAAGTTGCACTTTTTCTGGTCCCGTACAAAGACAATCTTCTAATTGCGGGAAGTTCCTCAGTAAAGGACAACCGTCGGAGAACAATCAATCGTGCCAAACACAATTCTTGGGACTTCAACTCCGTGAATCAATGTGAATATTCCGCCCTGGCAATCTCAAACCGTGCCAGAGCACAATTCCTTGGAGTTCCACCCTAAACGTCCTCTACAATGCTGCACACTTTAGAGACGAAGGCGCGCGGCGCTAAGGCAAGAACCGCATTTTGAACAGGAGCCGCCCTCCATCCTTAAAAACGGTTGCAGATCTTTTAGGCGAATGTGCGCGGCGCGAGTGCGAGAACCACATCTTGGAAACGGCCCGCCCTCCATCCTTGACCCTGGTGCATACTTGTCAGACGAGTATGCGCGCCGCTTCGGCGAGAGTCATAATTTGAAAATCACCACCCGCCCCCATTCTTGAAGCTGTTGCAAGTTTTTAAGACGAATGTGCGCGGCGCTGAGGCGAGAGCCAACTTTTGAAAAGGACCCGCCATCTATCCTTGAACATGTTGCGAATTTGAAGACGATGTGCGCGGTGCTGCGGCAAGAACCGCATCTTGAAAACCACGCGCCCTCCATCTTTGAAACCGTTTCAACTTTCAAGCTTCAGGATCATACATTGTGCGGAAGTCTCAGGCGTAACGCCCGGCCAGCCTTACCGAAATGCTTGGGAGGGCGCCACGGATGAGTTATTCCTGAGGAGAAATGATGGAGGTGAGGAGGAGGAGGAGGAGGAGGAGGAGGAGGAGGAGGAGGAGGAGGAGGAGGAGCAAGTACCAGGCCGCGGGAACTGGCAGGGATTCGCAGAGGTTTCGTCTGCGTGCCCACTGGAGACCGCCGCTTCCGAGCGGCCGACTTCGGTAGGCGATGGGCTTCTTACAGGCCTGGTAGGCGCGGCCGTCCTGCCCCAGCTTATCCTCTTTGCTCCTCTTGCTCATTCTCGTCCTGTGCCGTCGTCGTTCTCCTATTTCAAGTTTTCCTTCCTCCACCTGATCATTCTGCTGCTGCAGCTCCTCCTCCTCCTTCGCTCCTCCTTTTCCATCCAACTCATTCCTCTTCTTTTTCCGTGACGCTGCTGCTGCTGCTGCTGCTGCTGCTGCTGCTCTCTTTTTTTGTTCCTTCTTTATTTACCGCGTTCCATCCTTTGTCTTCTTTCTCCTTGTGCTGCTGCTCCTTCTTTTTCTGACCTCCCTCCCTCCTTTTCCTTCTCGTCTTCCGTACTCCTTCCTTTTCTCGTCTTCCGTACTCCTCTTCCCTCCTCTTTCTCCTCGCCTTCTTCCCTCCCTCTTTCCTTCTTTCCTTCCCTCCTCCTCCTTCTCCTCCCTCCCCTGTTCACCTCCTCCTCCGGTCCCCGGGCCCTGGCGGCCTCGGGGCTCCTCCCCTGCCTCCGCTTCGCGCGAGGCGTGCCGCGGGGCCCTGCCGGGCTCCTCCCTGCGCTCCCCCGCGGCAGTCTCGGCTCCAGGGGCCCCTGCTCTGCTGCGAGGCCGGGCGCCGCCGCGGCCGCGGCGGCCGCGCTCCCCGCGGGGCGGCACCCCGCGGGATGGAGGCGGCGGCCGTCGGCGCGGCGGAGAGGCGGGCGGCCAGCGAGGCGGGCGGCGGGGGCGCGGGGGGCGGCGGCCGCCAGGGGGTCGCGCCCGCGGCGTGGAAGGAGCGGGGGAACGCCCACTTCCGCTCGGGGCGGTACGGCCAGGCGCTGGAGTGCTACAGCGAGGCGATCGACGCCGAGGCGGCCTCGGAGCAGGCGGGCGGGGCGGCGTTCGGCTCTCAGCTGTACTGCAACCGCGCGGCCTGCAGGCTGAGGCTGAGCGACCCCGACGGCGCCCTCGTGGACGCTGGGCGGGCCGTGCAGCTCGACCGCGGCAGCAGCAAGGCCTTCTTCCGGAAGGGCAGGGCGTTTCTGGCCCTTGGCAGGCACAACGACGCGCTGGATTGCCTCGAGCGGGCCCGCGCGCTCGCGCCGGGAGAGGCGGGCGCGGAGCTGGACGGCCTGATCGCGGAGTGCGCCCGGCACCTGCCCGGATAGGCCGGGAACGCGAAAGAGCTCGCGGCCCCCCGCGCCTGTGTCGGATGGGCGGGAGACAGGGGGGCAGGCTGCGGTGGAGGAGGGCGAGGACGAGCTTCTCTCGCTCCTGCTGCTTCTTTACCTTAGTCTTCTGCGTTTTCCTTTTCCTCTCTCTTTCTCTGTGTACCTCACTCTCTCGCTCTCACTGTCTGTCGGTCTGCCTGTCTGTCTGTCTTTCTGTCTGTCTGTCTGTCTGTTTGTCTGTCCGTCTGCCTGTCTGTCTGTCTGTCTGTCTGTCTGTCTGTCTGTCTTTCTGTCTCTCTGTCTCTCTCCTTTTTTGTTTAGTTGTGTTTTCTCTCTTTCTCTCTCTCTCTCTCCCTCTCTCTCCTAGCGTCTCCTCTCTCCACCGCTCGTCCTTGTCACTGACCCTGCTGTTGCTGCGTACTCGCTCGCCATCTCAGCGAAGGTTTCTGGAAGCCTCCGACGGGCCCCCGAGACAGAAACCCGAACGTCCAGAGATCCAGGAGAGAGGCTCGCGCTGGCGAGGGCCTGAAGATCAGGCGTGCTCCGGGACTACGACGGGACCAAGTTGCCGCTGCCCTGACTTCTGCTGCCGCTGCTCCTCGGCCCGCCCGCCCGCGTGCCTGTGCCCATGGGCCCAAACCGACACAGCATCTTCTTGCCATGCCGGGCCGCTCGGCTCATCGCTGAGCTCGCAGGTGGGCCGAGACCGACGGGCCGCCCAGAGGGGAGATCGAGGACCGAGAGTATTGGACGTCTCTGGGCATTTCTTGGCCTGTGGGGCGTTGTGGATGCCGCTGGAGAGCTTCGGGGCCTCCATGGAATTCTTGGGCCACAGACCTCCAGCGATGTGGCCTTGAGGGCTCCAACAGGTCCCAGGAGGGGCCCCAGACCCCCCGAGAGGTCCCCAAGCTGGCCCAAAAGGCTCTCAAAGCGTCCGAGGTAGTCTGGAAGGTGGCTGAAGAGCGCACTGACATGGCCTCTGGACTGCTCCTGGACGGCCGCAAAGGCACTGAAGACGGTTCAAAAGGCCGCCGAGAAGGCCCCCCAAGGGCAAAAAACTTGCAATTTTTTAGGGAAAACTCGCATTTCTGGGATATTCGCCTTTTTAGTCCAAACGGCGGCCGCGTCGGCCCCAAAGGCCCCCCAAATCGGCCCCAGACGCTCAAGAGGCTTCAAGAGGGTCCCAAGACGGCCTGAAGAGAGCTTCGAGCAGCACAAGAGAGCTCCAAAACGGGTCAAGAGACTCCCCAGGGGGTCCGATGGGGGCCACCGGAGGATCCCTACATGGTCGGAGAGGGCCCCACGAGGGCCCCAAGACCCGCTCAGCTCCGCATGACGTGCCAAGATGGACCCGGGACGGCCGAAAGGGGCCCCCAGATGGTCCGAAAAAGGACCAACATGATTAAAGGCCGCCGCCACTTTCGTGAGCTCCTGGGAGGCCCAGCGGCGGTGCGTCTTACGCAGATCACCGCGAGACCTCGCCGTCCCCTGGGGGGCTGCGATCTTCGAAACTGTCGCCACTTTCGGGGGCTCCTGGGAGGCCCAGCGGAGGTTCCGTCTTACGCAGATCACCATGAGACCTCGCCGTCCCCGCGGGGGGCTGCGATCTGCAAAACGGTCGCCACTTTTGTGGGCTCCTGGGAGGCCCAGCGGAGGTGCGTCGTACGCAGATCATCGCGAGACCTCGCCGTCCCCTGGGGGGCTGCGATCTGCGAATCTGTCGCCACTTTCGTGGGCTCCTGGGAGGCCCAGCGAAGGTGCGTCTTACGCAGATCGTCGCGAGGCCTCTCCGTCCCCTGTGGGGCTGCGATCTGCGAAACTGTCGCCACTTTCGTGGGCTCCTGGGAGGCCCAGCGGAGGTGCGTCTTACGCAGATCACCACGAGACCGCCGTCCCATGGGGGGGCTGCGAGGTCTCATGATGATCTGCGTAAGACGTATCTCCGCTGGATTTCCCAGGAGCCCACGAAAGTGGCGACAGCTTCGCAGACCGCAGCCCCCAAGGGGACGGCGAGGTCTCGTGATGATCTGCGTAAGACGCACCCCCGCGAGGGCTCCAGGGCCCCCCGAAAGTGGCGACAGTTTCGCAGATCGCCCCCCCCCTCCCCCCCCCTCCCCCAGAGGGCGAGGTCTCGCGGTGATCTGCGTAAAACGCACCTCCGCTGAGCCTCCCAGGAGCCCCCGAAAGTGGCGACAGCTTCGCAGACCGCAGCCCCCGCAGGGGACGGCGAGGTCTCATGGTGATCTTGAGTAGCGTAAGACGCACCTCCTCCGGGCCTCCCAGGAGCCCACGGAAGTGGCGACAGTTTCGCAGATCGCAGCCCCCGCGGGGACGGCGAGGTCTCGCGGTGACCTGCGTAAGACGCACCTCCGCTGGGCCTCCCAGGAGCTCGCGAAAGTGGCGACAGCTTCGCAGATCGCAGCTCCCCAGGGGAAACACAAAATGGAGAGACGCAACCCACACCCCCAGAGGACGGCGAGGTCTCGCGGTGATCTGCGTAAGACGCACCTCCGCTGGGCCTGCCAGGAGCCCACGGAAGTGGCGACAATTTAGCAGATCGCAGCCGCCCAGGGGACGGCGAGGTCTCGCGATGATCTGCGTAAGACGCACCTCCGCTGGGCCTCCCAGGAGCTCACGAAAGTGACTACAGTTTCGCAGATCGCAGCCCCCCAGGGGACGGCGAGGTCTCGCGATGAACTGCGTAAGACGCACTTCCGATGGGCCTCCCAGGAGCTCGCGAAAGTGGAGACAGATTCGCCCCCCAGGGGACGGCGAGGTCTCGCGGTGATCTGCGTAAGACGCACCTCCGCTGGGCCTCTCAGGAGCCCACGAACGTGGCGACAGTTTCGCAGACCGCAGCCCCGCAGGGGACGGCGAGGTCTCATGGTGATCTGCGTAAGACGCACCTCCGCTGGGCCTCCCAGGAGCCCACGAAAGTGGCGACAGTTTCGCTGGTCGCAGCCCCCCCAGGGGACGGCGAGGTCACGCGGTGATCTGCGTAAGACGCACCTCCGCTGGGCCTCCCAGGAGCTCACGAACGTGGCGACAGCTTCGCAGACCGCAGCCCCCGAGAAGGCGAGGTCTCGCGGTGATCTGCGTAAGACGCACCTCCGCTGGGCCTCCCTGGAGCCCACGAAAGTGGCGACAATTTAGCAGATCGCATCCGCCCAGAGGACGGCGAGGTCTCGCGGTGACCTGCGTAAGAAGCACCTCCGCTGGGCCTCCCAGGAGCCCACGAAAGTGACTACAGTTTCGCAGATCGCAGCCCCCCGCGGGGACGGCGAGGTCTCGCGATGATCTGCGTAAGACGCACTGCCAATGGGCCTCCCATGAGCTCGCGAAAGTGGAGACAGTTTCGCCCCCCAGGGGACGGGGAGGTCTCATGGTGATCTGCGTAAAACGCACCTCCGCTGGGCCTCCCAGGAGCCCACGGCACTTCCGCTGCGCAAGTGACGACACCCGAGCGAGCTGCGGGCACGAGGCAGGACGCAGGTGGGAGGAGAGGGAGGACGGAAAAGGGAGGAGGAGGAGGAGGAGGAGGAGGAGGAGGAGGAGGAGGAGGAGGAGGAGGAGGCAGTGCTCTGTTCAAAACGAGTACCCAGGCAAGGGAGGATTGGGGAAACACATATTTTTCTCTTTTTATCCGTAAGGGCTTCGCCCCATGCCGCCGGACCCCTGTCTCGGATAACGGGAGATGCAACGGCTAAATCATGAGGTCTGGGCGCCGCTGTGAAGCAGTGTCGGGACCTGTTTGTTTTCCGACCCTGACCCTACGGATCTGCGTCATGGGTGCCACCGAATTTCAGAAATGTGGCAAATCCCTTGTGTTTTTGGATCCTGACCCTGCGGATCTGCGTGAGGGGTGCCGCCAAATTTCAGAAATGTGGCACATCCCCTGTGTTTTTGGACCCTGACCCTGCCGATCTGCGTGAGGGGCGCCGCCGAATTTCAGAAATGTGGCAAATCCCATGTGTTTTTGGACCCTGACCCTGCCGATCTGCGTGAGGGGTGCGAAGTTTTATCCACCTCAGCAATTCAGGCAACACGCTCGGGGCGTAGTAAAAATTGCCGTTTTGGGCCTCCCACCCTCGCGCGCTGGCCCAGATGACGTCCCGCCAGAATTCTGGAAAGTCGTTTCTGAAGATGCCCATGCGTGCGGGGCTCTACTGGAAATCTGCCAAACATGCTGGGCGACTAAAGATATCCCGGACAAATGGAGGAGGGCGAAAGTAATTTTTCTATTTAAGAAAGGAGACCACACGTTGCCTAGCAACTACCGCCCGATTTCTTTGTTGACTGTTGGCTACAAGGCACTGGCGTCAATGCTCCACCAGAGGCTCTTACGAGGAGGAGCTGAAGAACGAATGAGATCATCTCAATTCGGTTTCCGGCTTCGGCGGGGAACGGCAGACGCTCTCATGTTGATCAGGCGAATCATCGATGCGGCCAACGTGGACAACACCGGGGGCCTTACGATAATCTTGCTTGATTGGGCAAAGGCGTTCGACAGGTTAAAGCCGGAACGCTTGTGTGCAGCTTTGATGCGCTTTGGGGTCCCTTCTCCGATGGTAGACATGATCAAAGGCATATACTCGGAGCGCTTCTTCACCATAGTGGATCATTGCGGCTGCTCTACGGAAAGGCGGCAGGCTGCTGGAATAGCTCAGGGTTGTCCTCTATCCCCGTACTTGTTCATTATGGTTCAGAGTGTCATGCTTCATGATGTATACCACGGTCTCCAGCTACGAGATGAACCCGGATATTACCCGAGACGTGCTTTACGCGGATGATACGTTGCTACTATCAAGACATGGGGAAAACTGCCAAGCTCTACTTAATGCTGTCGTTTCGGAAGGACGCAAATATGGCCTGGAGCTTAACAGGGACAAGACTCTGCAGATGCCAGTGGCTTCAGACAGCGTGGTGGCGAGGCCGACCGGGGAGCCCGTTACACAAGTTACAGAGGCAGTCTACTTAGGAGGCTTGATCACGCACGATGGGCGAGTGGGAAATGAATTGAACCGGCGACTTGGCGAAGGGAAAGGCATATTCCAACAGCTTTGTAAGATTTGGTAGCATGCTGCAATCAGCAGGGCTAGGAAGTTGCAGATCTACACCAGCTGCGTGTTGAGCAAGGTCCTCTACTCCTTGGATTCTCTGTGGCTGCTAAAGGTTGACAGAACAAGGCTGGACGCTTTTCATTGCAGGTGCCTGCGCAAGATATTAGGCATACCTCATTCCTACTTTCCGAGAGTTCCGAACGCAGCCGTTCTGACGCGTGCCGGTTCCAAGCCTCTCTCTGCAATTTTACGTGATCGCCAATGCAAGTTGTATAGGAAACTTGTTGCACAAACAGACGATTCCTTGGTGAAGCGGGTGGTGTGCAACGCAGACGGCACGCCCGAAGATTGGGCACTCCGCCGGCGCAGAGGGAGACCAAGGCAGCAATGGGCACAATCCGTCTACAATCTCGAACACCTGAGCATCTGAAGCTTTTCTGCCTCCTCCGCCACCTCCCCCTTGAGGCGCCCGCTGCGGCCGCGGCAACTTTTTAGTTGCTATTTCTGCCCACGCGTCCTTCATGGATGCACGGCTTCTTGTCTTGTCTTGTCACCCTCGCGCGGTCCATCAACAAGGAACAGTGCAGCAAGTGAGGGGTGTCACTTAATCTTAGAAATGTGGCACATCCCATGTGTTTTTGGACCCTGACCCCGTCGATCTGAGTGAGGGGTGTCGCCGAATTTCAGAAATGTTGCAAATCCTTTTGTGTTTTTGGACCCTGACCGAGCCGATCTGCGTGAGGGGCTCCGCCGAATTTTAGAAATGTGGCAAATCCCATGTGTTTTTAGACCCTGATCCCGCCGATCTGGGTGAGGGGTGTTGCCGAATTTTAGAAATGTGGCAAATCCCATGTGTTTTTGGACCCTGACCCTGCCGATTTGCGTGAGGGGCTCCGCCGAATTTTAGAAATGTGGCAAATCCCATGTGTTTTTGGACCCTGACCCCGCCGATCTGGGTGAGGGGTGTTGCCAAATCTTAGAAATGGAGCAAATTCCTTGTGTTTTTGGACCCTGACCCTGCGGATCTGCGTGAGGGGTGCCGCCAAATTTCAGAAATGTGGCACATCCCTTGTGTTTTTGGACCCTGACCCCGTCGATCTGAATGAGGGGTGTCGCCGAATTTTAGAAATGTTGCAAATCCTATGTGTTTTTGGACCCTGACCTCGCCGATCTGCGTGAGGGGTGCCACTTAATTTCAGAAATGTGGCAACTCCCATGTGTTTTTGGACCCTGACCCTGCCGATCTGCGTGAGGGGTGTGAAGTTTTATCCACCTCAGCAATTCAGGCAACACGCTCGGGGCGTAGTAAAAATTGCCGTTTTGGGCCTCCCACCCTCGCGCGGTCCATCAACAAGGAACAGTGCAGCAAGAAACAGAACTGTAACAAGGAACAGTAAGCAGCAAGAAGCAGAACGGTAACAGTGGAAACTGAAAGCTGCGACTGGTACAGGAAACTGCGCACCTTAGGCCTACAGCCTGGTGGCCCCACAAGCGGGCCCGCGGATAAACGTATATCTTCTGGATATTCGCGTTCTCAGTCCTAACAGCGGCGACGACGGCCCCCACGGCTCCCCAAACCGGCCCCAGACGGACTCAGCCCCCCCTGACGGGCCAAGAGGGACCCGGGACGGCCGAAATGGGCCCCCAGACGGGCAACAAAAAGGCCCACGAGGACTCCCAAGAAAGGCTTGGAAAAGTCCCAGAGACTCCCACAATGCTTCCAAAAGACTCCTGGGAGGCTGTGGGAGGTCTCGTGTCTACGTCCTTCAAGATCCATTTCGGGGATTCCCGAGGCTCTACAGAAACATGCTGCGGGGCGCAAGGAAGTAACCCAAGCACCCAGAACTCACGGTCGAGGTCAAGGGTGTACCGCCATGTGCGGGAGGGCGGCATACGCACGTTGGCTTTCGGACTGTCGGTGGAGCTCCCACTGGGACACCATCCGCGTGAGAAACCTAGTCGCCCTGGGGGGGCGTCATGCTATGCGAATCCTCCCACAAAGGGCCACTTGCAACCGCATCCTTCTGTCGCACAATCCGTGTGATGGGTGCGTTGGGATGGGCGGAGGGACGCCGTCGTGGCCGTTGTGCTCATTGCTTCCCTCTGGGATTCCCGGGGGTCTCCTCCCTGTCCTCTCGTCGTCGTCGTCGTCGTCGTCGTCGTCGTCGTCGTCGTCGTCGTCGTCGTCGTCGTGGTAGTCGTGACAGTCGTCGCCACTGTCGTCGGCGCCGTTGTCGTCTCCGCCGCTGTTCCTGTCGTCTGCCACGCTAGCCGACGCCACCGTTGGCTCGTCGGTGCCATCGCCGCCGGCCGACTCGGCTGGCCTGGCGCGCCGGCCCGGCCTGGCTCGGAGGCCCGGTTCGGCCAGGAGGAGGGGGAGGAGGTAGGGAAAGGGGAACCAGACAATGGACGGGGAGGAGGGGATTGAGGAGGAGGAGAGCCGACGCCGCCGCTGGCTCGCCGTAGCCGTCGCCGCCGCCCCACTCGGCCCCTCCGGCGCGCCGGCACGGCCCGGCCCAAGGGCCCAGCTCGGCCCGGAGGAGGGGGAGGTGGGGGGGGGGGGCTCGTTTGCCACGCCGTGTCTCATTGTTCGCCCGACAGTAGGGTACGTGAGCTGGGCTTACACCGTCGTGAGAGAGGTAAGTTTCACCTTCCCGAGGCATTCTGGTGGTGATGGGGGGGAGGAAGGGGGGGAGGGAGAGGAATGAGGAGGATCAGGAGGACGAGGAGGAGGAACAGGAGGGGCGCCAGAAAAGTTACCACGGCGATGACTGGCTTGTGGCAGCCACGCGTTCGTAGCGACGTTGCCTTTTGATCCTCCGATGTCGGCTCTTGCTATCACTGAGACGCAGAAGCCCCGACGTGTTCGATTGTTCGACTGATGATGTGGAACGCGAACTGGGTTTAGACCGTCGTGAGACAGGTGAGTTTCACCTTCCTAAGGCACTCCAATTACGATGACGATGATGATGACGATGATGATGATGATGATGATGATGACGACGATGATGATGATGATGATGATGATGATGATGATGATGGTGGTGGTGGTGATGATGCTGTTGCTGATGATGATTATGATGATGATGCTGATGCTGCTGGCTGTGATGCTTATGCTGCTGATGATGATAACGATGACGATGATGATGATGATGATGATGATGATGATGATGATGATGATGGCGATGATGATGATGATGATGATGATGATGATGATGATGGTGATGGTGATGAGGATGAGGATGAGGATGAGGATGAGGATGAGGATGATGATGATGATGATGATGATGATGATGATGATGATGATGATGATGATGATGATGATGATGATGATGATGGTGGTGATTCACCTGATGCTGCTGCTGATGATGATGATGATGATGATGATGATGATGACGACGAGGTGGAGGAGGAGGAGGAAGAGGAGGAGGAGGCGGAGGAGGATCAGGAGGACACCCATCGCAAAGCGAGGTGGGTGCTGGGGCCGCGGGTTAACCGAGGAGGATCAGGAGGAGGAGGAGAATCAGAAGGGGTGGCAGAACAGTTTCCACGGCGATAACTGGTTCTTGGCGGCCACGCGTTCGTAGCGACATTGCTTTTCGATCCTTCGCTGTCGGCTCTTGCTATCACTGCAGTGCGGAAGCCCCGAAGTGTCTGATTGTTCGCCCGACAATAGGGAACATGAGCTGGGCTTACACTGTCGTGGGACAGGTTCGTTGCATCATCTTGGCGCAGAACCTCTTTGACCATCTTTTTGAGCGTTCAGGGACCCTGTTGAAGTCAGTTTCGGCCGCCACCTGGCACCATGTGGGCGTCCTCTTGGCGCCGTGGGTCTTCTCTGGGGTACGTGTTGTCGCTCTTCTTGGGCCTTTCCTTATTTTCCTGTGGCTTTCTTCCGGGTCCTGTTCGGGGCCTCTTCGCCCCGACCAGCCGAAGAGGCCCCGGAGAGCGCCCCAAAGTAGCACAAGAGAACTCCAAGACGGCCCAAGAGGCGCCCAAGAGGGCCCCATGAGGCCCCAAGAGGACCGCCAGCTGGCCCCAAGAGGCCCGCCGGCTCCGAAAAAAAACCCACAAGGCCCGTAAACGGCCCCCCAAAGGCCCCAGATATTTTAAAAACTACAGCCAAAAGACTCCCAAGAGCCTTCCCAAGGGACCCCAGTAGGCATCCAAGAGAGCGCTGACCCACAACCCAGCCGCGTTGGGGGGTTGGGCGTACGACAGCTTCGGACGGTCCAAGAAGCCTCCCAAACCAACCCAAGATGGCCCGATTGGCCTCGCCAGGATCGGTGTTGGTGGACTCCTGCAAAACCTACTCCTGCTGCTCCTGTTCCTCCCTTCTGTGGACCCTGATTGCTCTGCTGTTGCTGTTGCTACTTCTCATCGAGAAGTGCGATGGTGACGAGGGGCAGCGCGGTGGAGAACACGACGTCCCGTCCTCAATCAATCCCCAGTTAACCCTCGGTCAATGGGGATCATTGACATCTACGGTCACTTTCTCCAACCCCTCTTGGTATCACAACGAAACTTGTGCATATGCCGAACTCGAACCTCAGCACGCGAAGCGCGCGCGTGGTTCTAGTGTGTGCATGCATGTATGTATGTATAATAAAATTTGAGATGTGTGTTCTCTTGGTCATCGGTTGTAGCGTACCGCATTTGCTCAGAATTTCCTTGCGTACCCCCCTGCCCCCCCCGATATTGCCTGAGTAGTGCGGGGGGCGCAAAAGGGGGGGGAACGCAAGCAAGTCTTGACGTCGGCGAGCAGTACGACCGAGAGCATCACCAGGACTTTGACGAGCACGACCAGTACCAGCAGCACAACCAAGCCAAGCGCGTCGGTGAGCAGTACAAGTGAGAGCAACACCACTACGCCCAGCACGTCGGCGAGCAGCAGGAGTGAGAGCAGCACCATGAGCGTCACAAGGTCGACCAGTACCAACAGCACCACTACACACAGCACGGGGGCGACCAGCGAGAGCGAGAGCAGCACCGCGTGTGTTGCGAGCAGGATCTGTACCAGCGGCACCACTACGCCCAGCACGTCGGTGGGCAGTACGAGTGAGGACAGTACCACCACTGTTCCGAGCACGACCGGTACCAGCAACACCACCACGCCCAGCGCTTCGACGAGATGCAGGAAGGAGTGCAGCACCACGTGTGTCACGAGTGCGACTGGCACCTGCAGCACAACTGCGCCCAGCACGTCGCCTCCCAGCACGTGCGAGAGCAGAACCACGAGTGTTTCGAACACGACAGGTACCAGCAGCACCTCTACGCAGAGCACGCCGGCGAGCAGTACTGGTGGTGACAGCATCATATATTTAACGAGCTCCACCAGTACCAGCAGCACCATTACACACAGCACGGCGGTGAGCAGCATCATCACTGCGCCCAGCACGTCGGCGAGCAGTACGACCGAGAGCTGCATCACGAGCGTGACGAGCACGATCGGCACCAGCAGCATCACTGCGCCGAGCACGTCGGTGAAGAGTGCAGTCGAGAGCAGCACCACGAGTGCGACGAGCGCAACCAGTGCCAGCATCACCACTACGCCCAGCACGTCGGCGAGCAGTACGACCGAGAGCGACACCAAGAATGTGACGAACACGACCGGTACCAGCAACTCCACGGTTCCCAACACGTCGGCGAGCAGTACGATCGGGAACAAGACCACGAATTTGACGGGCATGACGAATAACCGTATCCCCATTGCGGCCAGCGCGTCGGCAAGGAGTACAACCGAGAGCAGCATCACGAGAGTGACGGGCACGATTGGCACCAGCAGCACTGTTACCCCAAGTACGTCGGCGAGCAATACAACCGAGAACCGCACTACGAGTGGAACGAACACGACCGGTGCCAGCAGCAGCACGTCGGCGAGCAGTACGTCCGAGAGCGGCACCGACAGTGGGACGAGCACGACCGATACCAGCATCACCACTGCGCCCAACACGTCGGCGATCAACACGACTGAAAGCAGCACCACGAGTGTGACGGGCACGACCGATACCAGCACCACAACTGCGCCCAGCACGTCGGCGAGCAGTACAACGGAGAGCAGCATCACGAGTGTGACGAGCACGATCGGCACTAGCAGCATTATTATACCAAGCACGTCGGCGAACAGTACAACCGCGATCAGCACCACGAGTGCTACGAGCACGTCTGGGGCCAGCAGCCCAGCTGGCACGTCGGCGAGCAGCGTGCCCTAGAGCGACACCACGAGTGGGACGAGCGCGACCGGTGCCAGCAGCGCCACGGTTCCCAACACGTCGGCCAGCAGGGCGACCGAGAGCAGGACCACAAGTGTGGCGGACACGACCAATGCCAGCATCACCACTACGCCCAGCGCGTCGGTGAGCAGTACAACCGAGAGCAACCTCACGAGTGTGGCGAGCACGGTCGTCATCATCTACATCGTCGCCACAGTGGTTTTCGGCTCGTACTTGCTGATCGCGATGAACTGTGTGTCGCAGTTCTTGTGTCAGGACAACAACAGGATACGTGCGCCAGTACCGTGGGAGCGAGGCTACCAGTGTCACGTCCTTGGCGTCGGACGTGCGG
Organism: Prorocentrum cordatum; assembly: GCA_963575745.1. Lineage (NCBI taxonomy): Eukaryota > Dinophyceae > Prorocentrales > Prorocentraceae > Prorocentrum > Prorocentrum cordatum. The sequence goes on along the minus strand of CAUYUJ010017615.1, from coordinate 1,145,478 downwards.
TGGCGAACGCTCCCGACACCCTGGCGGCTGGAGGAGCGCTGCAAGCTTGGCCAGGGCGACATCGAAGTGCCAGGCGGCAGACAGAGGGCTGGGTGCGCACCGCCGGATCATATTTGCAGACAGATACTTTTTAAAACACTGACGGGTAAGACTATCACCCAGGACGTTGCAGCCAGCGACACCACCAGCACCGTCAAGGCAAATATCCACTACAAGGACGGCCCCCCTCCGCATCAGCAGCGCCTGATCTTTGCCGGCCAGCAGCTGGAGGATGGGCGCACCCTGGCAGACTACAACATTCAAAAGGGCTCCACGCTACACCTAGTACTGCGCCTCCGAGGGGGAGCTCCGGTCCATGATATGCCTCGGAGTGGCCAGACGGCTGGGGCGCCCCGGTACGGGGTGCAGAGCCGCCACGCCCAGACTCTTGGAACGAGCATGGCAGTTGGCCCCACTCTTGTCTTGCAGCCCTGGGCGTTCCGCCGTGCCCGGCAGCGTGCCGCAGCCGCCCGGCGCGCAGGCGCCAACTGGCTCAGCTCCCCGTCAGGTTTCGATGGCCTGAGCTGCCCGCCAGGCCTCGACGGCCGACGCTGGGCAGAGGACGCCCCGAACCTATTTCCCAGCCTGGGAGTGCGGGGCACCGGCGACGCGGCAGGTGCTGACGCGGCACGGGTCCTCAGCCTCCAGCGTGCCGCGCGTAGGTGGCTCAGCCATCGGGCCACACGTGAGGCGTCGATCCAGGCGGCTCGTGCCATTCTGCCCTCGGTAATTTGTAGAGCGGCGGCGGCAGCCGACGCGCGTGCGGCCCCCCCGCCGCCCTTACCACGCGCCAGTGCCCCGCGTCACGGGGGCGCTGGCCCTCCCGCGCCTCCGCGGCGCTCGCCCCGCGACGCGCCACAGGAAGCTACGCCGCTCGACCGAGAGCCTCCGCTGTGCAGGAACGGGCCGGCGTGTCCTTGGCGCCTCACCGGCAAGTGCCGATGCCGCCGTATGCTGGGGGAAATGGACGCGCCCCCAAGGTTGCTGAACCGCTGCGCCATCCAAGACGGGGCCACGAAGGTTGGCTACGAACAAATCCTGGTGCCGTGGGCGGTTCGCGTCCGTGCCGAGGCCATGGTCATCGACGACCCTTAGCCTCCATCTCTCGCGCTTCCCCTCTCTACGACCTGGTCGCTCAGAGCCACGCGGACGACCTGCCCGATCTCGCCCTGGCTGACCTGGGAGCTCGTCGCGCCTGTGCTGCGTGCGAGAACTCATATGCCTCGTAGACGTTGCTGTACCGCGGTTGTCGAAGGTTACGCTACGGACCAGGGGGGGCCTTCTCTAGGATCGGGGCGGGCGACTGCCTGCGCACGGCCTCATGAGACGTTGGGCGGGGTACTTGCAGGACTCTTTGGCGGAGCGGCACATACAATTCGACCTGATACTAGACCCCCTGCCGGGCGCTGCGTCTTCCAAGGCAGGGCGCGGGGGGCCGAGGTGCAGCTCGGATGGGGCCTCAGCGCTCCCCGGACCGCAGCGCCAAGCCCAGCGCGCGGACCTCCAGGTGTTCGAGTTCCAGGGACAGACGGCCAACGCTGCAGTCAGCACGGCGGCGACGACGACTGAGGACGACGGCGCCCAGGGCAACTATCAGGTCCACGTGCGCCGCCTGCCCGAGACATGCCACTGGGCCGCCCGCGTGCGGCGAGCGTTTCGCGGCGACCTGCTCGAGCTAGCCCTCCGAACCCAAGTGGCGTTCCGGCTGGAAATCTGCGACCGATACGTGCTCCTAGGGCGCCGACCTAGCTAGCGCATCGGACGAGCTCTCACGGATCCTGGCGTTCTACCGCCGTAAAACGGGCCAGCGCTGCCAAGCCCCCACCGCCATGACTTCCGACGCTGCGCCTGCCGACCCCCGGGGCCAGAGTCGAGATCCGTGGTCGCGGCCAGGTTCTCGGGCCCCCGCCCCGACGGCCTCCGCCGAGCAGGTTCTCGCCCCGACGGCCAGTGCCCGAGCCGCGCCGCCGCCGCCGGCGCACGCGCCCCAGGTGGCCGCCGCAGGCCAGGCACTGCCCCCTCCCCGACAGAGCATTACCACAGCCCGCCAAGGACCAGCCAATGGTCCTGCTGGGCGATGCCGTGGCGGCTCGGGAGGAGGGCAAGGCAGGGGCCAAGGCGCGCGCAGCACGAGGAGGAGGAAACCCGCTACGGGAGGACGCAGTCCTGGTGGAGGCGGAGGAGGCGGAGGAGGAGGGCGAGATCGGGGCCGTGAAGATGCTGGAGGGAGAGGCGGAGGAGACCAGCACTGTCGACCAGCAGCGCCGATTGTCCACCCGCCGACCAGCAGCACTTGCCGGCCTGCAACACCACCGACCCACAGGCGCGCCGACCAGCACCAGCAGCGATCGGGTGCAGCGACTCCGTCTAGCAGATCCACCACTCAACAACATTGCGAATCAGCAACAGCAGCACCTCTGGCCAGCAGGACCACCGACCACCAGCAGCTGCAGCAGGAGCACCGACCACCGACCAGTAGCAGCGCCAACCACCATCAGGAGCACCGACCAGCAGCAGCGTCGACCACCGAGCAGCAGCGCCGACCAGGTCTGCAGGAGCAGCGACCAGCAGCAGCACCAGCCAGCAGCGCCGACCAACAACAGCACCGCCCGCCGACCATCTACAGCAGCAGCGCCGACCAGCAGCAGCACTGACCACCGTGCCAGCAGCGCCTGCCACAAGGACCACCGACGGGCGGCGGCACCGACCAGCAGCACCGATCAGCAGCAGCACTGACCGCCGACCATCTGCTGCAGGATCACCGACCCGCGGGAGCACCCACCAGCGGGAGGGACGGCAGTGACGACCCTGCATGGACGTGCTTCCAGTGCGTTGGGGCGACAATCGCTGACCTCACCTCGTGGCCACTACGGCGGGCGGGGACAGACGGGGCGCGCGCCGCGTGTGGGAGGACGGGGGTGGCGCTTCTGCTCGCCAGGGCCGACGGTAGTGGCGGAAACAGTGGCGTTGCGACGACGGGCGGCGGTGGCGGCGCGGTGGGGTGTGTGGGAGGAGACGGTGGTGGCAACGGCGTGGACGCTTGGCGGGGCGACAGTGGGGCAGGGGCAGTGGCAGCCGGGTCCGGCGCTGCCCAGCGAGACGACGGAGGAGAAGCTGGTGACCGCCACCATCCGTTCAACGCCTGCGAGGAGAACCGCCGACAAGCAGCAGCGCCGACCAGCAGCGCCGACCAGCAGCAAGATGTGACAGCGACCGGCTGCAACAGCAGCACCGAACGGCAGCTACGCCGACCACTGACCAGCAGGACCGACCACTGGGGCCACCGACCAGCAGCAACACCGACCAGCAGTGCCGACCAGCAACAGCACCGACCAGCGACCAGCCGCAGCAGCGGCAGCACCGACCAGCAGCAGCACCCAACGACCAGCAGCACCGACCACCAGGATCACCGACCAACAGCAACTAACAGCAACACCGACCAACAGCAGCACCGACCAGCGACCCGCAGCAGCAACAGCACCGACCAGCAGCGGCACCAACCACCGACCAGCAGCACCGACTACCAGGACCACTGACCAGCAGCAACACCAACCAGCAGCACCAACCAGCAACAGCACCGACCAGCGACCGGCTGCGGCAGCAGCTCCGAACAGTTGCAGCGCCGACCACATACCAGCAGCACCGACCACCGGGACCACCGACCAGCAGCAACGCCGACCAGCAGCACCTACCAGCAGCAACATCGATCAGCGACCGGCTGCAGCAGCAGCACCGACCAGCAGCAGCAGCGCCGGCCACAGACCAGCAGCGCCGACCACCGGGACCACCGACCAGCAGCAACACCGATCAGCAGCACCTACCAGCAGCAAGATCGACCAGCCACCCGCTGCAGCAACAGCACCGACCAGCCGCGGCACCGACCACCGACCAGCAGCACCGGCCACCAGGTCCACTGACCAGCAGCAACACCGACCAGCAGCGCCGACCAGCAACAGCACCGACCAGCGACCGGCCGCAGCAGCAGCACCGACCAGTAGCAGCACCCACCACCGACCAGCAGCACAGACCACCAGGACCACCAACCACCAGCAACACCGACCAGCAACAACGACCAACAACAGCACCGACCAGCGACCCGCTGCAGCAACAGCACCGACAAACAGCGGCTCCGACCACCGACCAGCAGCACCGATTACCAGGACCACTGACCAGCAACAACACCAACCATCAGCACCAACCAGCAGCAGCGCCGACCTGCGACCGGCTGCAGCAGCAAAACCGACCAGCTGCAGCACCGACCATACCAGCAGCACCGACCACCGGGACCACCAACCAGCAGCAACGCCGACCAGCAGCACCTACCAGCAGCAACATCGACCAGCGACCGGCTGCAGCAGCAGCACCGACCAGCAGCAGCACCGCCCACCGACCAGCAGCACCGACCACCGGGACAACCGACCAACAGCAGCGCCGACCAGCAGCAGCAACCGGCAACAGCGCCGACCAGCGACCGGCTGCAGCAGCAGCGCCGAGTAGCTGCAGCAGCGCCGTCCACCGACCAGCAACACCGACTACCAGGACCACTGACCAGCAGCAACACCGACCAGCAGCACCAACCAGCAACTGCACCGACCAACGACCCGTTGCAGCAGCAGCAGCAGCAGCACCGAACAGCAGCAGCACCGACCACATACCAGCAGCACCGACCACCGGGACCATTGACCAGCAGCAACGCCGACCAGCAGCACCTACCAACAGCCACATCGATCAGCGACCGGCTGCAGCAGCAGCACCGACCTGCAGCAGCAGCGCCGGCCACAGACCAGCAGTGCCGACCACCGGGACAACCGACCGGCAGCAACAACGACCAGCAGCACCAACCAGCAACAACACCGACCAGCCACCCGCTGCATCAACAGCACCGACCAGCAGCGACACCGACCACCGACCAGCAGCAACGACTACTTGGACCACTGACCAGCAGCAACTCCGACCAGCAGCGCCGTCCAGCAGCAGCACCGACCAGCGACCTGCCGCAGCAGCAGCACCGACCAGCAGCAGCACCCACCACCGACCAGCAGCACGGACCACAAGGGACCCACACCAACAGCAACACCGACCAGCAACACCGACCAACAGCAGCACCGACCAGCGACCCGCTGCAGCAACAGCACCGACAAACAGCGGCACCGACCACCTACCAGCAGCACCGACTACCAGGACCACTGACCAGCAACAATAGTGACCCGCAGCACCGACCAACAACAGCACTGATTTGCGACCGGCTGCAGCAGCAGCACCGAACAGCAGCAGCAGCAGCACCGACCACAGACCAGCAGCACCGACCACCAGGACCATCTACCAGCAGCAACATCGACCATAACCTACCAGCAGCAACATCGACCAGCGACCGGCTGGAGCAGCAACACCAACCAGCAGCAGCGCCGACCACCGACCAGCAGCAGCGACCACCAGGACCACCGACCAGCAGCAGCGCCGACCAGCAACAGCACCGACCAGCAACAGCACCGACCTGTGACCGGCTGCAGCAGCAGCGTCGACCAGCAGCAGCACCGACCACCGACCAGCAGCACCGACCACCGGGACCACCGACCAGCAGCAGCGCCGACCAGCAGCAGCGACCGGCAAATGCGCCGACCAGCGACCGGCTGCAGCAGCAGCAGCGCCGAGTAGCTGCAGCAGAGCCGACCACCGACCAGCTGCACCCACCACCAGGAGGAGCAGTGGCAGCGGCAGCCAGCTCCGGCTCTGCTCAGTGAGACGCTGGGAGTGAAGTCGGAACCAGTGCAGTGGCAGAATTTTCCAGCCTTTCTCCCAGCCCTTACCACACTCCTCTCCCCTCCCGACCTTCTGCCTCGTCGCCGCGGCTGGACGCGGCCGAGCCTGGAGCAGGAGCTCCTCTGCCGCAGCACCCTGGGCATCGCGCGCGAGAGGGAAGGGCGAGCGCACTGGCAGCCGGCCCTGGCGCTGACCAGCGAGATGCGGAGACTGAAGCTGGAGCCAACCACCGGCCGCTGCAGCGCCGGGATCAGCGCCTACGAGAAGGGGCAGTGGCAGCCAGCTCTGCCGCTGCTCTGCGAGATGTTGGGATGCAGCACCCGGATCAGCGTCTGCGAGAAGGGGCATGGGCAGCCAGCTCTGGCGCGGCTCTGCGAGGAGCCCACCAACCGCTACAGCACCCGGATCAGCGCCTGCGAGAAGGGGCAGTGGCAGCCAGCTCTAGCTCTGTTCTGCGAGAGACTTGGAGGGCGGCAAGAGCCAATCATCCGCTACAGCACCAGGATCAGCGCCTGCGAGAAGGGACAGAGGCTGCCAGCTCTGGCGCTGCTCAGCGAGATGCTGGGAGTGAAGTTGGAACCCATCATCCTCCTGAAGCTGGAGCTCACCAGCCGCTACAGCACCCAGATCAGCGCCTGCGAGAAGGGGCAGAGGCAGCCAGCGCTGGCGCTGCTCTGCGAGACGGTGGGAGGAGCGCGGGCGCCGGGCGGGCGGCCGCGCCTTCGCGGACCAGCGCCGGCGTCGGGTCGGAGGGCGCCGAGGAGCTGCGCAGGCAACAGCTGCGGGAGGCGAGGGAGGAGACCGAGCAGCTGGGCCGCGCGGTGGAGGAGGATCTGCGGCGCCGGGAGCTGCGGCGCGAGGCGCGGTTCCAGGAGCTGCCGGGCGCCGCCGCCGCGGCGGTGGCCGCCGCGCCGTCTGCGACGGCAGGCGAGTCGCGGGGGCGCGGCCCGCGCTCGCGCTCGCGCTCGCCCCCGGCGGCGCCCGCGGCGCTGGAGGCGCCAGAGGCGCTGAGGGCGCCGGAAGCCGACGGGCGCGCGCGGCGGCCGCGGGCGCCGGCGGAGACGGCGGCGCGGCAGGGTGGCGCCCGCGCGGGCGGCGGCGGGCGGAGGCGGCGCGGGGCGCGCTCAAGGTCTGGCGGGGCGGGCGAGCCCTCGGGCGCGGAGGCGGCGCGCGAGGCTTCGGGCGACGGGGCGGCCGAGCGGCCCGCGGCGCGGGGCGGAAAGCCGAGGAGGGGCGTCGTCATTGACGACGCCGACTTATAGCCATGAGGGGGAACAAAAAAAACCTTCTTCCGCAGGGGCAGCGTGGCATGTGGTGGATGGGGGTGCCACCGCGCGCCATGGTGAGTGCCCTCGCCGTATGGGCAACCCGTATCGCGTGGTTCAGCCTGCGGTCAAGTTGTAGCTCTTATCGGAGCAGCCACATGCCAAGCCCTCGCCAGGACATCGCATCGTTGAGCTCCCGGACCGCGTGAGTCGGATACCATGTGCATGCGCTGGCATCGGCTGGTTGCCAGCCTGCGAGCGCACGCCAGTGGTGCTGCAGTGGAGCGGGGCCCGCCCTCCCACTGTGACACCGGCGCTCAGCAGCAGGCAGCGCCCCCCCCCCCACCTGTGTATCGCCGTGGTTCTATGCTGACCCGATCATGGCGCTACCACAAGGACGTCTCGGCCCGCGGCCAGTACGCCGCCTAGAGTCGCTACGGCCTACAGTTGGTCGCCGCCAGGCATACTCAGCTCCGCGGGCTCCGTGACAGCTGGAGATCGGGTGCGCTCGTTAGCCATACCTCCGGAGTTACCTGATGTCTGGCTTCGCCAGGGTGTGGCCCTGCACCGAGCGGTTCAGCCTTCTGCAGTTCGTGGCCTACCCCTAGCAGATCAGTCTGCATCAGCCTCCGTCAGTACTTGCATCGTTGTGCCCCCGAACCGCGAGAGTCGGATACGTTGTGTATGCGCTTGCTACAGGCTCGGCTCTACCTCGTGTGCGCAGACCGGGGTCGCCCCCTTCTCATGCGAAGGACGGGCTTCAGCCACGTCTCTGCGTCAGTGAGCCATGGTGAGTGAGGCCCTTTTCTGCTTGCTGCCCCTTCTTCCTTGGCGCTGCCGTGTGCCCCGGCTGGCGTGCGCACTTGCACCTTTTCTTTCGCTCTGGCCTCGCTTCCGTATGTTAATCGGCCGGAGACAGGCGCCGCCAGGGCGACTTCCTCTTGCCGTTCCAGTTCCGCCCCTGTGCCGGTCGCCGCGCTCGTCCTCACCCGTCGGGATGCTCGGCTTGATCACCTGGTCGCGTTGAGCTGCTGGTGCCTGGCGCCTAAAGGGCGTTCTCGTCGCCGTCTCGCCGCCGGTCGCCGCGCCGTGGTGCCCTCTATCGCCGGGGCGTCTGCGCCGGCCCTTGGCGTCCAATTTGGGTCATTTGCCCCTCGCACGTGCATGTGCCACTGCGGCCAATTATCTTCGTTTCGCGCCCTGTTCGTTGCCCCGCTTCTTGACCTTCGCCAGGGAGCCGCCAACCAAAAAAAAAAGTATTCCCACCAGGTCCGTAGCCTTGGCTCAAGCCGTCTCGGCTCGAGGTGGCTTGCGCGGCCTGGGTCTTGCGGCCTGGCGGGCGCGCCCGCAGGCCTCCGGCGGCGGCTTGGAGGAGGGGGGGGTCTCGTCTCCCCCCCTCTCGGCCGCCGCCCCCGGGCGATGTTGTCCCCTGCGGCTCGGCGGCGGCGGCAGCGCCGGGCTGCTGCCGCCCCTGCTGCCGGCTCCGCCGCCGCCCGCGCCCTGGGCGCCGCGGCCGCCGCCCGCGCCCCTCCGGCGCCTGCGCCGGCGCCGCCCCCCTGGCTGGCCGCCGGCGCCGCCTCCCGGCGGGCCCGCCGCGGCCGCCCCCGCCGCCCCCGCCCCCCTGCCGCGGCAGCCGGCGCCGCCCCCCGGCGGCGCTGCCACCGCCGCCGCCGCCACCGCCGCGGCCGCCGCCGCTGGCTCCTTCCGGTGGCGCGGCGGCCGGCGGCGCCGTGGGCGGCGCCGCGGCTGCCTTCGCGGCGGCGCTGTTGCTGTCGCTGCCGCTGCCGCTGCCGGTCCCCGCTGGCGGCGGCGGCGGCAGCGCGCGCGGTGGCCGGCGCCGTTGCGCCTGCCGCTGCCGCTTGCGCCCCGGGCGCCGCGGCCGCCGCTGGCGCCGCCGACGCCCCCCGCGCTGCGGCGGCCGCCGCCGCCGCCGCCGACGCGGCCCTGGGCGCGGCCGCTGCCGCCTGCCCGGCCGCCGCTGCCGCGGCCGCCTGCGGCGCGGCCTTGGGCGCTGCGAAGGGCCGCGGCGGCCGCTGGCCTCTGGCTGGCCGTCGCCGCTGCTGCCCGGGCGGCCCTGCTGGCCGCGCGCGCGGCCCGCCCCCTGCGGCCGCGGCCGCCCTCCCGACGGTGGCCGCGGGCTGCTCCGCGGCGGCGGCGGCCGCGTCGGGCGGCGCCTCGGCCACTGCGGCCGCGCTGGCGCCCGAGGGCGACGCCGCGGCCCTGCCGCCGCCGCCGCCGCCGCTGCCGGCTCCCCCGGCGGCGGCGGCGGCGGCGGAGGGCACGGTGGCCTGCGCCGCCGCGGCCGCCCCCGCGGCCGGCGGCGGCGCGGCCCCTGCCGCCCTCGGCGCCCCCCCGCGGCAGCAACTGCAGCCGCGGCGGCAGCAGCGGCAGCTGCAGCAGCAGCAGCAGCAGCAGCAGCTGCAGCAGCAGCAGCAGCAGCAGCAGCAGCAGCAGAGAGAGGCACCCAGCGAACAGACGGCCCTCTGCCGTGATCCTCACAACTCTGACTTTCAGAATGGGGGCCACGGACCAGCCTTGCAGACGCAGGACATCGAAGCCATCCGCCGGCTCGTCAGGAGTAACCCCTTCGCGCCTATTCGCTTTCCTTCCCCTGCCAGTTAACCTGCCCGAATGGGCGGCGAAGCTCAGGCGCTTCCTCCAGGCGCCCGGGACACGCCTGACAAAGAAGTTTGTGCCCTGGCAATGGAAACGGCGCCGCCGTGCGTGCACGCGCCTGGTGCGACCAGCGGCGCCCCCGCGCCCGGCGAGAGCCTCGCGGCGATTGAAGGGGGCGCGCCCGTGAGCGACGGCGGGCGCAGGCCCGAAGGCGAACGCCAGCGAAAGGGGCTTCTCCCCGCACACCTCAGCGCAGCGTCCGCCTGGGCTGCCGGAGGCGATCCGGCCCCTGCCTGGCGGCCAACTATATGCGGCCCGCGCCTGCGCGCAGGGCCCCGCCAGGCGTGCAACCAGAACTGTCGCAAACAGATTCCGAGCCCTCCGTCCAGGACAGCGGGGCTGGTTCGCCGGAGACTTGCGGCCAGAACACGCGGGGGCGCCAATTGCCAGAGCCGCGCCAATGGCCAGAGCCCTTAGACCCCGACACGGGACAACAGCTGTACAAAGCAAAGATCGGCACCATCCAGTCGGACCTTCCCGGGGAGACACCTGGCGAGGCGATGAGGCGGCTTCGAGTCACCCTGGGGGCGCTGTTCACAGGCACCTGGCACGCCTTCGCCGCGCAGCAGGCCGCGCCTGGCAGCAAGGGCGCGCTCGACCCGCTACGGCACGACCCGCAAACTTGCCTTCACTTCCTGTACCTCCTTCCGCAGCCACAAGTGCGACGTACGGGCCGTTAGCGACGCGCTGGGCCTTGGCGTCGACTTGGCTCAGCTGCGGCATCGGCGCCCGGGTCGAAGCGGCGGCGCGGGCAGGGGTCGCCAGGCGGCGAAGGGCCACCCGGACACCCGCGCACCCAGGAAGGGCAAGAAACAGTGGCTGGTCGTCTCCTCATAGCAGCCGTTAGCTGCGCCCCGTCGTGGCACCGCTCTGGCAGTGAAGGGTCCGCGCGTGCTCTTGTCCAGCGGCCGTGTCCCTGGGTGCCGGTGCCGTCGCTCCCCCGGCGGGGAGGGGCCCGCAGGGGCTCAAGGTATTCTTGCATCCCGGTGCTGTCGGCCAAGGGCCGTCTGCCGCCACCCTCCGTGGGCGCTCCGCCACTCAACCCAGAGCGGCGGTTAGCCGCGACCCTGGATCCACGCGGGGAGCAGCTGAGACTACGGGCGCGAGACATCCCGCGGGTGCTCAAGGTACTCTTGCTTCCCGGTGCTGTCTGCCAAGGGCCGTCTGCCGTCGCCCTCCGTGGACGCTCCGTCTTCGCTCAACCCAGAGCGGCGGTTAGCCGCGACCTTGGATCCACGCGGGGAATAGCGGAGACTACGGGCACGGGTCCTCCCGCGGGAGTTCAAGGTACTCTTGCATCCCGGTGCTGTCTGCCAAGGGCCGTCGGCCGCCATCTTCCGTGGTCGCTCCGTCTTCACTTGACCCAGAGCGGCGGTTAGCCGCGACCCTGGATCCATGCGGGGAATTGCAGGGACTACGGGCACGGGTCCTCCCGCGGGAGTTCAACGTACTCTTGCGTCCGGGTGCTGTCAGCCAAGGGCCGTTTGTCGTCGCCTCGTCGCCCTCCGTGGAGGCTCCGTCTTCACTCAGCCCGGAGCGGCGGTTAGCCGCGACCCGGGATCCACGCGGGGGGCATCCGTGATTACGGGCACGAGACATCCCGCGGGTGCTCAAGGTATTCTTGCATCCCGGTGCTGTCTGCCGAGGGCCGTCTGCCGCCACCCTCCGTGGGCGCTCCCTCTTCACTCAACCCAGAGCGGCGGTTAGCCGCGACCCTGGATCCATGCGGGGAGTAGCAGGGACTGCGGGCACCAGACATCCTGCGGGAGCTCAAGGTACTCTTGCGTCCTGGTGCTGTCTGCCAAAGGCCGTCTGCCGCCGCCCTCCGTGGTCGTTCTGTCTTCACTCAGCCCGCAGCGGCGGTTAGCCGCGACCCTGGATCCATGCGGGGAATTGCAGAGACTACGGGCACGGGTCCTCCCGCGGGAGTTCAAGGTACTCTTGCATCCCCGTGGTGTCGGCCGAGGGCCGTCTGCCGCCACGCTCCGTGGAGGCTCCGTCTTCACTCAACCCAGAGCGGCGGTTAGCCGCGACCCTGGATCCATGCGAGGAGCAGCAGAGACTACGGGCGCGAGACATAGCCCTGACGATGTCCGCCCATCTTTCTCTCATGCGGACTGCTGTCGTGCTCCTGGGAACAGATGCCGCCCATGGCAGGCTTAGCCTTCCTTGATTGCTCCGCCGTCTCTCCCAACCTGAGCAGCCAGAGCGGGACCTCGCCGTCCTTGGGGGGCTGCGATCTGCGTAACCGTCGCTATTTTCGTAGGCTGGTTGCGGGTCCAGCGGAGTGAGACACCACGCAGATCTGAGCGGGACCTCGCAATCCTTGGGGGGCTGCGAGCCTCACGAATGCCGCTCGCAGAAGTATATGCGCACATGCCACGTCATCACCTCCGCATAACGTCTCCCAAGCTACTCGTGCCCTGCATTGCGCAGGGGTGGGGTACGTCGCCAGGGTATTTGTTTGCAGTCGTATAGTTTTTTTGACTTCGATGTAAGGAAGAGGGGAGAGGAGAAGGGAGGAGGAATGATGACGAGGGGGAGGAGGAAGAGGATGAGGGGCATGGGGGAGGAAACGGAAAACGGAGAGGGGGAAGGAAGAGGAGGATGATGATGGTGAGGAAAAGGAGGAGGAGGAGGAGGAGGAGGAGGAGGAGGAGGAGGAGGAGGAGGAGGAGGAGGAGGAGGAGGAGGAGGAGGAGGAGGAGGAGGAGGAGGAGAGGAGGAGGAGGAGGAGGAGGAGGAGGAGGAGGAGAGGAGGAGGAGGAGGAGGAGGAGGAGGAGGAGGAGGAGGAGGAGGAGGAGGAGGAGGAGGAGGAGGAGGAGGAGGAGGGAGGAGGAGGAGGAGGAGGAGGAGGAGGAGGAGGAGGAGGAGGAGGAAGAATATGCCTTCCTCCCGCCACTGCCCCTGATGTAGGCCACGGGTACTCTCCGTCCGCGTCGTCATATGACGCGCAATGCAGCTTGGCGGCGCTCGCTGGTCGCCCGCCATGCCCTCGCGGACATCGCGCACGTGTGCGGTGGGGATAGTCGTGGGAGGATGAGGGAGGATCTGGAGAAGGGGAAGGGAGGAAGGAGGACGCGGGCAGATAGATACGAAGGGGGGGGGGGGAAGGATAAACGGGGAACAGGAGGGATGAGGGAGCCTCGCGAGAGCGTGGGGGACGGGGGGGAGGAGGAGGATACCATAGAGAAGAATGAGGATGAGTTTTTTTTTTTTTTTTTTTTTTTGTTTGTTTTTTTTTGTTTTGTTTGTTTTTTGTTTGTTTGTTTGTTATATACATATGTTCACACACACGCACATATATATATATACATGTGCACACATACATATACACATGTATGTACGTATGTATGTATGTATGTATGTATGCATGCATGTATGTATGTATGTATGTATGTATGTATGTTCAGCTCCTCAACATGCCAGCTTTAGGTCGCTGTATTAACGATTTGCGACTGCTTGGGCCGTCGCAGGGCGCCAGACTTTGAGGGGCGAAACTGTTGCTACCTCGTGCTGCTCGTCAATGCGAAGCTTATAAGACACAGCTAATGCTCTGGCAGGGGAGGCGAATCGAAGGGGGCGAAGAAGGAAGGGAGGGAGGGAGCTGAAGAGAGCCTACGGAGCCCCCCCTGTTTAAGCTGTCCTTGGTACATTATGCCATTCCTGTCTCAACCTTCCCGTGCACGCACTGACCAGTTGCTTGCTTACATTGGGCGGCAGACCATTTTGCTACCTCATTCTGCTCGTCTCGCGAAGCCAATAAGACGCACAGCATGCAACACATCCCAAACGGATTATTGGGCTGGCGAGAAGGACCACGTGAGTTGTGCTTCCTCAAGGTCCCTCTGGCGGCTTAGCAAACAGTTGACCATGCAGTCCGCGAGTTTGGGGGGACATACCGCCGCTAACGAGGTCCAGGTGGTATCTGGCGGCGCCTTCCCCTCTAAACTGTGGGGTTTCCCAAGAGGCGGAGCACACACCGCTGTAACTTTGGCGACGAGGCTCGAGTCTTGCTGTGTCCTGCGGATCCGCCCCCGAAAGCATGAACTTGGTGCGTTTCCTCCAATGAGCCCCACATTGGCACTGAGCGAGCACCCGAGAACGGGCATCACTTTGGTAGGCCAGGAGCTGCAATTCAGGAGAGTGCCAGATCTTGCTCTTGATCGGGCGCTCTATAACTCAATCGATGCTGGCACGGATGAGTATTCGGATTGATTTCAAAGTTGCGGAGAGTGTATACACGCTGGCCAGTGGAATTCCCCACGAACCAGTTTTGGACCGACCAGGCAGAATGGCGGCCGCGGTCTGCAGCGGTACAGCAAGACGCACAAGGGGGGCCAATCAAGTCGCGAAGATCTGTCTTCTTCTGTCTGCCAGCTCGATACCGCGCCGCACGACCCCACGTGTCAGATCCTCGCCAGGGCCGCGTTGGGAATCGTGCCCGTGATAGTTGAAACTTGGTCGCAGAGCGGCATGCCCCGTAGAGTCTGACCTTGAGAACAGATCGAGCATATTCTTTTGCCGTCTCATCTTTCGTCTCACAGAAAAACCGCTTTGACATCCTTTCCGAGCGGTATGCCCTCTAGACGACGCTCGCAAACGGTAAGCGTGTCCCGAAGCCATCCTGGCTGCAGGGCCCATTTTTGTCTTCGCCAGGCTGCCTTCTCATACCTCGGCATTGACCTAGCACGCTTCCATTGACTTCTTTTCTGGATATCTTCGATGGACCCGCGCCTCGCCGGTGCTTTGCCACGAGTGGCGAATCTGGTACGCTACAATGTGCTGCTCTATTTTCATATCCTCGAGGGAGGCTCGGAAGACATCCAGGAACTGCGGGCCGGTGAAATCCCAAACGCGCTCCTCTGGATCCCCGAGCTCGCGGAATATGGGCGTCGCACATTGCGGCCCGACGTTGTCTAGCTTCGCCCTGACGTCGGCCAGGCCGGTCTTGCTTCTGAGCGGCTTCTTGTCGGGGAAGAGGAGGATCGACCGCCAGTGGCGCGCACTTGGCGCCCGGGGGATGATGTTGCCCCTCCTCAGGGTGAGCAGGCGACGGGGCCTGAAGAAACCTGTGGCCATCAGCAGCAAAAATAATATCATCATTGGCAGAGCGCCCCGAGCCACCATGCGCCACGCCAGCCCGCGCCAGAAGGCTAGCGTCCACGCGCGCCGAGTCCGGCCATGGGGCCAGCTTGCGCCAGCCCCAGAGGCAACTCCAGGACCTGGGCGTATGAGACCTGTCCTGTCTCGGGTGGCTTGAGAACCTGTGCGCGAGGGCGGCCGTGATTCGGTCGCCCTTCGCCGACTCGTGCCCCGCGAAGAACAGCGCGTTCATGTGCGCCGCCATGGGCACCGCCGACCTTGGTGGGCGTCTTGAGCGGGTGTTTTGACTCTTTGTCGCGGGGCGCGATGTAGCCGTCCAGCTCCAGCGTGTAGCGGCGCCTTGCAGGCTCGAGCACCGAACGCATCTCCAGAAAGGTCTGGCCGCCGCGGCGGAGTCGTCCAAGAGGGCCTTGGCACCGTGGGGCCCCTTCCGTCGGCGGGACCGCCTGTGCAGCTCCCGATGCCGCCTGTCGCCTGGCGGCTCGCCCCTGGGCTTGTCAGGTGTACTGCTGGCGTCGTCGTCGACGTGCGCGGTTGGGCGTTGCCGACCCAGTGGGGGCACCTCCAGCGCCCCATTCAGTTCCGGTGACTTGGGCGCGGGCGGCAGCGTCGGCGCCAGGCGGCCCTTCCAGTCCTTCGACCTCTGGGCTGCCGAAGGGGTCTCTGCCGACTCCGTTCCACGGCGCGCCTGGCGGGGGCCGGACTGGCCCGCTCCAGCTGGCGGGCCCAGCCCGCGGGGCGCCGCGGGCTGCGGCCCAGTTCGCTCCAGCAGTCGGATCCGCTTCGCCGTCGGCGCTGGGCTCGCCAGAAGGCTCGCGCCCGAGCGGCCGCGGCCGCGCCTCGCGAGTGCAGGGGGGGTGCCGAGGGCGCGCGCGCGTCTGAGCAGATGCATGATCGTTGTCAGGCCGTGCATGATTGTCCGCGTGCAGACCTGTCCGCGCCCAGATCATTCCGGGAACGCTCGCTGGGGCGCTCTGAGATGCAAATCGATTTCCGGGCTCTCCAGAGACTCATCTAAAGAAGGCTGACTGAAGGGAGCAGGGGGCCAATGGGGGGCCTTTGAGCATGTTCTGCGTCGGGGGTGGGGTTCTCAGATAGCTGCGCGCCGAGGGGCCCCTTGGCCCTTTATCGAAATCCCAGGGCCCAGGGTCGGAGGGGTCGTGCTGAGGGGGTCCACCTGATCATCGCTTTTAGATTGCGTGCCGGGCGCTGCGCGTGGAGCCTGCGAGCGTGGACAAGGATGGCGTATTCTTTTGCTTGACTCCTGTTGCATAATCGCGCAACTTGCATGTCATCCGACGGCGTCAGCTGGCGGCTGGCGGTGCCGAGCGCTGAGTGGGAAACGCGACGGGCGCCCATCGCTAGCGCTCGGGCCACCTCTGTCAAAATGCCCTCCTCGAGTTCGAATTTCAAAACCTGCTTGGAGCTCCATTGGCCCCTCGCCGGTCCAGCGGTCGGCGCCGCGGGGGGGCTCCGATCGACGTCCCGAGGGGTGCCGGCCTTTGCCTCGTCAGCTGGGCCAGCCGGCCTCCGCTCGCTACCTTGTCGTAGCGCTCGAAGCCAGCGTTTGTCAGGGCCTCCTGGCCGGGGCCGAGCGCGGCCGCGCGCGAGCGAGCTCGCTTCTACGCGCGGCCAGTCTCGGCCGCGATCGCGCGCGAACGCTGGGCGGTGGAGACGGCGCCGGCCTCCAGGCAGCTGTCCGTCGCCGAGGCCAGGTCGTTCCACTGCAGCGTCCAGTCGCCTTCCAGGAAGATCAGCAGCCATCGGAACATCTCCAGTTCCCCGCGCGTCTCAGGCCACAGGGTGAAAGGCGCGGCGTGGAACGCGTTGATGGCCCTTCGGGCCAGTAGCCCAGCGAGCGCGCGGTGACTCGCGAGGACTTCCACCGCCCCGCCTGCGAGGCGTCGGCGCCGTCGCGGTCTAGTGCTGGCCCGTCGGATCAGCCAGAAGCGCTTCTGGGTGACCCCGGTCTACTAGCGTGGGCATGGCGCTGGCCCCCGCCGTCGCGGCTTCGGCGTTCGCGGAGTTCTCCTGCAGCGGAAGGCCCTTGCCGCCGAATCCTTCGAGGAGCTGGCCGATCGAGGCGGCGGCCGTCGGCGGGGACGTCGAGGCCGCGCCGAGTTTGTCCGCGTAGACGTAGTGCGCCGCCTCGGGTTCGCCCTGCTTCGGGTCGAAGACCCGAGGGCGGCCTCGGTGGGCTTGGTGCGGAGCCCAGGGCAGAGCGTCATTACCATGCTTTTATTGATGCGCTGTGCGTCGCGCAGGCTCCACGTGAAATCCGCGGGGGAGACCTCCCGGCGGGGGCAATCTCCCTCGCGCGTCCGCCTGCCCCAGGCACGGGCCGCCGCCCCGCGGCGGCTCCTGGGCCTCGGGGCCCCGCGGGCTCCAGCTCCGCTCGACAGAGCCACGCGTCGCCGAGGAGCGCGACTCCAAGAGGAGCTTGGAAGAGCTCGTTGGCGGGGCGAGCGTCGAGGGTGAGGCGCGGGCGCTTGCCTCCATCCTTCTCCGCGCAGATTAGTTCGACTTGGCGCCTGGGTCATCGGTCCCGCCTGAGGGGGCCCCGCTGGTGAAGATCAGCAACGAAGTGTCGGTGGGTCTACTTGCTCCGCTTGAGGGCCAAGTCGAAATCCAGTGTCGCAGTGGGCGCGGGGCAGTCCGCGCGCGGCGCGCGCCTGGGGGGCCCCTTCGGGGGCCGCCGGGCCTCGGGGGGGCCGCGTCCTCAATCGGCGGGCAGCTCTCCGCTGATTCGGGCGAGGCGACGAGGTTTTTTCTGGGCGCAGGGTGAGGCACCCCACCCCATCGTCGATCGTGCGGGGCATGTCCTCGTTGCAGCCGGCGGGCGGCCGCGCGTTCGCTGGGGGTGTTTGGGCACGGGTGCCGCCGAGGGGCCAATTCGCAGATCCGCTCCGAAACGTCGATCTGCGTGGGGCCCCCCCTGAAGCCCGCGAGCCAGTTCAGAGCGTCTCGTTGCCTATCGTCATCGCTGGCCGCTCCTTCCGCCGCAGGGCTCGACCTCGCTGGGGGTCAGCCCCGATCGGGGGGCGTTGGCAGGCGCGTGCGAGGCGGAGGGGCAGTTCCCATGACCATCGCGAGGCGGCAAGC
Organism: Prorocentrum cordatum; assembly: GCA_963575745.1. Classification (NCBI taxonomy): domain Eukaryota; class Dinophyceae; order Prorocentrales; family Prorocentraceae; genus Prorocentrum; species Prorocentrum cordatum. The sequence goes on along the minus strand of CAUYUJ010017615.1, from coordinate 1,127,529 downwards.
CGACGTCGCGTCGCCTTTGAATTCTGGCCGGGGACGGGGTTCCCCCTGGCCGCGGGGGCTGTCGTCGGCGCCCGGGAGGGGCGTCGTCGACCCCCCGTGCCTCCCTTCGGTTTCTTCGGCGGTGGCCTCTTCGGGAAGGACCTGCCGCCGCGGTCGCGGCCTCTGTCCTCGCCCTCGTAGTGCCTCGCAGCGCGGCGTTGACCTTCTTCTGTTCCCTGATTTTCTTCGTCGCGAATTGCCGCGGTGCCTGGCCCGCGACGTCGCCGGACGTGGGCGCGCCCGCGTAATTGATGGTGAGGTCTTCCCCAGATAGGGCTCGCGTGGTCCGTGGGGACTGCCGCCGGCCCTGCTATGCGACAGGCTGCGGCCTCCAGACGCATCAAACTTCCGAGACTCAGTCGTTCGGGGACCAGCATGGTACAACATGTCGCGCGCCACCTCGGAGCGCGCGAGCCGCCCTGTCGCGCCCCCCGAGACTCTTACCGCGAAAGAAGTCGCTCAGCTATAACTTCGGGCCTCCGATGGAGCGCTCCATGCTCGCGCAGATGGTCAGCGCCGAGCGGGGCCCCTTCCGCGGGCTGATTCCTGCGTCGATTCCCTGCGCGCAGCGCAGAAGTTATCGATCCGCTCGTTTTGCATATCGCAATCCATGCGCAGCGTGCGAAGGCCCCCATCCAAGCGGCCAGCTCCGCCCGAGGGCGGCGTCGCAGTGCCTCCGGCTGGCGCGGGGGGAGCCGCGCTGCTCGCCTTGGCGGGGGGCCCCTCCAGGAGGTCCTCGCGTTGGCGTGGCTGCTCGCGTGACCGCCGCCGCCGTGCTTGCCTTCGTCTGGTCGCTCGTCGGCGGGGAATCGCTCGGGCTCATCTCCTTGCGCCGCCGAGCAGCGCGTCCTGGGGGCCATCCCAGGGCAGCGCTTCGACGCGCCGAAGGCCTTCAATGATAGAGTAATTTTGTCGAAGGGAGCCCAGGTGTGAACGTCGCGTCGAGGGGGTCGCCGCCGCGCCCACAGCTGCGCTGGCGGTGGGCTCGGCGACCGCTCAGATCAACCCGTCGTAGATGGGTGCTGGCCCAGGGTCCATGGGGGCCTGGCCGCGCAGCGAGCGGCGCCGCGGGCGGCCGGGCGGCCTGCCGCTTGGCAGCCAGCGCGGCTGCAGGCACAGGGGCCCCCAGGGGCTGCTGGCCGCGCGGCCGATGGGTTGGAGGGGCCAGCTCCGTCTCGTCGAAGAACTCGCCCCAGCTCGCCACATGGTCGCCGGGGTCCGCGATCTCCAGCGGTGGAGGCGGGGCGCTGCCGGCGTAGTTGGCCTCCACCCAGCCTTGGCCCCGCTCGATCGCCGCCCGCAGCTCTTCCTGGTCCATCGGCCCAGTGAAGCGTTGGACCTTGCTGCTGGCCGTCAGGAAGGCCGCCTTCCGATCGGCGTGGCGGCGCCCCCTTCGGACCCGTCTCGGTCTCGCCGCCTGTGTAATTCCTCGTGCTCGTCGCCATCGGGGGACCGACCCAGCCGCGCGCCGGGCGGCGGGCTCGGGCAGTGCGAGATCCGTTCGTGGTCGACGTCTCCTATGGCGGCGCGCGACGACGCGCTGCCCCAGCAGGAGATCTCTCCACCATCCAGGCCCCCCCGTCGCAGAAGAGCAGCGCCGTTGGCGCCCGCCGTCGGCGGCTCCCGCAGCCCGACCAGAGCCCGCGCAGCAGCCGCGCAGCAGTGCTGCCCGCGGCGGCTCGCTTCCAGGACGAACGCGACCAGCGGGCCGCGGGTGCCTGCGCCGCCTGTTCGACCGCCGGGCAGGCCGCCGAGGTGGCACTTCGGGGCAGGCTGGGCAGTCGCGGTCTGGCTCCCGGGGCAGCCGCGCGGGCTGGCGCGCGGCCTTCAGCGGGCAGGGCGGAGCGGGGGCGGCCGACGGCGCGGCCTGGGGGGGCGCAGGATGGAGAGGCGCAGGTGCCCGACGGTGAGGGCCGCCCAAGGTCTCGCCCGGACCGAGGCAATACCGAGCCGAAGAGAGCCCGCGAAGTTCAGGGCCCCCCTGTTGAAGCGGCTCTTGACGCGTCTTTTTTTTTGTTCTCTCTCTCTCTCTCTTTTTTGTTGTTTCCTCTCTCTCTCTCTCTCTCTCTCTCTCTCTCTAGTTTTTTTTTTTTTTTTTTTTTTTTTTTTTTTTTTTTTTTTTTTTTCTCCCCCCCCCTCCCTCCCTCTCTCGACCTGCCCGTGCGCGCGCCGACGTGCAGCCGCCAGGGGGGCTTCTGCCCTGCGTGCAGAGAAGTGATGGACGCGCGGCCAGACCGTTTCATTGTCTGCCCCCACCGCGGCCGCCGCCGCCCAGTCCGCGGCTCCTTGGCCGACCCTGCCCCGACCGCCGCCCCGCCTCAGCTTCCCGACCGTTGCCCGCTTCTTTACCTGTCTGTTGCCGTTGCTGTCTCCTTCTTTCTTCCCGTGCTTCTTTTCCCCTCTCCCCTCCGAACGGCGCTTGTCGGAACTCGGTGGCGCGTGGCCTAAAGAAGCGGAATCCTCCAGTTCTTGGCAGTTGTTGTTATCCGATCGAGCGCACGGGCGCTTGCCTTGGGAACATTCGGCGGCGCGTTTCGAACCGGGGGGCGGCCCCGCCCCAACATTCGGCGCCGTCGATCAGAACCAGGTGGGTTCCCCTCCCCCCAAACTCCCTCCCCTCTCGAAGCCTTCCCCCCCCCTCCTCCCAAAGGGGGGGGGCGCGCCCCCCCCCCCCCGCGCCGGCGCCGGCGCCGGCGCTGGGGGCGGCCAGCAGCGCCGACCCCGGGGACGCAGCGACGATGACCACCGCTACCATCACCACCACCACCACCATTGCCACCACCACCACCACCTCAACCCACCACCGCCACCACCAACCCAGCACACAACCACCACCACCACCACAGCCACCACCACCGCAACCACCACCACAACTCACCACCACCACCACAAAAACCCACCAGTACCACCACCACCTCCACCACAACCTACCACATCACCACCACAGCCGACACAACCACCACCACTACAAGCAACACGATCCACCACCACCACCACCACCACTACATACCACCACGCCACCACCGCCGCCACCACCATCCGCAAACCACCGCCACCGCCACCGCCCGCCGCCGCAGGCGCCGCCGCCAGCCCAGAAAAAGTCGTCGTCCCCGCCGCCGCCGCCAGCCTCCGCCGACGCAGGCGCCGACCCGAGGAGAGGGAAAGGAAATGTATGGGGGGAGGGGGGAGGGGGAGGGGGGGGGGCGGAGGGGGGGTTCGAAACCCCCCCCTTCCGCCCCCCTCTCCGTCGCGGGGGGGGGTTCGAAACCCTTCCGTCCGGGGGAGGGGGGAGGGGGGAGGGTCTGGTTCCAACCCCCCTCTCCAAGCGACAACAGAGCGCGCTCTTTCTGTTATCCGTATGTCGTCTGATTTGCGCAGTGGTCCTCCCCGCTGTCCCGCTGGCGCTCCTCTCGCCGGAAGGGCCGAGATAAGGCCGCCAGCGTTCCCTTCCCACGGGTTTCACCGTGGCTGTGGGGGCCGTCGCTCGGCTTGTGGAGACCAATTGGACACGTGGCTGGCTGCTCCCTATTTTTACAGTGGATGTCGGCCCGCCTGGGCGCAGCGGACCTTTCTACCTCCCCCAGTTTGAGGGGCCGCGCAATTTGCGCGTGACAGCAAAAAGGAAGATGCACATCCAAAGGGTACGATTGAAAACGGATAGTACAGGTATTGCTGACCCAAAGCTTCTGAATACGCGCAGTGGCGTCATCCGGCCAATGCCCCTGCTCGCCGAGAGGGAGCTCCGCCGCGCTGGCGTCTCGGGAGCGTTTAGCTGCGCGCCGAGGACAGGCAGCGCGGGTCGGGTCAGGTCAGGGGCGGCGCGCGCAGAAACGCGCCCTGTGTGGGCTGCCGCAATCACATTTTCGCAAGAGCCGGTCCGCCACTGCGTTCTCCCATTCTCACGCGTCCCGCAAGAGCTGGTCCGCCGCTGCATTTTCTCATCCTCGCAGTTCTCGCAAGACACCGTCTGCCATTGCATTCAGTAAACTTCTCGCAATTCTCACAATTTTCTTGAAGTGCCCCGCCCGCCATTGCATTGCAACTCTCGCAGTGTCGCAGTTCTCTCAGTTGTCGCACTTTCACATCCAGCGAAGCACAGCGTTAATCAGTTAATTGTTTAAGCGGTCTCCCAATGGATCTGTATCCGGAGAGACCCCAGCGTAGCGCAATTTTATCCCTCCTGTGGTCAGTGCAGGACTGTAGCTTATGATGTCATCTGCCTTTCCTTTCCCTTTGCGAGTGCCGCCACGTGGGCAAGCCGGCTTTGGAGTTTTCCTCTTCTGTTCGCCTAGTAGCCTTCGCAGCCCGTTCCACATGCGACTCTTCTTCCAATCTGCGCGCGTCGACGATTTTGCGAAGCATCACTCGAATTGCTGCGTTGAGCTTCTGTACTCGCGCTGCAGTGAGCGCTGCTCTCGCGCTGCAGTGAGCGCGCAGGCAGCGCGGCGCGTAATTATTTGCTGGCGAGCTCGGTCTGAGCAGCCTGGATCTTGGTTTTCCGCTCGGGGGCAAACCGGCCTCTCGATGTTTATGGCCGCGACGTTCCAGGCCATTACAGAGCTGGTTTCACAAAAGTGGTCGCCATGTGGTCGCCCATATGGTGGCCAAAATCAAAAAAAGTAACCCATGAGGTCGCCCAAATGGCCACCGAAATTACAAAACAAATCAACGTGGTAACCCCAGAGGTCGCCCAAGTGGTTGCCTCGAAAGTGGTTGCCATCTGTGTGGTCGACCAAGTAGTAATTCAAAACCGCGAACAAAAACAGTGCGTATTTTGACGCAGCCGCATGCATATTGCATAGCGCGGCATAGCGTTGGCACCGGGCGCTCGTAGGGATTTCACACTTGGGTTTCGGAGGTTCCCTTCCTGTTCCTCCTCCTCCTACTCCTCCTCTGCCTAGTCCTCCTCTCTTTCTCCCCCTCCTCCTCCTTCCTCTCTCCCTTCTTTTAGCCTCCTCCCTCTTCCCTCTCCCCCTCCCTCCTCCCTCCTCACGCCTCCCTCCGCCCTTCCCCCTTCCACTTTCCTCCTCCGCTTTCGTTCCACCTCCCCACCCCCCTCCTCCCTACTCACTCCCTCTCTCCCCAGCTCCATCCTCCCCCCTTGTCTAGGAGCGCCAGTGGAGTCTTGATAGTGCATGCTCGCTACGACAATGGGATGCGTTCGAGGCGGGGTCGCGCCTGAATGGCACGCCGCGTGGGCTTCGTGCATCGCCCCCTTTGTGTTCCCATCCGGAATCGATGCGCAGACTGGGTGCCGTGATAGTTTGTAGATCCCCCGCTCCCTTCAGGTTTCAAGGGTGGCGGTCTGGTGCAACCGAGTGCGCGGCGCGTGACGTGCCGTGACGCCCCGTTGGATGCTCTTTGCGTTGCGTAGCATAGCGTGGCACAATATTGGGTATGCCATTGCAGAACGCATTGCGTTGCACGACATAGCAACTCATCGAATGTGTTGCATTGCATTACCTGACAGTTCGCAACGTCGCACGCGTGGCATAGCATCGCATGCGCCAGCATCCTCAATTCGCGAGTGCCGTTCGCGCCTCAGATTGTGGTCGCCAATTGCATCCGTATTCATTTTGTCTCAAACACGTGTTTCGCTTCTCTGGTACCGAACTTGCCCGTCAGAAGTTTCGCCTCCGATGGAGGCGCCTCGGACCGAGAAGCCTGAGGGCGCGAAGATCCCGCTCACCAGGATCAACCTGCGCGAGCTGCCTCCTGGGTATAGTCGCGACCAGGTGCTCTCGGTGCCGATCCGCATCCAGCTCCGCAGCCAGGCGCCCGACCTGAGCGAGGAACGGAGGCAGCTGTATAAGCGGCTCCGCGAGGACGAGGAACCCGAGTCCAACGCCACGGTGGCCAAGAAGAGTTCGGTCAAGGGCGAGGCGTCAGCGACGAAAGCGAAGTCGCCAGAACAGATCTTGTCGTTGCAGGAGCAGGGCGCATCGACGACCCCAGCGCCGCCACCCCCGCCAAAAGCGCCGGCCTCGAGCGCTGCTTCCTCGGGCTCTGCGACGGCGGCTGGCGCGCTTGCATCGTCGAAAGTACTGGCCACCTCAGCTTCGCCAGCCGTGCCTGCTCCCGTGGAGAAGGATGCGTCGCATATTCCTGCGGTTCGCATCGCTCCCGCCCCTCGGCGCGAGCCGTTCCCCGAGGCGCTGCCTCCGTGCGAGGGGCAGTGGGGTGGCGACGCCGAGGCCGAGGGCGCTGGCGCTCACTGTTCTCAGTTATTGATCGGTGATGTGCTTGCCGCGCTTGGCGCGCCCATGTCATCTCTCGAGGGCGCGCTTGACGCGCCCGACTCCCGGCCGCCTTTCTGATGCATCGTCATGCATTGACGAGCGATGCCATTCTGAAGTTTGGTGAAGATAGGTTGTTGGAGAAAAAGGGATGTCAGATGTCTTGTTGGGGGTGGGGCATCGGAAGCCACCCAAACGCGTTTAAACAACGCCCTTAAACGCTTTTCGATCATGCTCGGAAAACTTCAGGGGCGCCCAAACGTAGTTTCACATGTTTCGGAGGATCTGCTCTCAGAGAGGCCCCCAAGAGCCGCCCTTGCAACAGGGCCAATGCAATCTTCGGCCAGGCCTCATCTACTTAATCATGCATGGCACCTGTCTCGATGCATGTCATAGACCCCGTATGTTCGGCTTCATGCTGGCCCACTCTTTGCTCTTCGCGATCTCCCGCAGGCGTGAGCGCATCCATGAATAATACCAAGGCGGAGTGCACCCGAACATGACGCACGATACTTGCAAGGCCTCTTTAGTCAGGTATGCTGCCTGGGGTAGGGCCCCGTGAGTAGAGGGTGCCGTGCTGTGCCGTGCCAGTGGCATTGTATGGTGTAGATGTGAATCGCCTCGCGTGCCATCGCGCGAGCATAGCGTGCGTATCATAAGCGCGCACTAGCACTTAAGCGTCGTGCTTGGAAGCGTTGCGTTGCCTTGCGTGGGTCCGCCTGCGCTCCGATTGCTCAGGAGGTGCATTCAGTCATAGTTGCTTGTTGTTGCGCTCATTTTTGCCATGCTCCCCCCCTCCCCCCGCGGCCATTCTGATCCAATGAAGGCGATCATTCGCATTCTGCTTCGCGCGAGGCCCGTTTCGGCGCGCAGTCACGCGATGGATGAGTGGGGCGAGGCAGGCCTGGGGGCAGATGTTGTTGCAGAGGCTGCGGGCATGGATGAGGTTTTCGGCGAGTGAGCCCAGGCTGCTGGCGCCTGCGCGGGCGTCGTCGACGCGCTTGGCGAGTGGGGCGCAGCTGTTGCAGAGGTCGACGCCGAGAGTGGCGGCGACCCAATCGATCTGGGTGCGGATGGCGCAGCGATGGTGCCGCGCGAGGGGCCAGCGGGCGCATCTGGAACATGCGTTCGGGAAGCAGCTGCAGACGTCCATGGCCTCCATGGCGCCATCAGCTTCGCTGGCCGTTGCCTGAACACCATGCGAGATGAGGCCCTCCAGGAAGAGCGCGTGTCTTGCCCCGAGGAGGTGGGGTGGGGGTGGGGGGCCGGGGTCGTCGATGCAATGCTCGGCCCCGATGGCCGCAAGCGGTCGTCTTCTTAAAGTGTTGATGCAGACATGGCCGGGCGATCTCGGAAGTGCATGGCAGCGGCGAAGCTGGTGCTCTCAGGCAGCCTTCTCGTGATTCAGATGGGGGCGCGCCGAGCAGCTGATCCAGCAGATGATCTCGCCTGCTCGCGGCGAGGGCTCCGAGCCCGCTGTTTTCTCCGAGGGGCGCCGCGGGGGCGATGCTCCGTTTGCCCAGGTCAGGGTCCAGACTCGCATTGGGGGTGCGCGGGTAAACGTTGAGGGCGAGGCCGGGCATCTTGGAGTGGGCCCAGGTGCCGAGCTGGCCGCGCGCCCCAGGCCAGATGGGGCGATGGTTCAGTATGCAGCGAACGCAAAAGTCTACCAGAGTGTATTGGTATACGGCGCGCTCTTCGCTTCCTCGAGCGGAGAACCCTTGCTGGCGTCGTTTGAACTGTTGCAGCCGCTGGCCACCCTGGACAGGGGCAAGGCTGAGTGCTGCGCTGAGACCTCTGGGCGCTTATCGCTGGCGCCCCCATGCAGGTCGCAGTTCAGCCGAGTGCAGAGGTTGACAGTTGCCGACGACGACGGTGCGTTGGACCTTGCAGAGAGGGTTTGCCATGACCGCAACCGTGACGAGCTTATTTGCAGCGCGCTTTATGTGAAGTGTCTTGTGCATCGAGTATGCCGCTGTTTCCGGGGGCCTCTTGGGGTGGCGCGTAACTGGGTGACGGGGGTAAGCAGATGGGCGCTGGGCCTGCGAGGTTCAAACTACATTGTCAACTTCGTCACTATCTTCTCTAATTTGCTGCAGGACAGGTTGGGGTGCATTTGGGGTCCATGCAGCGTCGGGCCCGGGCCCCGGGCAGATCGATGCCGTGCCCGCTGCTGCGACATAGTTCTGAGTGCAACTGACAAATCGACCCGATGCCAGCGGGTGCGACGGCGTGTTTTCGCGAGCGTGGCGAGTGGCAACCTCGAGCTAACAGACGCGTTCCAGCAGTGCTGCCGCCAGGGGTGCTGCAAGGACAAGAACCGCTGCATTGAGAAATTGGTCGGTCGCTTTTGTCGGGCCTTGCGCGGCAAGACGCATCCAATATTTCGTCGGGGCCGCTGGGCTGGAGCACCCGACTCAGTCGATTTTTTTGGGCTGCTGGAGTGTATTCATGGCATTGGCTCTGCAGTTTGCACCCTTTGGTGCGAGGAGACTACGGGGGGACATGTTAGACATGTGTGCGTGCGTTCTTCGAGCCCCTTGGGGTGATGGTCGGGCTGCAAAGGCATGTCCTCGTCGGGGCCCGCGGGGTCGATGTCCCGCGGGCCCGCGGCCCGACCGTCGCCGCGACGAGCTCGAGGAAGGCGCGCCCGCCAAAGGTTGACCCAGCAGTGCAGCTGAACCTCGACAGCGCCATGGTAGATCGCCGTGCTGACATCGACCAGGCAGGCGATGGTCAGGGCCACGGCGTTGGCAACGCAAGAGATGAAGCTGGCTTGGCGAGCGCGCTGGCTGGAGGCGCCTGCAACAGCGGGGGCATCCTGCAACTTGCGTCGCAACTGCACCAGCGAGTTTTTCGGCGTAGTGGTCTTGCTTTCGCTCGGCGCGACGGCGTGCTGGCCTGGGCTTCTCTGATTTGGTGCTGAAGATGCCCGCGGCGCGATGGGGGAAGGAACGGCGCGCGAGGGCCACCAACGACGCTCGTCGTGTCTGCCGAGTGGGTATCTCCTCTAAGGGGCTGCTGGAGGATCGTGCTCTTGGCCGTTTGCTTTCGGTGGCGCGAGACGTTGATGGTCGGGCCAGCGTGTGTCTTGAGGAGCGAGCGGTTGCGAAGAGAGCGGCGGTTTTCAAGTCCGTCAGTTGTCTCAGGGCTCTGGTGTTCTTACACTTGAAGCAGGAGCGTATGAACTTCCCAGGCAGGACTTTTCTCATGTTAGATCTGTCAGGTGGCTTGCAGGCGGCGTGCGATTCTGGGCCTCGTAAGCGGCGGTTTGACGCTTGGACGGCGGATTTTTTTAAGTATTGGTCCACAGCGCCCCGTTCAACCGCGTCTTCGGCATGTCGGGCTGAGCTCGTCGCGATCAAGGCCCTTCTCGTGGTGGGCGCTGCCGAGATCGAGTCTCGGCGTGCCTCGATTCGGCGCGACGTTTCTGTATCTGCTACGCAGTCCCGCTCGGTGAGCGCCCTCGGCCTGCGCAGCAGGCGCATTCGACCTGCGGAGCAAACGCGTTTCAACAACGCCCTTAACGCTCCTTGATCATGATCGGAAAACTTCAGGGGCGCCCAAACGTAGTTTTACATGTTTCGGAGGATCTGCTCTCAGAGAGGCCCCCAAGAGCCGCCCTTGCAACAGGGCCAATGCAATCTTCGGCCAGGCCTCAGCTACTTAAACATGCACGGCATCTGTCTCGATGCATGTCATAGACCCCATATGTTCGGCTTCATGGTGGCCCTTTCTTTGCTCTTCGCGATCTCCCGCAGGCGTGATCGCATCCGTAGATAATGCCAAGGCGGAGCGCGCCCGAACATGACGCACGATACTTGAAAGGCCTCTTTAATCAGGTATGATGCCTGGGGTAGGGCCCCGTGTGTAGAGGTTGCCGTGCTGTGCCGTGCCGGTGGCATTGCATGGTGTAGATGTGAATCGCCTCGCGTGCCATCGCGCGAGCATGGCGTGCGTATCATAAGCGCGCACTGGCACTTAAGCGTCGTGCTTGGAAGCATTGCGTTGCCTTGCGTGGGTCCGCCTGCGCTCCGATTGTTCAGGGGGTGCATTCAGTCATAGTTGCTCGTTGCTACGCTCATTTTTGCCATGCCCCCCCCCCTCCCCCCGCGGCCATTCTGATCCAATGTAGGCGATCATTCGCATTCTGCTTCGCGCGAGGCCCGCTTCGGCGCTTGGTCATGCGATGGATGAGTGGGGCGAGGCAGGCCTGGAGGCAGATGTTGTTGCAGAGGCTGCGGGCATGGAGGCGAGGGGGCCCAGGCTGCTGACGCCTGTGCGGGCGTCGTCGACGCGCTTGGCGAGTGGGGCGCAGCTGTTGCAGAGGTCGACGCCGAGAGTGGCGGCGACCCAATCGATCTGGACGCGGATGGCGCAGCGATTGTGCCGCGCGAGGGGCCAGTGGGCGCTTCTGGAACGTGCGTTCGGAAAGCAGCTGCAGACGTCCATGACCTCCATGGCGCCATCAGTTTCGCTGGCCGTTGCCTGAACACCTTGCGAGATGAGGCCCTCCAGGAAGAGCGCGTGTCTTGCCCCGAGGAGGTGGGGTGGGGGTGGGGGGTGGGGTCGTCGATGCAATGCTTGGCCCCGATGGCCGCAAACGGTCGTCTTCTCACAGTGTTGCTGCAGACATGGCTGGGCGATCCCGGAAGTACATGGCAGTGGCGAAGTTGGCGCTCTCAGGCAGCCCCCTCGTGATTCAGATGGGGGCGCGCCGGGCAGCTGATCCAGCAGATGATCTCGCCTGCTCGCGGCGAGGGCTTCGAGCCCGCTGTTTTCTTCGAGGGCGCCGCGGAGACGATGCTCCGTTTGCCCAGGTCAGGGTCCAGACTCGCATTGGGGGTGCGCGGGTAAACGTTGAGGGCGATGCTGGGCATCTTGGGGTGGGCCCAGGTGCCGAGCTGGCCGCGCGCCCCAGGCCAGATGGGGCGATGGTAGAGTATGCAGCGAACGCAAAAGTCTACCAGAGTGTATTGGTATACGGCGCGCTCTTCGCTTCCTCGAGCGGAAAACCCTTGCTGGCGTCGTTTGAACTGTTGCAGCCGCTGGCCACCCTGGGCAGGGGCAAGGCTGAGTGCTGCGCTGAGATCTCTGGGCGCTTATCGCTGGTGCCCCCATGCATGTCGCAGTTCAGCCGAGTGCAGAGGTTGACAGTTACCGACGACGACGGTGCGTTGGACCTTGCAGAGAGGGCTTGCCATGACCGCAACCGTGACGAGCTTATGTGCAGCGCGCTTTATGTGAAGTGTCTTGTGCATCGGGTATACCGCTGTCTCCAGAAGCCTCTTGGGGTGGCGCGTAATTGGGTGGCGGGGGTAAGCAGATGGGCGCTGGGCCTGCGAGGTCCAAACTACATTGTCAACTTCGTCACTATCTTATGTGATTTGCTGCAGGACAGGTTGGAGTGCATTTGGGGTCCATACAGCGTCGGGCCCGGGCCCCGAGCAGATCGATGCCGTGCCCGCTGCTACGACATGGTTCTGAGTGCACCTGACAAATCGACCCGATGCCAGCGGGTGCGACGGCGTGTTTTCGCCAGCGTGTCGAATGGCAACCTCAAGCTAACAGACGCGTTCCAGCAGTGCTGCCGCCAGGGGTGCTGCAAGGACAAGAACCGCTGCATTGAGAAGTTGGTCGGTCGCTTTTGTCGGGCCCTGTGCGGCAAGACGCCTCCAATATTTCGTCGGGGCCGCTGGGCTCGAGTACCCGACTCAATCGATTCTTTTGGGCTGCTGGAGTGTATCCATGGCATTGGCTCTGCAGTTCGCACCCTTTGGTGCGAGAGTACTGCGGGGGAAACTGTTGGACGTGTGTGCGTGCGTTCTTCAAGCCCCTTGGGGTGATGGTCGGGCTGCAAAGGCATGTCCTCGTCGGGGCCCGCGGGGTCGATGTCCCGTGGGCCCGCGGCCCGACCGTCGCCGCGACGAGCTCGGGGAAGGCGCGCCCGCCAAAGGTTGACCCAGCAGTGTAGGTGAACCTCGACAGCGCCATGGCAGATCGCCGTGCTGACATCGACCAAGCAGACGATGGTCAGGGCCGCGGCGTTGGCAACGCAAGAGATGAAGCTGGCTTGGCGAGCGCGCTGACTGGGGGCGCCTGCAACAGCGGGGGCATCCTGCACCTTGCGTCGCAACTGCACCAGCGAGTTTTTCGGCGTAGTGGTCTTGCTTTCTCTCGGCACGATGGCGTGCTGATCTGGGCTTTTCTGATTTGGTGCTGAAGATGCCCACGGCGCGATGGGGGAAGGAACGGCAAGCGAGGGCCACCAGCGACGCTCGTCGTGTGTGCCGAGTGGGTATCTCCTCTTAAGGGGCTGCTGGAGGATCGTGCTCTTGGCCGTTTGCTTTCGGCTGCGCGAGACGTTGATGGTTGGGCCGGCGTGTGTCTTGAGGAGCGAGCGGTTGCGAAGAGAGCGGCGGTTTTCAAGTTCGTCAGTTGTCTCAGGGCTCTGGTGTTCTTACACTTGAAGCAGAAACATATGAACTTCCCATGCTGGATTTTTCTCATGTTAGATCTGTCAGGTGGCTTGCAGGCGGCGTGCGATTCTGGGCCTTGTAAGCGGCGGTTTGACGCTTGGACGGCGGATTTTTACAGTATTGGTCCACAGCGCCCCGTTCAACCGCGTCTTCGGCATGTCGGGCTGAGCTCGTCGCGCTCAGGGCCCTTCTCGTGGTGGGCGCTGCCGAGATCGAGTCTCGGCGTGCCTCGATTCGGCGCGACTTTTCTGCGTCTGTTACGCAGTCCCGCTCGGTGAGCGCCCTCGACCTGCGCGGCAAGCGCGTGCGAGGTTCTCGGCGGAGAATCCAGCGAGAAGGCTCGCTGAAACAGAAGTCCTGGCACAAGCCGGGTGTCTCCGCGGGGGCGACGGCAACGGGGGCGCCGGCGACGAGGGCGAACGAGCGCGAGTTCAAGGAAAGAGGCGGCGCGGTGGAGGTGGTAGTCATAGAGCCTGCCAGAGCAAGCAGGCTATCGTGGGCAATGCTCTCGCGCCCGCAGAGTCCGCAACGATGCGTCGACAGTTGGGCGAGGGGGGGCGTCGCAGATTGGGTGAAGTCGGGGCTGCAGGGGCGCGGGTTCATCAGCTCGGGGGTGCCATCTTCTCCTTGGGCAGGCCAGCCAGGAAACGACAACTTCGTCGCAGCGAACGCGGAGCAGACCAGTTGCGCCACTTGGCTGGGGCTGGAACGTGGCATCTCTGAGAGAGACGCCTTGGCCTTGAAACCGCCAGCTTCCACGCCGCTTCCGAGTTTGGGAGAGTGGGGCCCAAACTTGAAGATTGTCATCAAGAGCGTTCGGCATGATAACAAAAGGGTCTGCAGCTTGAGGAGGTCGCCGGACATTGCTTGGCTGCCTACTCATGGCAACAGGCTTCCGACAGGGATGGTCCAGGTAGCTTCGCGTGCGACGATCTTGCCAAGTTTACAAATTAACATATGTATGTATGTATGTATGTGTATATATATATATATATATATATCGTTGCCTGTGCCTGACAATGCTTTTTTCGGAGTACTTGCCCATCTAAGCACATCGAGGGCAAGTTCGACTTGGCGCCCGAAAGTGCGGCGATTATGGCCAAGCTTAACAGGGGAAAGCATTTTGCTCAAGGTGTCCATGCAGCGTCTGAGTCTACATGGGATGAAACCCACGCGCCAGTCATGTACGAAGATTCGCCAGCCATCGGTGCTTCGGAGATGATCAGGAAAACGGCCCTTGCGCCATCGTGCCAATATGTGTCTTTGTGGTTTGGCTGGGTTCTTGACTGGCCCAGTGTTCAGGAAGTTCAACCAGTGCATCGAGGGCTTCACCAGTCGCAACAAACACTTCCGCCAAGCACTTCGCGATTGTGATTTCGTGTATTCGATCACTGGTGTTGACGTGGCGCGCCCTCCAGACCCAGATCGTATCGGTGCGCGCGCCTTCGAGCAGCATTGGTTGCGCACTGCGTTGCAGAAAGGGTCCCCAGTGCACTGCGCTTTCAATCTTTTGCGCTGCGCCGTGCCTGAGCGCCGTCCGATATTTCGTCATGTTTGTCGCTTCGATGCTGCGTTGGCAGAGTGGCAGTGTTTGTCGCGGCATTTGTTCTTACATGGGCTTGATCAAGACGCGAAGTGGTATGTTCGTTTATGCGAGGTTGAGGATTCGGGCCGCCAGATTGGTTCTGCGGATCCAAGTGTCGTCTCAGTCGAGGTGGTTGTACATCCTGATGGGTCGGCAGCGTCGTCGTGTTTCTGGGAGGGAGCTTCTGGTGTGATCGCGCCTGTTCGTTCGAGCGGGCGCGGGCGCGGGGCCGGCCGCGGCCGCGGCCGCGGTGCTGGCCGTTCCGGGGGCAGAGGTGCCAGCTCGCCGCCCCCGTCGAGGACGGCGACCCCCATGGTCAAGCAGGTGCACCTCCTGCTGGAAATGGCCATGGCCATGGCTATGTCTCCGAGCATGCGGATAGCGATGCGACATCATGTGCCGATAGCCTTTTCGATCTCACGTCGCGCCGACTCGGATGACGAGGTCGACGACTTGAGCTTGCAGTTGGCGGTTTGAGCTTGGAACAGAAGGCGGCGGACGCCATGACCTCGCGCTGCAAGACGTTTTGGCCATGGAGATGAAGGGGTGGATCCGTCTGGCGCAGGTGAAGCGCTTGCTGGACCAGATGGCGACGGCCATGATATCGGGGCTGAGGGCGGCGGCGACCCGCCTCCTCCGCCGCCGCCTGCGCCGGCAGGTGCGTCTACGGCTGGCGGTCCAATATTTACTCTGGTGCTCCCGAATGGCGATAAGATCATCCACTACTCCTTTAGGGGCGAGTTCGTGGCGCAGTGCGGCTGCCGCGGCCGCGGCTGCAGGATGGCGAGGAAGAGCTCTGCAGGGGCTCGACGGCAGCGGGGGCGCCCGCTCGGCGCGATGATGCGCTGGCTTGAACGCAGGCGGGGTGATGCTGATATGCGCGCGGCGTTTCGCATGCATCCCGTCAGTTTTGATGATCGCGGTGCCGCCCGGGGGCGTTTGGCCGCCATCCCTGGCAGGGGTCAGCTGTTCGCTCGCGAGCGGGCGAGGCGCGGTGGCGAGGGCGCAGAGCCATCCGATTGTCCGTGATGCTTTCGAAGCGCTTGTCAGGCGTCCCGTCTGTCGATTGATTTGCGTGTTCGATCGAAACTGGGCTGGTTCGCAGTGACAGCTTGTCACTGCCAATGTCATTGAATGCGTCCTTGTCGTGGTTCTCGTGGTTGTGCCATGATCGGTGGAGGCTTTGCCGGCGAACCGCCTTATCACTTCGCGTCGGCCAAACCGACGCTATGCCAAGGCTACCCTCAGCATTCGGTGGGCCTGGGCCTCGCGCCTTTGGAATCGCCGCCGTTTGACGGGGCGTGCGCCGTCGCGTAGGGCGGGCGCCGCGTTCGCGGCAGGGTCTAAGTAACGCAATGGTTTTAATTGCTCCGTTGTGCTCCGGAGGGGGCAGGCGGAAATGGCGTTTGCCAGGTGCCCAATTAACCCCCGCAAGGTCGACAGTTTGCGAGGGCGGGCCAACAAGTGACACCAAGTGAATTGTATTGCGTTTGATTGCCGGGATTTGCGCTGAATATTCCAAACATATTCATTTCCTCAGTGGTATATCATATCATAGTATACTGCCACACACGTATCTAGTAGGTCCCAAGGGGGTTTGTTGAGGGTGCAAGTGGTAGAACATAGCATAGCAGTGCATAGCAGCGCATAGCACAGCATAGCGTATGTCCAAAGGTGGTCCGCAGTGGTATAGTTCAGCATATCATAGCAAGTAGATTACAATGCGCGTGCTTGACAATCTCTTGTGGGTCCCAAGGGGGTAGTTGAGTGTCAAGAGGGTGTTAGGAGGGCCATGCAAGCTTACTCGGGGTGGCCCGCGGGTCTTTGGGTGGCCTGGGCGTGGATGCCACCATTAGGCCCGCGGCGGGGCCCATGCGTTTTTTACCCAGCGTGACGGCAACGTTTCTGAGCGGAAATGCTAGGACCAACAGTTCATCGGCTAATCGAACCCAAACAGATATACAGGTTCGGGTGGGTGGTATCTATGCGGGCCACATGGGCGTCATGTTTGGCATTGCGTGGGGTGTGTGGGTGTTAGTTGGGTCGGATTAAGGTTTAAGCATAAGTTAAATTTTAAAGTCGGCGGTCTCGCAGGACTGGTTGTCCACGCGTCTGTGGGCCTTCGCCAATTGCAAGCGTGTGGTGCCATGTGGATGCTCTACAAGGCAGCTGCTCTCTCTGTCTTGTCTGCCCCGCGCCCTGCGTCGCGCTTGCTCTTATTTCTGCCGTGTTGCACGAGGGGGGGAACGCGGGCTGCTCTGTGCGAGACAAGTGGTGGTCCGAGATGGGGGGGGGGGGAGGCAAGGGCGCGCGCAGTGGCGCAAAGGATGGGGCAGGGATGCATGCTGTGTGCTTGTTTGTAGCAAGCGAGGGAGCGATGGTTGCAGCCGCAGCAAGGGGGCGCACTTCATTGTCGAGAGAGAGAGAGAGAGAGAGATAGAGAGAGAGAAAATATTTACCTGCTGGGAGAAGGGTGCTCTTTGTCTAAGCTTCCTTCTTCTACCGTGCATCCATCCGCCGCTCCTTTCAGAATTATCGTCGGCCCTCGCCCGCTCTGCGTTGCTGTGCTCTTTTGTTTCCATCTATTCGGCTTGTCGTGCTAATCGCTCTGCGCCCTTGTCGACTCGCCCTGCCTTCTCGACCGCGCCCCGCTTGCTGGCCTGCTTCCGATTGCGTGGCGCCGCGCGCCGGAGCCAGCGCCGGCCTTGATGTTGCGGAGGCGTTTGCCCATGCCCTCGCGCGTTTCTGCGGGGCCCGGTCCGCGCGGCCCGGGGGCGGCGGGGCGCGCGGGCGGCCGGCGCTCCCAGGCGGGGTCGGTGCTCCCAGGTTTTATGGGTGCCCGAGCATTGCGCCCAAGCTGGGCCGCAATGCCTACTAGGGGCCCACGGCGGCTGTCAACGTATCCTAAGAGCTTTTTGGCGCGCCGCTGGTCATGCCAACGTCGCCATGGCGCGCGCCGGTGAATGTCGCGCGAGGTCGGCGTCTGTAGAACTCCCCGGGGCAACCCGGGACGTTTGCATGGTTGCCCTTTCCCTCCCGACGATGTCAGAAGGCTTCGTTGCGATCCAGCAACGTAGCGGCGACCTGCAGAAGGGGCGCACCCTGCGCGCTACTTCGCGCTTGACCATGCTGCGCCCCGTGCATGGGGGGGGGCGGGTCTTCCACCTGGGGCTGAAGCCAATGCGAGCCATCGGCGTTTGAGTAACGTGGCGGGGCCGTCGCTGGCGATGTTCAGGCCCTGGCCAGTTCTAAGGCTCAGCTCGATGGGGTCGCCTGAATCCGATGAAGCGCGCGCCGCGCTCCTGTGCTTTCGCATCGACGCGCCCTCAGACGCTGCGCGCGCTGCCGTGCGCGTTCGGCTGTTGCCTTCGGTGCCATCTGGGATTCTGGTTTGTGCCTGGGGCGACGTCCTCGCCGAACGCGTGCCTCGGCGTCGGGTTGAGCAGTGCGCGTTCGTTCTCTGTGGCGGCAGTGGTTCTGCGCAAGCGGGGTTGGGCGTTGCGCGCGCGCCGCCGCGGAGCGCCGTGCCTCCTCTGCCGAGCAGCGCGCGCCCTCTGGATCGGCGGCGCGCGCTGCAGCGTCCGCGAGGCCGTCGCATCGCGCGCGCCCCGAGGCCATCCGCCGAGGGGCTGGCATGTGGTGCACCGCCCCCAGCGCGCCACCTGGCGCAGGGGTGGCACATGGAGTGCCCGCCCAGTGGCGACCATGTCGAAAACTTCGCATGAGGTGATGCACCGAGTGCCAGGCCAGCGGTGATCATTTTAAACAAACAAAGGAGGTGACCCACCGAGTGGCGGGCCAGCGGCGACCATGCCGAAACAACCAAATAAGGTGACCCCCCGAGTGACAGGGCGCTTGCGGTCACCGTCCTGCTTGGAATCGCACTAAACAAAATTCCCAATAAGGCGACCCACCGAGTGCAAAACCCGCGGCGACCATTTCAAACAAATCAAAGAATGCGACCCACCGAGTGCAACGCCCGCGGCGACCATGTCAAACAACGCCAAGATGGTGACCCCCCGAGTGCCACGCCCGCCGCGACCATGCCAAAAACACTAAAGAAGGTGACCCGCCGAGTGCTACGGCGCGCACCCCTCGTGCCGCGCCCGCGGCATGTGGTGCGCAGGCGGCGGCGGTGCATGTCGCGTCGGCGGGGGCGCTCCACTTGCGCCCTCGCGGCTCCACCCTGCGCGCGCGCAGCCTTCGGGCGCGTGCGCCATTTATTTTCATGCGCTTTAGGCTTGGGCGAAATCGCGTTGACTTTTCGTAATCTACACCCCCCAACAAAAATCTCTCCCCGCAGCCGCGCGCGGAAAATTCTTGTTTTAAATAAACACAGATCCGCGCGCCTGCGCATGGCCACGCGTCGCGCCCAAGTGATGGGCGCGCGCGAGGTGCATGTTGAGTGCGGTAGTTTTTCTGTTTCAAACATAGTGTAAAACATTGTTTTTTCTCCGCTGCGCATCGGCTAGCCGCCCCCATATAGCGCGCCCCCTGCCGTGAGCAGGCGCTCGATTGTTCGAGGGCGCCGCGGGGGGAGGCGGGGCGAGCTCTCTCGAGGGCATATGGCTTTCTGCAGTTGTCGTCGTCGTGGGCGGCGGCGCGGGGCTCGTGGGGCGCCGTCGCGTGGGCGCGGGCGGCGGCGGGTTGATTCTCGGACGTGGTGGGGTTTCTCCTTTGAAGCGCAAGGGCAGTTGCGCCGGTCGCCGCGTCGGTCGCACGATGGCGAGCGCCTGCCGCCAACTTGCGCGTGCAGGACCACCCCCTTGTCACTCGCCCCCATCTTGTTCTTCCCGCGCCGCCCATGCCATTGGAGGGCCTGCGGTCCCCGCAGTTCCCCGCGCGGGGAATTGCGCCGCCGCGGGCGCGCGCTCTCTGGAGCGGTGCCGAGCGGGGGTCAACCCATTGGACCTGCTGCGCAGCCGGCGCTGTTCGAGCATCAGGTCGCGGGCTGCGCGGGGCTGCCCCTGAAGCTGGTGTATGGCATGGCCCGCGATGGTGGCGGCCTGTCCTTTCATGGGCTCGCTGCCAGAAGGTTGGCCGGGCCAATCATGCTAGTCGTGGGCGCGTTCCAGCTTTGTCTCGCCCGTGCCCATGGAGAACAATGTGTCTTCGCGGCGTTTGCCGCATCAGGGCCAATCGGTTCCCGGGGTCCCAGGGTTCAGGTGGGGCGGGGCGGGGTGCGCGGGGGGGGGGGTCGCTGCATCTCTGGATGCCAGACTGCGACATCATCTGGCGTCGGGTCCCGGCGGAGGTTGCCGCCGACGTGCCCTGGCGCGGCTACTACGGGGCGTCAGTTCGCCGCTTGGCGAGCGCCCGCCGTGCGAGACTGTCAGGTTTGGCACGCCGCGGCGCTGATCTGACCCCGCGGCGGTCACAGTGGCGCTCGCCTGATGTTGACTCTAGGGACTAGGGCAGAGTGCAGAGTGGCTTGGATTCCATTCATGGAATCCAAAGCGCCGTCGCGCGCCTTCGAAGAGGGCCTCGTGAGGCTGTTGGCGAGCGGCCAGCCGGCGCAGAGACAGGCCTTTGAGTAGGGCGTATCTGAAGACTCTGCAATGATGGTGAGTACGGGCTGGTTGCGGTGGCCTTCGGGCGGCGAGGGGCGAGGGCGCGGGGTATGGAAGGGGTGGGGTAAGGTTGTTGCGCACGCGCGCCTCCGAACGGTACGTTATCGGTGCAGTCGGGGTCTGTTTGCGGGTTCTGTGCGTGCCAAAAAACAATTTGGGTGTTTGAATTAGTGTTAGTATCAGTGCTCGTGTTAAAGGTGTATTTTCAAGGGCGGCATGCCGATGTCTGAAAGAATGCGAATTGGCACCTGGAAGATGCCTTAAGGGTTTTTGCGGAAGCCCTGAAGTTCGTTCGGAAGGCTAAGTTTTACAATTCTGGTTCGTGCATGGTGTGCATTAGGTCCCCTTAGGTTTTCGGGGGGCCACGCGGGGTTCTTGAAGGTTTTCGGGGGCGCCTTGTGTAATTAACGAACGAGTGCTCACAGGTCCAGTTAGAGGGGCTCCTGAAGTCAGCATGAGAGTCTGTGCGTTCTTGTTCTCAACCGCCTGCTCGACCACCGATGGTTCAACTCCCCTGCCCATCGCGGCGCGCGGTGCCCGGGGCCTGGCGCCATGTTCGCCTTCATTGAAGCGTCGGGCAGGGAATGTGGCACTTTTGCGGGAGATCACGCGATGACGCCAATGTGCCAAACAGTGATCGTGTCGCTACTTGGCCCTACGTCGCCAGGACAGGTATTGCATGCGCCTGGTCCCAAGTTGTACTTGGGCGGTGGCCGTAGGTCAAAAGGCGTGCCCCCATTCATTCCCCCGTCGCCCTTTGCCCCCCTCCCCCCGCGCGCGCGCGCTCGCGGAATCCCGAGGGGCGCCGCGCCACAGCTCATTCACTGCATAAAGGGTTAGTAGCATGCGCGATGAAGGCGCTTGGGGGGCGTCGGAATTTGCGTGGCGATCCCTCATTGCATGCTGAGAGCAAGCGCGTGGGGTCCGTAGCGGTTTGTGGATCAAGCTTCCGCGCTCCAGTGTGAGAGGTTGGAGGGTTTGTCCTTGTGCGCCCGAGAAGAGCACGGTGCCCGAATTCACGTTGAAAATGTCAGATCCTTTCAGGGGGCCGCCGCCTGTTGACAAATGGTACCGTACCCTTAATGACACCAACAAGAAGCATGTCGGGAAGCTTTTGAAGAAGTCCAGGATCCAGCATCTGGTCATTCAGCGCCAGGCCCGCGCCATCAGGGTCTTAAGGCCTCTTTCCAGGGTGCGATCAACGCGGAGGACGAGGGCGCGGCAAGTGACCCCTTCATGTGATGTCCTGCCGCGTCCGTTTCAGCAGGCCGTGGATGGCAGAGCTTCGTCTTTGCGCGGCGCCGTGTCAGCAGCTCATGCCCTGTCCACTGCAGCGCGCTGTTGTTTGCAACAGTGCTTCGCCCAGCGGGAAGCATGGCGCCGGCCGTTCACGCCCTGCTGCCAGTCGCGTCTAGCGCCAGACGCAGTTGCGATCGCAGCCGCTGCGGGTGCGCGCCCATCCTGTGGCGGAGGCCGATGAGATACAGCGTCATCATCGCCGCCATCGCCATCGTGCTCATCATCATGACCACCGCCGTGGCGGTCCTCGGGGCTCCAGGGGCGACCCAAGGGTTCAACGCGGGCCAGAGCTTGTCTGGTCCTAAGTTGTCCAGATCCCCCGAAGGCTCCGATTCGCCAAAAGCTTGGGCCTTGCAGGGCTCTAGGTTCCCGGGGGCTTCATGTGGGCAGTGGGGGCTCGAAGGGGTCCCATTAGCAAGGCCTCGTCTCTCAGGGCCGCATGGTTTTCCCAGAGGTTGAGCGCTGGGTAGGGTTTCTCGGTGCTTAGGACTGCCGTCGTCATCGTCATCGCCAGCATCGTGCCTATGAAGATTGTCGCTGCCTTGTGCCTCTATACTGGACGCGCTGTTTGCATCGTCCTCACAGGGGTCACTGTGCTCATCTGGAACGCCGTCGCCACCAACGTCGCCATCGTTATCCCAGCCGTCGTTGTCGATCTGCTCACGAACCTTTCCATTGTATCACCAGCGCCACCCTCATCACCGCCCTCAGCGTTACCATCGCATCACCGCCATCGGGCCACCAAGAGCAGCACTACACGCATTGCCACCATCGTCGTCGAAGTGTTGCCGCTACCATCGTCGCGATCTCCATTGTCGTGCGATGGAATCCCTCTGAGGGATTCGGGGTCCCCAGTTCCAGTGGCCTCGTTGTGTGAGCTGTGCAGCCCCGCGGGCGTTCCAGTGTTGGCCTCCTGTTCGGCCGGGGGTCTTGGATTTCTGCGTGCGTTCGGGGCGTTCCTTCCTCTGGCGCTTCTCATATTGCGCACTCCATCCCTGTTCCCTCTATGCCCTCCTCGCCTGCCTCGCTCTCTCCAGCGTCCGTCTGCCGAGCAGCCCTGGAGTGCGGCATGGGGTTGCTTGCAGTAGTATTCTACCGTTCCGCTTCTCCGCGACGCTCCGCCACTCGTCGCCCCGCCCCGCGGCTTCGACGAGACGCGCCAAGGGTTGTCTTGCAGGGGTGAGGGAGGGGGGCGGGGGGGAGGTAGTGCACTGGCGTTGGAGGGCGATAGGGGCTGGGTGCTCGAGAATAGAGTGGGTGCTCACCTGCCCCAGCCCCAATGCCAACGAACGTTTCGCGTGCGAGTTGGGGGCGTCATAGCGCGCGCAGTCAGCTGCCGAAAGGTCGTCAAACTGGTTCACTGCAAGGTCAAAGCCTGTCGCCAGGAGACCCTTGAAGAACGATCCCAATCATGGCGGGCCAGTTCTCGAGCATTGACAATGTAAGCCTCGCGCGCGCAGGGGGCAAGCCTCAAGCGCGTCGCGCGCAAGTATTCCTTGGGTTTCGACCCAGCTGCGACCACGTAGCGTGCGCGCCTCCGTCAAACATAAGGCGCCGCCAGAGAAATACCAGCGCCCCCCCCCCCCCCCCCCTAAAAAATACGACGCCACCCCCGGCATATCCTAAGCAAAGCAGGGCATTGTTTAATCGTTTGCCTATCGCGTGCCACCCACGCCTACAGCAAACGCCGCTACAATATAGGACAAGGGCCCGCTGGCTTCCCACAGAGCCCCGAGCAAGTTGTGCCCGCGCGAAGAGCATCCCCCCCATGAAGCACCAGGGCGAGACCAGACAAAAAGCAAACTGGTGCAAACGATGTCCACTGAAGGCTCGACTATGGCCCAAATCAAGAGCCTAACTCAAGCGTCAGAGTGGCCCCAGACATGTACCAGCGTCCTCTGGGCCTGGCCTCGCATGTAGTGCACATATGGTTGCCACGCGGGCGTATGCGTTGCCGTTTGGGCTCGAGTATTGCGTTGGCGCGTGAGGTTCGCGCGCCTTCAGTTGGCTAGCCCGTCGCTTTTCAACCGCAGCGATGGCGAACCGAGAGAGGCTGGCTCGCAAGGTGGTCGAGCAACAGATCAGCGGTCGATGTTGCACGGGTCCCCTGCCGGACGATGACGGCGTTGGCGCGGTCGCGAGCCTCGCCCCCATCGCGATAGCTTCAGGTCTACCTGGCGCCCCCAAGGAGAGGAAGCCGCAAGTCCAGAAGGAAAAGGATGCTGATGCGAAGGCCGCCAATATGGCTCGCCAGAGCAGGGCTCTTTGTGGTCTTGCCAACGGCGGGGAAAGGCTGGCAGTGGCGGGCAGTGGAGATGGCAAGATATGTTGCCCCGCTCATTACCTACCATGGCGCGTTGGGTTTTCGCGCGCGACAGAGGAGGAGGCAGGGCATAATTCCGGCGATGACCCAGCATTCAAGAATACGGTTGACGACGCTTCGAAGTACATTAACGATCGCGGCGTTTCGCTGGGCAGCTTTCTCACCAGCATGTCGAGGGGGGCTCCGAACAGAAGGCTGCCTGCCAGCGCGTGCTCGGTTTCTGGGCCCGCCCAGAGACCTTCACCGAGTTCGAGTACATGCCAGAACAGCTCGGCTACACATGCTTCAAGCTTTGAGGCGATATGGGGGGTGCCCCTTTCGGACGTTGACCTTTGAGTTCCCCGAGAAGGTTTCCATGTCGAAGCTGTTGGCCCACCCGGATCATGCCATCCACGATTTTCAGTGCGACTTGGTGTGCGACCGCGCGATGGGCGTTTTCCATGGTGATGTCGACCCCGCTGGCTGTGCGGTCATTTCCCTTTCCACGTTGTTGGCCCGCGCTGTGAAGAAGCGAGAGTTGTCTGCGAAAAAGAGGCAGGTTGAAGAGGACGGCGACGATGAGGGCCTTGCGATGCCCCTCGACGAGCCCGCGTTGGCTGACGCGATGGGCGGCGGCGGCGCGGGCGGCAGCGGTGCAGTTGGAGGTGGGCAGTGGGCGTGGCGACGGGGCTTTGTCATTGGCGCCGCAGCGACCCCCGAGAAGCTCTTCGGTGGCGCGCGGGCTGGATCGCCTTCATCGGCAGGGAAATCAAGGGCTGGCGGAGGGGCCGAAGAGGGCGCCTACGGCATGGCCGACGTATCGGAGCTGTTGAAGACGGCCCCCATCAAGGCAGCGTGAATGTTGCAGCCGGCGAAGGTCAACCTCGCGAAGGCCCTCGCTGGGAAGCAGCCAGGGGGCGCTGGCAGGGAACGGAACGCGTTGAAACTGTGCGTCGCAGAGGCCGAGAGCGGGGGGCGGGAGGAGGCCGCCAGCATGCAGGAACACCACGACTTGCACAGGGAGTGTGGGCCTCGCCCTTCCCAGTCCCGCGCCCCAACCACCTCTCTCGAGAACCCCTCTGCGCCCCCGCCCCCCTCCGATTGCCGCCGCCGTCATTTTTCCGGCCTCCCGACCGCCAGCCCCCGGTCCTCGCCCTCCCCCTCTCAGCCCCCGCGCCCCGCATTTGCTCTTCCCGCGCCCCATTAGATCAGCTTCTGTGGAAGGGCAGGCCAGGTCGCGCGCGTGGGCGTCGGGGCGGGGTGGTGGGACTTCAGAGCCAACTAGGCGAAACCGCAGATCGGCATGGAGTTCTCGGACCGCTGGCGCAGCCAGCTGACAGAGTTGCTCGACGCGCTGAAGGGCATCGAGCGCGCGTCCAAGGTATCCACCGCCGCGGTGGCGGCGGAGAAGAACTTCCCGCGCGCGCTGATCAGCGGCGCAGAGGCTGGTTCGTGGTTCGACGGCGCCGACGGTTGGACGCTGGCAAAGCTGGACAATACCGCAGCGACCCAGGCAGCATGCCTGACGTTGGTGTGTTGCAGGGACTTCGAGAGCACGCCGCTGAAGTTGAAGAGGAACCTCACGCGCCGCATGTCAACCCTCAGCGAGGGGCATGTCAGCCTTACTCCAGTCGCGTTGTGGCGATTTTTCGAGGAGAAGGCCGAGGTGTCCAAGCGCAAGGGCGCTTGAATATGCGCGTCTATTCCCATCGCTCGCCGTTTTTCGTGGCCAGTCGTTGGCCATGCAGGTCGATGGGCGGGCCGAGGTTTTTTTCTGGGCGCAGTCGCGCCGCAGGAGTGTTCGCGTGCTCCTCGCGCGACCTGGCGATGCCAGTCGACGTCGCTCGAGGCCGAGGCAGGTCGATTGCGCGTACGGCGCATGCGCATGTGCGTGTGTGCATTGTACCAATGCAAACATGAGGGTTCCCCCAAAGAAACATCACTACGTGGGCACGCACTGCATGTTGCGCGGCGCATGTCGCAAGGCAATCGTGATGCGCCTCAGCCTGAGGCACCGCAGAGCCCTCCAGGAAAAGGAAATGAACTGGGTGCTGCCGTCGCCGTTCGCTGCCGTCGCACAGGAAGGAGAAATGGAGGTGGGTCGGGAAGAGCACGGGGGTAGGTGGAGGAGGTTGGGATAATGGGGGGGGGGGGAGGAGGGCTGATAGCTTGATGGGGGCGGGGAGGGCGGCTTGGAAACAGTGAGGCGTGGGAGGGTCCTCCTTTCTTCTCTCTCCTCGTCCTCGCTCCTTCCAGCCAGGTCGCTACCGCGATTGCGAGGAACTTCCGACGCAACGGTCAGTGCCGCGATGGGCAGCAAGGCCATCGTAGTAGTTGCGCCGCCAGTTGTTAGTGCCACAAGCTGGCGTTTGCCGCTCCAGGTGCGTTGGAACTTGTACCGTTGTCACGGTGGCGGCCTTGGTCAAGATCCCAGCCGCGCGCAGATGCCTCTGCAGGGGCCACGCGCGACCACCAGTGCCGCCTATGCTCAGACCGCAGAGCCAGCTACTGCTAACACGGCCACCGCCGCATCCCATCGCAAATGAGGCGCTTGTTGATTTGCATTGTTATTGTCCTGGCCGCTATAGCGTGGCCAACGGCACTTCTCAGCGGGGGGGTCGGCTCGATAGACGTCTGAGCACAGCGCCGCAAATGGCAGCGCGCGCCCAGCGCGGCAACGCCAGCGCACGACGCTGCACATCAGATTACGTCGCCAAAACGGCAATATCCCGAACCGCATTTGTGGCGACATCAACGAGAGGTGCGCGGGCCGTGCTGCCTTGTGGGGCGAGCACGCGGGCGACTGCTCGCTCTGCCGCCCAACATTAATTGCGACCTCGTGTGCCGCCGTGCGGCATGCAGTGCAATTTATGGCGACAGCCGTGGTAACCACGTGAAATGGTAAACCATTTCGTGGCGACCTCTTGGGCGACCGCATGAATTGGTAGTTTGTTTTTGAGTGACCACTTGGGCGACCACATGGGTTACCCTTTTTGTCTTTGGTGACCATATTGGCGACCATATGGGCGACCACATGGCGACCACTTTTTTGTAAAACCAGCTCTGTAATGTTCCTGGAACGTCGCGGGTTTGTGGGCTCCACTGCAAGGGGGCACGAGCATCTTGTGCATGCCCGCCCGCGCCAGGACTCCGAGGTGTACCCCGCGCTAACAAGTATGAGTCGTTGAGGTAGGAGCACAGGTTCGAGCTGTTGAGCGGCACGTCGCTGCCCGTCGGAACCCCCCCAGGGGACACGGGGTCACCGTGATCGTCGACGCGCCAGGACTAGACAGTTTAGATGCGACCACCAATCGTGCGAAATCAATGCTCCGCAAGTTCCGAGTACCAGACCTGCAAGGTAGCCGCCGGATTAAGGACAGCTTCGTTCATGTCTTCGAAAGCTGTGCCGCATCGCCCCCTGTGGAACGGCATCCGCTTGACCCTATCTTTTGGACCACCACCTTTGTATCCCCCTGGTTTTCTTCCTTTCCCTCTCTCTCCTTCCACATCTTTCTCCTCTTCTCCTCCCGCTCCTCCCGTAGTCGCCGCCGCCGTCTTCGTCGGCCACCCCGCCGTCTGCGCAGGTCCTCCTGGGGCCACTCTGGTGCTGCGCGCTTGCCGCCCGGCGGTGCCCCCCTGGGTCCGTGGGGGGCGGTACGACGGCGACGCCGACTGCGACGACGACCTTGGCGACGGTGACGGCGACATTGGTGGGGCGAGGATCTGAACCGCCTTCGCGTGTGCCCAAGCCTAGGTTTTCATCCCAGTTGGCTGGTCGGCTGGTTGGTTGGCTGTGTTGCGTTTTTTGTTTGTTTGTTGGTGATTCACAGCGTTTTGTGGCACCACGTCTGGACAGGCTTGGGTCTAATGGAAACAACAGGCGAAGGAGGCACCGACAACGACGGCAGTAGTCAACCATGGAGGTTTTCGTTGACCTCACGCTTGGGCAGGCTTTTTCGAGGCATTTTAGAGCATGTGTGGACGCTTCCTTCGGCTGTGCTTCAAATTGTGAAGTTCAGATTCAGCCTCCCTGGAGGCCTCGTGGAATTTGTGGAGGCTCTGTTCGGACGATTTTGGAAGCTGCTTCATGGAGCAGTTTTGGGATGCTCTCTGGCCCCTCTTGGGTTTCTGACGCGAGCGTTTTCAGGCTTTGCTTCTCCCGTGTGACTTCCCAGGATACCGCGTGGAGACCCGATCTGGCCCATGTGGGGACCTTTCTGGAGCGCTGTATGGCGATGTGGGAGATCTCTTTGGCTCTGTTGGTCCCGGTTGCGGCCGTTTCCTCAAGGGTTCTTGGGCGGCTTGGAGCTCTCCTGGTTGGCTCGGCGTTCCCCTGGAAACCTCTGAGGCTGGTTTCACATCACCTTGGATGGCTCTTGGATAGTTGTAGTGACTTTTAGTGCCAAGTAAAAGAAATGATAACTGTTACATGTGTTGGGCGGCGTTGGGCCGTACAGGATTGTAGTGCACGATGTCGTGAAGCAAGGGTGTCCGAGATGGCTTCCGCAACAGTTGTTGTCGTGAAGCAAGGGTGTCCGAGATGGGAACCGTTTTCCGGTCACCTGTGGCTTGCTGACTTTCTGGGGACCCCATGCGGCCTCCTGAGGTCACCTGCGGGAGGTTCCCACAGCTTGCGTCGGTGACCTTCTGGGGCCCCCAAGCGACCTCCTGAGGTCACCGGCCTGGGGTTCCCACTGCTTGCGTCGGTGACCTTCTGGGGCCCCTTTGCGGCCTCCTGAGGTCACCGGCCGGGGGTTCCCACTGCTTGCGTCGGTGACCTTCTGGGGCCCCCTTGCGGCCTCCTGAGGTCACCGGCCGGGGGTTCCCTCTGCTGTTGCATCGCATTGTGTTGCATAGCATCTTTGCTGCCACTGTGCTCATGCTGTTCCGTGGCCTTTGGCTCAGTGGCCAAACTGGTGCTCATTCTTATTGACTCTGTGATTTCTCAATCTCGTGCGCGCACCCCGCGCGCGGCTGCAGCGCGGGCGCCGCGCTGCTTTGGGCCCGCAGGCGGGGCCGGGCCATGGTTGACCCGTCCGCCAGCGAGCTCCGGGGGTTGAACAACCTCCAGGACATCCAGAACTGGGTCGGTCTCCAGCCCACTGTGTGGGCGGCTTTGCAGTCCGAGCTCGGGGAGGTTGCGCAGATCCGCGAGGTCGTCCTCATTCCTCCTCATGCTTGGATCGCCGGCGTGGCGGCCGCCCGGGTGCAGGATGCCACCCCTGAAGGCGGGGACCCCCCACCGCCCCGTCCTCTCCGTGGCGTCGAGTTGGGGCATGCGCGGGGGTTTCGTCGCGTCTGCCGGCTGCGCCTCGGACTACCTGCCGACGAAGAAGGCGAGGGCTCCCCTTCTGGGGGCGGCGGCGGAGTGGCGGCGCCGGGGAACCCTCTTGGGCCCCCGGAGGTCGTCAATGCGAGCTCCATCAGGAAGGTCAAGATGTCGACCATCTTCGACCAGGCGGACGACTCCGAGATCGCCCCCTGGTCGGCCCAACGGACGCGAACGGTCATGGCGGCCTTCAAGGCGGCCAACGACGACGAGGACCCCGAGCCAGACGAGGACGTCACTGGGGACCAGCTGGCGGCCTTGGAGCATCGCATCCAGACGGGCGCGTGCCCCTGCCCCGACTTCGGGGTGTGGCGGCCGTACGGCCAGCGGTTCGCGCGCACCCTCAAGCTGGTCGTGCATCACATCACGCCGGCCGGCGACTACAGGCCTTACGAGGTGCCAGGGCCGCCGACGTTCGCGGAGTGGCTGCCTGCGTTCCGAGTTTTCTCGGTCGGCATGCGTGCGCTCGGGGCCGCCACGACCACGAGGCTCCAGCTGTACCAGAACAAGATCTCCAAGTTCAACAACACCTACGGCGAGGTCTGTTGGTGGTTGGTCGCGCTGGCGGATCAGCGGATGCGATCCGAGCGCATGGAGCGCATCAGGAGGCGCGCCGAGGAAGAGTACGCGGCTGCGCAGGTTTCGGGGGCGCCGCACGCCTTCGACCCGAAGATGCCGTGGGACTACTGCTTCAAGGCCGCCGCTGCCGACTCCGATTTCTGGGATGAGGAGCTGGGGCGCAAGGCGACGCTCTGGGTCACCCACCTCAGGACCAGGCAGCAGCTCACCGACGACGGCACTGGGCATCCCGGCCCTGGCGGAGGCCCCAGCGGAGGCCCAGGCGGAGGCTCGGGAGGAGGTGGAGGCGGCGGCACAGGCGGCAACGGCGGCGGCAAGCGCGGTGCGAAGCGCGCCTGGGGGAGCCAGGACCGCGCAGCCTCGGACTCCAGCCAGTTTGGAGGCAGCGGCCGCGGTCGCAGCGGAGGACGCGGCGGGGGCCGTGGCGCCGCGGGCGGCGGCAAAGGCAACGCGAAGCATCCGGACGGCAGGTGGCGTGGGGACGAGAGAGGCAAGCCGCTTTGCTGGGCGTGGAACCACAACGCCAATGGGTGCAGCGAGGTGTGCGCCAACGGCAGGGTGCACGCCTGCGAGTGGTGCAGGTCCCCAAAGCACAGATCCATCGAGTGCCGCCAGAAGCCTGACGGGTGGTCGCCGCCCCGTTGACTATCTCCCCAGGCAGGCGAGCGCGGCCGTCCAGAGTCGAGCGAACGGCCAGCGGACCCGCTGGGGAAGATGCGGAAGACAGAACTGCTCGACGAGGGCGGCGGCGCGTCGGTGCGTCAGTTGGGCACCCGCCTTCGGCAGATTTTCGGCTGCGCGGGCGATGTCTCGGCGCCCGCCGATGCAGGCGCCGCCCCGGGATCATCCGGCGCCGCGGAGTCGGTGCAACGCCCCCCCACACACTGGAGGCAAGGAGGAGGCACCAGGAGCAGGAGCCGCTTGCAGGAGAGAGCGAGGAGCGGCAGGCGTCGCTCTCCCTCCCTGGAGAGCCGCCGGAGGAGGAAGCACGGCGGAAGAGGGAACGGCTCCCCGCCGAGCCGTGGGCGTCCTGTCCTTGCTGACGCCTCCGCGGGCGAGGCTTCCCGGGTCAGGGATCGGACAAAGACGCAGCGATGCTTCCGCCCTCGGTCCGATCAGGGAGCGCGCGGCAGGGGCGGCAGGCAACGCTCCGCCTCACCAGAGGGCGCACCCGGCCAGGGTCACCGAGAGCACAGGCACGACCCGCTGCCGCGCCGGGGGCGTTCGGTTCTTGCCGGCGCCTCTGGAGGCAGCCCTCCCCGAGTGGAGAAGCATGCGGACCAGTCGCGGGGCACCCGCCCTCGAGCCCGCTCGCGCTCAGCTGCCGGTCGGGCCGCGCGGATCGACGACCTCCGCGCGAAGCACGACCGCTTGCAGGAGGTCATCCGCCAGCGGAAGGACCGGTTGCGCCTGGCCGGGGTGCGCCAGGAGGCCGAGGCGTCTGGGCGGGGTCGAGCCGCGCAAGACGCAGGCGGACGATCACCCCCAAAGGCACCGCGGGCACGTCGCTTGCCAACCCAACGGCTGGCTCCCGGGCGGCGCGGCGGGCAGAAGAGAACGAGGCGTGCATCGGCGGGCTCCGGGCGCCGTGGAAGGCCGTCAAGAAGCTCCCGATGCTCGCGGAGACCGGTCGGAAGATCGGGGCCTTCCTCGACGAGTTCTTGGACCAGCATCCCGATTTCCTCGACCTCCCCGACGGCGGCGAGCGCGCTCAGGAGCTGGTCCGGGATCCGCGCCTTCGCGCGGCGCGGGAGGACTTGCGTCGCGCCCTCGGCGCGAAGGAGGCCAAGGCGCATAAGCGGACGCCCTGGAAGCGGGACATCGTCGAGGCGCACGTGGCTGCCTCGCAGGACCCGGAGGTGCACCTTGGAGATTGGCTTCGGGACGGCGCCCCCATCGGCGTGGCCAGACCGGTGCCGAGCTGCGGGATCTTTCCCCAACTCGGCCCGGCCGCGAAGGAGCGCACGCAGGCGCATGAGGTGCTATCGTTGCTGGAGGCGCACGGCAACTACAAGAGCTTCGAGGAGGCCAGGGTGCACGCGGAGCCCGAGATCGAGAGGATCATCAAGGAGGGTTTCGCGGTCAGGTTCAAGTCCTGGAAGCAGGTCGTCGGCACTTACGGCCCGGTTGCGGCGTCCAGGCTCGCTTGCATCGTCAAGGACCGGAAGGACGGCGCGAAGAAGGCCAGGATCATCATCGACCTCCGCAGATCGGGCGTCAACAGGTGCGTGCAGGTCGACGAGAGGATTGTGCTTCCGCGCCCGAAGGACATCCTCAGCAATGCCATGCACCTTCTGCGCCACGCCGCGGAGGACGAGGAGGTCGAGGCGATGGCGTTGGATTTCAAGGGCGCCTTTCACACGCTGCCAGTCCATGCAGACGAGCTCCCGTATGGCGTGGCGAAGGTCTTCGACGGCGAGTACGTGGTGTTTCGTGCGGTGGTCTTCGGCGGCGAGGCGAGCCCGCTGCTCTGGGGCCGCGCGGCGGCGTACGTCATGCGCGGTGCGCAGTCGATCTTCGAGCCGGAGCATCTCCTGGGCGAGTGCTACGTCGACGACCCCCTGGTGCTCGCCGTCGGCACGGCCGAGACGCGGAGGCGGCGGTTCGCCAAGTTCCTCCTCTGGCCCATCCTTCTGGGACTGCGGCTTTCTTGGGCCAAGGTCTCGCGGGGGAGGCGGGTCGAGTGGTGCGGCGTGGAATACCGCCTCGTCTCGCGGTACGTCGTGCAGGCGGTGCTGGCGCAGGCTTTCGCGCAGGAGTTCAAGGCGGAGATCGAGCAAGCGACGAGGCGGCCGCTCATTACGCGGTCGGAGCTGCGGCGCATCGCGGGGAGGGCGTCGTGGGCGACAGGTCTGGTGCCGACGATGCGCTCTTTCATCGACAGCCTGTGGGCCACGCTGGCCGACCTCAATGCCGCGTCCAAGGGGGATTCGGGGATCCCCTGGATCGGCAGGGACCCCCAGCCAGCTGCGCAGACCTCGCGCATCATTGTCGCGTTGGCGTGGTTGCATGCCTTCCTCGAGGGCGTTGTCACGGGTGGTGATCCTGGTCGGACGGTCGACGTCAGGGAGTGGTTCCGGCAGCCGTCCATCGAGATCGTCTGCGATGCTTCCCCGTGGGGCCTGGGGGCGGTCCTATGGGTCGACGGGGCCGCTCGCGCTTACCTTTTCGACGAGGTCGGCCCGGCGGACGTCGAGGAGCTGGGGGTCGAGAAGGGTTCGTGCAAGGCCCAGGCGGTCCTGGAAGCGCTGGCCATTGCGGTCGCGGCGCGGACTTGGCTTCCCAGGTGGGCGCAGCACCGGACTGGCGTTCGAGTCAAGAGCGACTCCATGGCGGCGCTCGGGGCCCTTGGTAAGATGGCCAGTCCAACGCCCGCCATCAACAAGATCGCCAGGGAGATCGCCCTCGACGTGGCGCAGAGTCGGTACGGCATCGACGTGCTGGAGCACGTGCCGGGCGAGCTCAACGACGTCGCGGACGCACTGTCGAGG
Source organism: Prorocentrum cordatum (assembly GCA_963575745.1). Taxonomy (NCBI): domain Eukaryota; class Dinophyceae; order Prorocentrales; family Prorocentraceae; genus Prorocentrum; species Prorocentrum cordatum. The sequence continues at coordinate 1,094,620 of CAUYUJ010017615.1, read as the reverse complement.
GCCTTCGAGCCGGGCGGGCGCTTCGCGCTCCCCGAGGTCTTGCGGCAGGCTGGGTGCACGCGGACTCCCGTGGCCGCGCGCGACGGGTCGTGGTGGCGCTCCATGGCCCTCACGCGGACGGTGCTGGACAAGGCTGCTGGCGGGCGACGGTGCCGCGACGAGCCACGCTCGGCGCCTTGAGCGGAGGCGCGCCGGAGGTCCCGCCAGGCGAGCTATCGGAGATGCCTCCCCGCCTGGGCGCGACAAGGGCGCAGGCTCGTTGGAGCGGGGCCTCCCGCGAGTGATCCGCGTCGTCAACGCTCCCGCCGACGCGCTGCACGAGGGGCCGAGGCGGGTCGACGGCGCGCAGGGGCGCCGCGGCCGCGAGGAGGAGGAGAGGAGCAGCGGCGGGGTACCGGATGCTCTCTTGGGCCCGGGACCCGCGCCAGCCAGGCGAAGGTGGGATGAGACGGCGGCAGCGGCGCCAGCCAAGCGTGCCTGCTTGGCAGGGGCGCTGCAGGTCATCGGATGTCCGCAGCGCTCCGCTGCCGCCGCCGCAGAGTTCAGGGAAGCCACCCTGGCGGTGACGACGAGGCCCGTGATGGACAGCTACACGAAGACCCTCGTCTCGCTGGCCAGGGCGGGCGGCTTCGATTTGCTGCCGTTTACGCCAGAGAAGGCTTGCAGGATCGGCGGCGCGCTGCGTGCGGCCGGGTACAGGTCCACAGCGTGCTATCTGGAGAGGTATAAGCAGATGCACGTCGAGGAGGACTACGATTGGTCGGTCAGGCTGCACGGTGTGATGAGAGGGTGCCGACGTGCGTCGATCAGGGGCCTCGGGCCGCCGACGCACGCGGCGGTCTTCACCCTGGAGTCGTGGCTGGTGGCTGCCCATGTGAAGCGAGCGCACGCCCAGGGCGGTCCGACCGAGCCCGGTCGCTTCATCACTGTGGGCACTTGGTGGATGCTGCGGGAGATCGAGGTGGCCCTCCTCACAATCGAGCGCGTCCGCTTCCTGGAGGAGACGGACTCAGTTGCCGTGGACCTGGGCGTCACGAAGAAGGATATCCAGGGCTGCGGATGCACCCGGGTGCACTCGTGCATCTGCCAGTGCAGGCCGGAGTGGCAAGCCATCTGCCCAGTGTGCGTCGTCCGAGCCCAGCTCCAGAAGCGACGGGCTGACCAGGCGGAGCCTTGCGACCCATTGTTCGCGGACGCCGCCGGCTACGCGGTCGTCAAGAGGGCCGCGGTCGCGACCATGCGCGCGCTGCTTGTGCCGGAGGGCGCTGGACAGGTGAACGGCCACTCCTTGCGGCGCATGGGCGCGCAGCTGCTCGCCGCGGCAGGCGTCGAGCAGTGGCTGGTCGAGTGGTTCGGCCGATGGGGCTCCGACGCCGTCAAGCGCTACGTCGAGGACGCGCGGTCGCGGGCCCCGCAGGCACGGTCTCTGGCGCTTCGGGCGGCCCGAAGCGATGCCAACGTGGAGCCGGGGCCTGCGACGATGGCCGCGGCCGGGGCGCGCGATGCCCCGCTGGCGCGCGAAGGGGAGGAGGAGCGCCAGGGCGGCGCAGCTGGCCCGATCGGCCTCGAGGAGTTGGTCGGGCGCCTCGTGGAGGAGAGGATGCGGGAGAGGGAGGAGAGGTTACGCCTCGTCTCCTACGCTCTCGGCAAGACACATGTCGCGAGGGCCCGCGCGTGCGAGTCGAGAGTGCCCCGCGAGCGGAGCTCGCTGTGCGGCTGGCATTTCGGAGGTCTCCCGCAGTCGGCCCTCGCCTTCCACGAGGGGCGCGCTGACTTGCATGACGCCTGCAGGAAGTGCGTCCGGCTCGCGGCCTCGCGTGGCTGGCCGGTGGACTGCGCTGCAGCCGGCGCCGGCGGCGAGCGTGGCGAAGGCAGCTCGTCCTCGCAGTCATCCGATTCCGGTTCTGGGTCGGACAGGCCGCCGTCGGACGATGCCGAGGCGGGTCGAGGCGAGACCGAGGACGAGGCTCCCGGTGCTCGTGCTTGACGTCTCGCCGTCCTGGCTCTCTTGGGCAGGGCGGGGGACAGTGTGCTTCATTTTGGGGCCGAGTTTTGGAACGTACGCTGGGTCGGGTCGCGGCCAGGGCGGGCGTGCCAGTCGCGAGCGACGCCGGCGCCCCGATCCAGGCGCACTGAGGAAAAGAGGAGCTTCGAGCTTCGACCTCTCTCACCCCACCCTCCGTCCTCTGTCTTCGGCGGGCGGGGGGGGTATCACATGTGCAACAAGTTATCGTGACTTTTAGTGCCAAGTAAAAGAAATGATAACTGTTACATGTGTTGGGCGGCGTTGGGCCGTACAGGATTGTAGTGCACGATGTCGTGAAGCAAGGGTGTCCGAGATGGCTTCCGCAACAGTTGTTGTCGTGAAGCAAGGGTGTCCGAGATGGGAACCGTTTTCCGGTCACCTGTGGCTTGCTGACTTTCTGGGGACCCCATGCGGCCTCCTGAGGTCACCTGCGGGAGGTTCCCACAGCTTGCGTCGGTGACCTTCTGGGGCCCCCAAGCGACCTCCTGAGGTCACCAGCCTGGGGTTCCCACTGCTTGCGTCGGTGACCTTCTGGGGCCCCTTTGCGGCCTCCTGAGGTCACCGGCCGGGGGTTCCCACTGCTTGCGTCGGTGACCTTCTGGGGCCCCCTTGCGGCCTCCTGAGGTCACCAGCCGGGGGTTCCCTCTGCTGTTGCATCGCATTGTGTTGCATAGCATCTTTGCTGCCACTGTGCTCATGCTGTTCCGTGGCCTTTGGCTCAGTGGCCAAACTGGTGCTCATTCTTATTGACCCCACCCTCCCAGGCCCTTCGAATGCGTGGACGACCCCCACCTCTCCAGGTGTGGCCTTTTGGCCCACGTGGAGGCGCTCAGGCGTGCAGCACGGCGCGGTAACGCCGAGAGGGGTGAGTTGTGTGATGTTGTGAGGGGTGCGTTCACTTCCGAGGGGGCGGGCGTGCGGGCGTGCCAGTCGCGAGCGACGCCGGCGCCCCGATCCAGGCGCACAGAGGAAAAGAGGAGCTTCGAGCTTCGACCTCTCTCACCCCACCCTCCGTCCTCTGTCTTCGGCGGGCGGGGGGGGTATCACATGTGCAACAAGTTATCGGCTGTCAAAACCTGGGCAATGGCGAGAATGACGGAAAAGTGAAAAGGACGTAAGGAAAGTCCAGCCTTGTGGGCCGTCTTGAAGCCATCTGGGGCCTGCAGTTGGCAATGTTCGATCGTCTTGCGCCGTCTTCATGGCAACCGAATCTGTTATGATGCGATATCGGAAAGAGCATGTTCTACTGCTGCTGGCGGAAAACCGGGGGGGGTCACTGAGGGTTCCTAGCCCGTCCCCCCCCCCTGCCTCCCCCCCTCGAAAACAGGGGTGGGGTCACTTCCGGTTCGAACCCCCCCCCCGGTCCATCATGAAAAGGGGGGGGGTCACTACCGGTTCAAACCCCCTCCCTCCCCCCCTCGAAAACCGAGGGGGGGTCATTACCGGTTCGAACCCCGCCCTCCCTCCGGAAAACCGGGAGGGTCACTACGGGTTCGAACCCCTCCCCCCCCTCTCCCCTCTTACCGCCGGCAAACGATTTCCGCTCCTCGGGACAGTGGGACAATGGTGGGGATGCTTGGGCAGTGGTGGGAACGGTGGTGGTGGGGACACTGGTGCGGGTCAGTGGGACAGTGGCGCGGACAGTGGTGGGGACGGTGGTGGTGGGGACAGTGGTGAGGGGACAGCGGGACAGTGGTGGGGACAGTGGGACAGTGGTGGGGATGGTAGTGGTGGGGACAGTGGTGGAGGCGGTGGTGAGGACAGTGGTGCGACAGTAGTATAGTGGGGAAAGTGGTGGGGACAGTGGGGACAGTGGGACAGTGATGGGGGCAGTGGGGACGGTGGGACAGCACAGTGGGACAGCGGCGGAGACAGTGGGACAGTGGTGGGAACAGTGGGGACAGTGGGACAGTGGTGGGGACCGTGGGGAAAGTGGTGAGAGTGGGACCGTGGTGGGACAATGGTGTGGAGAGTGGGGACAGTGAGACACTGGTGGGGGCACTGGTGGGGACAGCGGGGACAATGGTGGGAACAGTGGGGACAGTGGGACAGTGGTGGGGACGTGGTGGTGGGGACAGTGGTGTGGGGACAGTGGGAATGTGGTGGAAACAGTGGGACAGTGGAGGGTACAGTGGTGGTGGCGACAGTGGTGAGGGCGGTGGCGAGGACGGCGGTGGGATAATGGGACAGAGGTGCAGTAGGGACAGTGGTGGGGACAGTGGGGACAGTGGTGGGAACAGTGGGACAGCTCAGGGGGACAGCGGCGGGGACAGTGGGACAGTGGGACAGTGGGGAAAGTGGGACAGTGGTTAGGGCCGTGGAGAAAGTGGGGAGAGTGGAACCATGGATTGAACAGTGGTGGGGACAGTGGGACAGTGCGACAGTGGTGGGGGCACTGGTGAGGACAGGTGGTGACGGTGGTGGGAACAGTGGGGGCAGTGGTGGTGAGGACAGTGGTGCTGGGAACAGCAGTGGAGGATGTGGTGCGGACGGTAGTAGGGACCCAGAGTTGTTTGCTGGCGGTGAGCGTGGGGGGGGGGGGTTGAGAGGGGTTCGAACCGGTAGTGACCCCCCCCGGTTTTCGAGGGGGGGGGGTTCGAACCAGTAGTGACCCCTCCCAGTTTTCGAGCGGGGGGGGGAGGGGTTCGAACCGGTGGTGACCCCCTCCCGGTTTTCCGAGGGGGGGTTCGAACCGGTAGTGACCCCACCCCGGTTTTCTGGAGGGGGGGGGGGTCGCGGGGCCACCGCGCGGTTTTGGGCTTTGGGTCGTTCTCCGAGGACGCCTCGGGCGACAGGGGCCTCGAGGGTCCTAAGACCGTGCGGTGACGGACCGCGCGGTGAGGTCTCTGGGGGTTCCGAGGTCACCGCGCGGTCCGTCACCGCACCGTTTCGGGACTCCAAAGGCCAGTCCTATACCAGTCATTATATACAGTGTTGTAGTTGGACGCGTGAGCTCATTGGCACAGGCGTTGTTCACGATGTGCATTGAGCGGTGTGGTTCACGGGATATGGCCGCTGATGGCCGCGCTCGGGGGAGACTTGATAGGGGCCGTATCTTGGAAGTAATGTCTGGGCACCAGTCGTTTAAGCGCGCCGTCGAGACGTTCGCCCCTTTCAGAGGCCATCCAGAGCAGAAGCCGAAATATTCATAGGTAGAGTGCTGAGTGGGTCACGTACTTTCTTGGGCGATCTACTGCGCCGTCCTTCGGTTGCTGCCGTGGACGCGCGCGCCTTGATTTTCAGGCGCGCCCCGCGGGCTTTGCAGTGAATTAGAAGCAGAAAATCTGTTCGGAAACGAGCCCTCCTGGCCGAACGCTCGATTTTCTGCATTTACAGCCATGGTTTCGGGCTCGTCGGTGGGGACCTCCCTGCGCTTGACTTTTCTTGCATTTTTGGCTCCTTGTTTCCCAATGTTCGGGGAATGATCCCGCTTGGGCGGGCTGTCGATCGTCTCTTCTGTCTCCGCGGACTTTGACGGGAAACGGGTTTCAGGCCGTTTTGCCGAATGTACTTGTTTATTCTGGTGCGCGTTTTGAGCCTGCATAGGGCGGCAGAGTGCAGCTCTGTTCCCCCTCCCCCCACCCCCCGCCCGCGAGTTTCAGCGGGGGCATGCAGGGTGGCGCGACGCGCGCTCCTCTGTTGCCCTGGTTCCAGGCACGCGCGCCAAATCTGACAATCGGCGGCCTTGCTGATACTATTTGGGAGGGGCGTCGTACCTTTCGTACCCCAGCTTCTCATACTACCTACACATTTTCTGTTGTCTTGTTTTTTTCGATGAATATTACGTATGTGACATTACTCCGTATCTTTCGATTTTTGTCGTGTGAATTCATACTATGTCTCTAGGTCTCAGGGGCCCTCATAAGTTCTGATGCTGTGATTCAGAGGTTGTAGCTGGACGCTTTTCGGCCAGGGGTCCTCGCGAGTTCAACGACTTACAGTTTCCGAGCCAGACGCCGCAATCTAGAACATCAGACACTTTCATAGTGAACATATTGCGGGATGCAGGAAACCTGCGCCTCGCAGGTCGTTCGCCTTCCCCTGGCTCGCCCTCATTTTTTCGTTGGTTAGCTTGCTGGTGGTTAGTTTGTTGGGGCTTCGTTCATTTCTAAGCGCGCGCATGTACGTGTGAGTTTCAAGTGGATCGTTCTGGCCTGCCTCCTATCCCGACGAGCTCCTGCCCGCGCGGTGCGAAGCACGCGGCGCGGCGAGCGCGACGGAAGAATGTGCTTGACATGCACTGGTCGGCTTGGGGGATGAACTCGCCCAGGGGCGGACCTAACCCATGTCGAACAAGTCGCGGCACTATTCGGCCAAACCATGATGAATGATAACCACGAGGTGTTTGCGATCCCCCGCGGAAGTAATGCTGAAAGCGTGTCGTTGCATGTTCATGGGCCCAACGGAAATGAGGTTGGGAACGAAAGGGGCAACATGTGGGGGAGGAAGGAGAGAATGACGACGAAGGGGAGGAGAGACGATTAGAGGAAAGGGATCTGCGTTCGACCGCCCCACGCCGCCATTGAGCGCGAAGTCCCGTGATGATTTGCGTCGCGTCGTGCTCCGCTGGGCGCCCTGGGGGCGCGCTGGAAATCGGCGACGCGTGCGCGCTTGACAACGCCCAGGGAGGGTGAGGTCAAGTTAGGATCTGCCTCTCTAAGAACGCAGGAATGTAGCGACACTAGGCAGGGCACGGGGATCTGAAGAAGGCTCCGCTGGGCCCATCCCTCGTAGGGACGCAGGGCAGCAGCGGCAGCGGCGCAGCACCTCGTGAACGCGAGGTTTGCGTGGGGCACCACTCCACCTGGACCCCCGACGGGCGCGGCAACGCGGCGGCAGTTGCACGCCTGACAACGCCAGCAGAAAACGCGGCCCATGGGCTTTGCGCGCGACACCGCACGGTCTTTTCGGGCTTGCGGCTTGCTTCCCCAAGGGGCGCTGCAGAACGGCGTTGCCCGCCCAGCATCACCAAAGGAGGGATCGGTCTCATTCGGGTCTGCGAATGACGCCACTTCGCTGGACCCCTCTTCGTGGATCCCGCTGCGTCAGGGGCTTGTCAGCCAGTCCCTCCTCGCCTCGCTCCTCCTCTTCCATTTCCCATTTTCGCCCTCCGTTCCCTTCCTGTTCCTGGTGCCTCCCGTGCCCGTCAGCCGCGCGACCGCAGGCGTCCACATCATACTAGTTGGAACCGGAAGCACGTCCAGGCCTTGAGAGCCGACCACCACTCGTTTATAGGCGCCGCCACTGGCAGGAGGAAGAGGAGGAGGGGGTGAAGACAAGCTAGGTGCGCTCGCGTCATATCTGACGTCCTACCCCTCCCTCCCATCCCTTACCATGGCGCTGATTTTCTCTATCCGCGGACGCGTGTCGTAGCGGACCTGTGGCTCCGCGCGCGCGTGCGTAGTGGGTCGTGGTGCACGTGCGTGCGTGCGTGCGTGTGTGCGTGGTTGTCGTGGTGGTGGTGGTGGTGGTGGTAGTGGAGGTTGTGGTGGTGGTGGTGGTGGTGGTGATGGTGGTGGTGGTGGTGCTGGTGGTGGTGGTGGTGCTGGTGGTGGTGGTGGTGGTGGTACTGGTGCTGGTGCTGGTGGTGGTGGGTGGTGGTGGTGGTGGTGGTGGCGGTGCGGCGCGGTGGTGGCGGGCGGATGGGCGCGCGAGAAAAAGGCCCGCGCTGGGGCGAGAACGCCATCCTGAACGACGGAGGCCAAACACCGATCCGAAAATGAGGCCCACGCTGCAGCGGGAGCACGATTCGGAACGATTCGGGAGCAGAAATGAGGCCGGCGCCTCAACGAGAGCAGCATTTTGGGAAAAAATGACGCCGGCGCCTCAGCGAGAGTCGTTTCCCGGGATTTCCCCGGAATCCTGTGTGTAAAAAAACGGTACGCGGAGGGTGCGCGGCCATCACCCGGACGCCATCAGGGGAAGAGGGAGTATTTTCATATTGCGTAATTGTGGAGGAGGAGGAGGAAGAAGAAGGGGAGGAGGAGGAACAGGAGCAGGGGGAGGGGGAGGAGGAGGAGGAGGAGGAAGAGGAGGAGGAGGAGGAGGAGGAGGAAGAGGACGAGGAGGAGGAGGAAGAAGAGGAGGAGGAGCAGGAGCAGGGGCAGGGGGAGGGGGAGGAGGAGGAGGAGGAGGAGGAAGAGGAGGAGGAGGAGGAAGTTTGGGCTCCAAAGCTTGGCAGGCACCGACCCCGATTTTGGTGTGACCTGCCAGGCGCAGCCTGGACCTCACGCGTGCCCTGCGGGGCCGCAATATATTCACTTCTTACACATTTTCTGGCACCGTGAAGCTATTTTCTTCGCCTTTCTTCGGAGCAAGCAAGCACGGCAGGCAAACGATCCTGCCCTGAGCCTGCCTGGCACAGAAGGAGACGCCAGCACAGGGCACGTGCAAGGGGAGAACGTTACGCGCAGGGGAGCTCCTTCGGTCACATCATTCAGCACATAAGCAAACAGACATGTTTCCAACGAGAGCAGCTGGGCCAAAGCCTGGACAAGTATGGCATTGTGAGAGATGCCATCGAACTGTTAAAGGACATCATTGGAAATGTTTGTGCGGGCGGCATTTTGACAATAATTATGAACAGAATGGTTCCTTCATGAATGCCAACGGACGTAATATCCAAGAAGTGCCTCGACCAAGAGCACCCAGCCAGGGGAGAGGCACGGGAAAGGGCAAAGGAAAGGAGTTCCAGCAGATGTCAAAACAGTTGCGTGCCTTCATCGCACGCATCGTTCCCATCACGAGAGCGGAGAGTTGTTGTATGCCCTGGGCCGCAGTATATGAAGAACCACCGACCGAGCCAACAGCAGTCAAATAATTCAAGACCAGGATATACAAGCGCATGGACAGCCTAGCCTCACTCGCCATTGCTGCTCGTGAGGCGGACAAAGCCAACGATGGTATCATAGCGGAGTTAGCATGCCTCAAGTTCATGGTACAGAGCACGGATAAGGTTACCACTCAATTGTCCAAGTTGCGACAGATGAGAGATTCAGCGTGTGATCGGCTGCGCTCCACCCGTGAGCGCATATCAAAGTTGCAGGAGGATGATATACAGTTATCCAACGAACTAGAGGCCATCCAGAACAATATCGCAGAGGTCAAAGAGCTTGAGCAGTATGAGACAGATGACATTCAAGTTGATGGTGAATGGATTGGAGTTGGAGTGCCACTTCAGCGGGTTCCAGTCGCACACCATCAAGGGCATGGTCAGCACATGCCACATGGGCCTGGGACAGGCCCGCCAGGAGGAGCCATGCCGGTGCCGCCGCCCCCCCAGCCTCCCATGCAGCCTGGCATGGCCGCATGCTGTGGAGGAGGCACAGCGGGGTTGGGCAAGGGCGCTTGGCAGCCGCCGCCTCCGCCACCGCCTGCATACGCAAGCGCGGGCGCCGCGGCCGTGGCGCAGCCAGCACCGGCTGCTCCTCCTGGCCAGCTCGACCATATGATCATGATGATGAGGCAGATGATGGAAAGGTCATCGCAGCAAGAAGAAGCGATCGTACAGCTCGGCATGACAGTCAGAGGCATGCAGTATGCAGCAAGCGTGGGGGGTCAAGGGCCGGTGTTAGAAGCCAGGACTGCACCGAAGGCCGTTTCCCCTATGCCTGGCACTACCGCCGATGTCCCAGTCCCTGCGACGCCACCCACATCTCCATCGGGAGTGGCGCCGACGCCCGTCGCAGCGACACCGAAGGCAGACCATCCCATGGAGGTGACCCCGCCCAGCCACGGCCGCGCGCAGCGTTCCCCGACGCCGCCGCCAGCGCAGCCAGATCCGACCACGCCGATTGCGCCATCCAGCTATGGGCCCCATGCTACGCCGAATCCGCCAACCAAGGGCAGCTCGCAGCCCGACCCGTACCAGGAGTTAAAGGAGGAAATCAAGAAGGAGGAGCACGCTGGTGGGAAAGGGCAAGGAGAAGACGAGGAGTATGCGACCCAGATTCCCTTCCCGAGCACCTTCGAGGGCATATTTCTCACCCAGCCGTTCATGCCGTTCACAGCGGAGGAGGACCCAGCGTTGCAAGGGCCGCCGAGCGTGACCGACTCAAAAGGCAAGACAGTCATAGATGTGAAGGAGAGCCAGTCGTCTCAGATGACCCCCAGCCAAGTAGCCGAGGCAGTCCGTGCAATCGAGAAGGCGCACCGTGCCACGGGCTCAGAACCTGTAAGCCACGCAGCCTCCTCGGCGGCCGGGGGCGTCTCCAGTGGGCAGGCGATGGCCGCCCCGCTGGGCCCCGACACTGCCAGCCCGCCTCGCAAACAAGCGAGGGGCACTGCGTAGAGCATCTAGTTACGAGAGCCAGCCATTTTGGCTCAAGAGCTCACTATCTCCCCTCCCTCATCGTATTCACCCTCATCGTGCATCAATGCTTTACCTCATTTGCACATGCTTCTCCACTCCCGATAGCGTATATCAGGCCATTGCTAGCCTGGAAATCTTCTGCCAGAGTTTTTGCACGCCTGGGTACGAGGACAGACTGGAGTGCATTTGTGCTGCTGTGGGTCCAGTGGCATCTCATGTTAAGCTCGTGCACGCTTCCTCTTTTTTTTCATTCTCGGCTGCGCCAGTGTCCGAGCAACAGATCAGGCCCCAAAAAGGTTGGTTGGTTGCACGATGGGGTTCATGGTCATGAGGGGGACTCCTGTCCAGATCACGTTGTGCCTGTTGCTGCCCTATCCAATAGCATGCATTCTGTTCCTCCAGGGTATATTGAGGATTTTGAATCGCAGGTTGCGCTTGATAAGGAAAAGATGTCTCAACACGTGGATGAGCAAGTGAGCTCACCTCCGCGACCTCGGCGAGGCTCTAGCTTTAAGCACACACCAACCAGAAGTGGGAGGAGGGCCATGAGATGGAGGGTTAGAAGGGTGAGGAGGGACACTGCTGTGCAATGCGGGGACAGGGATGTTGGCCAGGTTGAGCGACCGTCGGGTATCCACGCGTCGAACCCTGGCCACTGCCCGTTCCCGCCCTCTGTACCCAGTGATCTCCCCGAAGAGGCCTTGCATGTTTTAGCCCGTCTCGTGCTCGTTGCTGCCTTGCCCGAGGAAGAAAATGACTTACCCAGACGTGTTCTTTGCGGGTCAGCCGCGTGCTGCTGTATACCAATGCCTGCAAGAGCTGCTCACATTTTTTACGGTCGTACGCTTGAAGGTCTAAGCGCGTCTCACTCTCTAGCCCACGCGTGGGCGTCACTTTACCAGTTCTGCAACTTAATTGAAGGAGGACTAAAGAAGTATGGCTATCTCTCAATTTGCTGTGCTGAACTGTCGTTGGTTCTCGCTTTCTGTGGCCAGCCGTGTCAAGGTTCGACTGGGTCACTTCCCGCGGACCCCGTACCCTCCCCTACACTGGAACCCAGGGCCGTGCGTGGTGCTGAGGGGACTACCAAAGTGTGTCTGGCCGCCCCAGGGGGACCCTCGGCGGCTGATGTTGTGGATGCTCACCAGTTTCCCGAGCCGCGTCTGGTCGTGCCCGACCCCGATGTCCTCCCCACTGAAGCTCGCCTGGCCCTCGAACTTTGTCCGATCCGAGAGGGAGCTTGGGACTCGCTTCACATCTACACGGATGGCTCTGTCAAGCATGGAGATGACGAAGTTGCAGCCTGGGTCTTCATCATAATTAGGAGAGATAACCAAGGCTTCTCGTGCAATGGAAGATTTTCGGGAAGAGTGGCAAGCACCTGCAGGTCTGTGCCGATCCACGCCCTTACAGGTGCCGACTCCGAGTTTGCTGCATTACTATGGGTCATCCTTTTTCTTCTTGCCTCTCCTGACCTACTTCCCGTTCATTTGGAGAGTGATTCCTTGAATGCCGTCCGCATCTTGAATGGTTCGCAGGGCCCCTCACACTTAGACCCTCTGGCGAGGATCACCGCACCACTTTGGCTGGTTCTATCGGAGAGGCGTTCTTGCCTGCCCACGCATGTGAAGGGCCACGCTGGGCACCCTTGGAACTCTCTGGTTGATTTCTTCGCTAGAGGCACCCTGCAGGATAAGGTGCCCCCTGTTCTGCCCGACGGGCTTATTGAGGCCACCCTTTATCACTTAGGTAGGGACTGGGGGTGGATACACGAGCTTGTGGGGGAACATGCTGAGGTTTTTCCTCAGTGGGTAACCCCCGTCAACGCGCTCTTGCCCACATGTTGTGCGGGCGTGGATCATGTCAGCAAGTTGACTCGGGTGAAGACGGTCAAGTCCTCAGGAGAGCGTGTGTCTTTGCTTGTGTGCCAGTATAATGCTAAATCGACCTCCACTAGGAAGGCCTGGGGGGCCAAGGGAATGGCTCGGAGGGCTCGCAACAAATCGCTCAGGTTGCAGTTTGCTCGATTGGGGGCCCATATTGTTGGGGTCCAGGAGGCTAGGAACCCCAGAGGCATGCGCTCTGCTGATGATTTCTGGATCGTCTCCTCTGGTTGTGATAAGGATGACGAGTGTGGAGGGCTGGGCGTAGAGTTGTGGATAAGCAAGAAGCTTCCATATGCTACTGTTGGGTCCAGGGAGCTCTGTTTTTCCCTGCCCCATATCAAGGTCATTTTTGCGTCCTCCAGGATCCTACTCGTCCGCATCTGTGCGCCTGCCTTGAGGATTGTAGTGGCTGTTGCGCATGCACCCCGCATTAAGCGACCCGCCCACGAGAAAGTTAAGTTCTGGCAATCCATGGGGCAACTGTGTGACAAGTGGGCCACCCAAATGGTTCTCATAGACGCCAATGCTCGTGTGGGCTCTGTTATTTCTTCGGTTGTGGGCGACAAGGGGTTTGTCCAGGACCAGGATTCCAATGGAGATGATTTACATGAATTGGCCTCTGCAGCCTCGTTACACATTGTCAATACCCTCCTGCCAGATCCAGAGAGCGGTCACACCTTTGTAGAGCATGGAGGTGCGAGACACCGCATTGATTACATCTTGGCAGACCAGAGTTTGATGGTGACCGCAGCCAGTGCCAAGGTTCACTACTCATTTGGTAACGTCATGTCGTGTCGAGATCATTACCCACTCTCGATTCGCTTCGAATGGGCCTGTGAGCCCTTTGATGTGCAAATTGGTCGATGTCCCAAGATGGACCCTCGTCGCCTAGCCTCAGAGGCTGAGCAGGCGGATTACCAGGCCAGGGTTGCCCAGGCAGCGCGCATATCGTGGGACACGGATATCAATGACCACCTAGAGATTTTTTCTTCCCAGGTGCTTGAGGGGGCCTCTGCGGCATTTGGGTATCTTGGAAGAGCCCCAGTGAAGCCGTTTGTTTCCTCTCCCGCCTTGTCCCTCATTAGCTGGAGAAGGGGTGTCGTGCGGGCTCTCAGGAAGTTGCATTTCCCCCAGGACATCAAGCCACCCGACCATGACACCAGGAACGGTAGTTTGACTTCTTCCCCCCTCCATCTTGCCGCTCGCTCTCTCTTGCGCTTGGCCAAGAGATTGGTGGTGGGCGATCTGCGAAAGATTGCAGACGAGACCTTCACGCGAGGGATGACGAAGGCCGCCAAACCGCTGCACCAGGCGGCTCATCGACTACGGAGGAATATCATAGATGTATACACTTTTGCTGATGAGTGCGTCCAGTTCTTGATTTCCAGCAAGAACGAACTTGCACGTGTCCTCGAACAGGATCGAGTGTGGTACCTTGAGAAGTGTGCGCAGGACATCCAGATATCCGCTGATGCACGTATGCCACGACAGCAAGCTAGGCAGGTCAGAAAGCTGTTGGCCGCTGGCGGCCGCAAGGGGGGCAAGTTCCAGGCACCAGATGTTTTACCCATGATGGTCGCCCCCCTCCCCATCGGAGATCCAGGAGGCTCATGCAGCAGGGTTGGAGGCCCAGGATCGGATCCTCACATCTCAGGATGAAATAACCAGCCACATGCAGGCTCATTTTTGCTCGGTGGAGTTTGGCCAGGGTGCTACATTGGATGATGTTGTCAAGGCCTTTAACTTAATGCCTGACCTGCTCCAGACCACAGTGTCACGTGACATTTCAGTACTCCCCAGCGCGTTAGACATTGAATGGCTCATGAGAGCCATTAAGGCGGGAAGGGCCCCTGGTCCCGATGGTTTCCCCGCCGATTTGTTTAAGGTCGCTCCCCGTGATATTGCCAAAGGCTTACGCCCACTCTTTGCCAAAATTGCTATCGCGGCCCGTGAACCGATTGTGTTCAAACTGGGGGAGGTCACTTTCTTCTACAAGGGGTCAGGCCCTGCTCAGTTAGCCAAGGCCCAACGGAACATTACCATGGCGAGCACGGTGTGCAAGTTGTACCACAGGCACGTGCGCGCGCTTGCATTACAATATTTGGCCCAGCGCCTCCTGGCAGAGCAGTGCGGGGGGGGTTGCGCACAAGCGACCCGATATGGCTCTCCACGGGGTTTTCCTGGCCTCCCAGGCGTCTGTTATGCACAAGAGGTCTCTGCTTGTACTTTCTCTGGACCTTGTTGACGCCTTTTACAATGCGATTAAGCAATTTGCCTTGGACCTGCCTGGGGAGGAGGAAAAGCTCAGGGATGCGTTGGAGCGCGTAGATATACCGCCGCTTCTTCTTGAAGGCGCGAAGGGATTGTTGGCTGCGCCCAAGCTGCTAGAGTCCAAATTATCCAGCAGACATCTCCTGGCTCTGATCAGGGAGACTCAGAGAGGCACGTTCTGGAGGGTGAGAGGAGCTGGGAACTTTGTCATCCCAGGAGGCGGCACGAGGCCTGGCACGGTCTTGGCCACTGATGTGTTTAACTTAGTTTTCCGTAACGTTTTAATGAAGATACGTGCCAGAATCAAGCCACTGACGTGCAGTATTAGGGAAGCACTACCGCAGCCCGAAGAGTTTGTGTGTGCCAGCGAACAGGATTGGCAAGATGCGCAACCTGACCTCTCATTTGTTGGTGATCTTACCGTTTCGCTCTTTGTGCGTGTTGCCCATGCCATACCTCATGCTGCCCTTGCTTTGGCTGAATCAGTGTACATTGCAGCACTGTCTGTCGGGCTTCGCCCCAACGCCGCAAAGACCAAGATTTTGGTTGCCTTACGTGGGAAGGGGTCTAAAGGGGTGCCTGGTCTCTCGGACAGGTCTCTGGAGGCTGTGGTTTCTGCCAAGTGGGGGTTCTCGTTTCCGATTGTTCAGCAGCACAAGATCCTGGGTGCTATAGTGACCTCTTCGGGCTCCATGGCGCCTGGGATCACCGCGCGCGTTGCCAAGTGCTTGGGTTCCCTGAGGCCCATTAAGGCCACGGTGGCTCCTATGGAGGCTCTTTCCCTAGGAGCAAAGACCCTTTTTGCAGACGCGATTGCTGATTCCGCGTTGTTCTATGCGGCGGGAGTGTGGCCAAAGCTCACAAGTGCCCAAGCTAGAAAGATGGGCACAGCGCACGTCTCTGTGTACAGGTGTGCTCTCAACCTCGCTAGTACTAACAACGCATCCTCACATGAGCGCAGTGCATGCGTGCTCTCGAGAGTTGACCGACGTCCCTTTGAGGATGTCATGACCATTGCCAGGCTACGATATCTTCGACGGCTCATGTTGTTCGCCCCCCCCATGGTTAGAGTTTTGGTGGATGTCACCTGGAGATGTCAGGGGGCGTGGGCGCAGCTTCTAGTTGCTGACTATGCGTGGTTGAGGTTTCACACGGAACCCCGTCACCGTCAAGAAGATGATTCCCGAGAGGGTCTTTTTAGGTTTGTTCGCGATCACCCCAGGACCTACAAATCCTTGGTGTCGGCTGCCGTCATCAAAGCTAAGAGGGCTTCTCGGGATGCTCTTAGGTGCGCTGTTTGGGAGGCCAATTTGGACCAGACAGTGGTGGGTACCCCGTTGGAGGCCTCTGGTATTCCTGTTGTGATTTTTCAGTGCCCTGACTGTTCCTTTCTTGCCTCGAGCCTTCAGCAGTGGCGCGCTCATAGAGGAAAAGTCCACAAGGCCCTCGGGGCACCGACCAGGCTTGCTGTTGGGTCCCTCTGTCAGATTTGCTTACGGGAATTTCACAGCAATCCTCGGCTTGTGCAACGCTTACGCAACTCCCCCACATGTAGAGTGTCTTGGGAAAGGTCAGGTTTTCTGCCCAGCGAGGAGGAGCTAGGTCAGGCACGCGTTGAGTACAAGCAGGTCACGGCGTTCAACCGCGCCAAGGCTCGCCCCGACCACTACGCGGAGCGACCGCCGCTGCAGTGCTCAGGCCCACCCATAGGCCCCAGGATCAGATGCTCGCGCCAGCGGGCACGCATGCTTGCAGAGTCAGTGGAAGGAATCCCGCCCCCTTCCCCCCCCCTCGCCCGCTTCCTTTCGTCCTCGCTTTCTTCCCTTTCGCCCTGTCATGTATGTCCTCCATTTGTTCTCTGGGCATCGTCGTGAGGGGGGCGTCCAATGGCACGTGGACATTCTGGTTGACACCTTCCCCACCAACATTATGGTACTTAGTGTGGATGTTGCTAATCACCCCGTGCATGGAGATTTGACAGTAGAGAGCACTGTGTGGCTCTGGATATTGTTGGTACGCTCAGGCCGTGTAGCGGCTATAATAGCGGGGCCTCCGTGTGAGACGTGGTCCGCGGCAAGACATCTCCCTATTCCAGCCAATGCTCCTGGGGGTGCCCGTCCTCCCCGCCCGCTGCGCTCGAAGGATGCACTATGGGGCTTTGGACATGTTAATGCACGTGAGTCCGCTCAGTTAGCTCTAGGTAATGACCTGCTCAGGACGACGGTGAGGTTTCTGTATGAAGCCTGGATTCATGGTATTCCAGCACTCATGGAGCATCCTTCGACAAATCCCAGGGTACCGGAGGCCCCGAGCTCGTGGCATTTACCCCATCTTAGGCGCTTGTGTGCCCTCCCTGGTGCCAGGGTGATTCATATCAACCAGTGCATGTTTGGCTCCTCCAATTTAAAACCGACCACCTTGTTGGCTGTTCATCTTAATGCTATGAGCACTTTACTGGCAGCCAAACCAGGGGGGGGCTTTGCACTCATTCTTGGCCTCATCCTGGGCTCATGGGGGTTGGTGAAGATGGTCTTTGGCGCACCTCTCACGCTAAAGTTTACCCGTCTGGGCTCTCCCGTTTCCTGGCTGCCAGTATTTTGCAAGAGGCCAGAGAAAGGCTCCCACAGTTGTGCCGCGACTCTCCTCCACCTCGACTATTGCCCGCCGACCTCGGCAGGTCACCACTCCAGTGGGCCCGTCAGGACGAGGTCTGCCTGCGGGGGTTGCTTCAGCTTGGGCCCACTACCGACGGATGGGATTTGCCATTTGGGTTGAGGAGATTTGCGGCACCACTGGATCCATATCTTTCGACTACGGGGTTTGCCATGGACTGTATGTTGCATCAGTCAGAGTCAAGGCGAGCCACAGATACGTTATAACCACGACGGTTGCTTGCTTCTCTCTCTATCTCTCTTTTATTTATAGAGTAAGTTGCAGAACTGGAGTGTCGCGTGCTAGGCACGCTCGTGAAGGGCTCTAGGGGGAAGGGACGAGGGCCGTGCAGGTTCCTCGCAGGTTGCGCCATCCTTTAAAGGCAGTACCCCTAGAGTGAAGTCAGGCTGGGACAAGGCCTGACCGCCCCCGAATGGGGAGTAACGGGCTTGTTTGGTAGGGGGAAGGCCTTTCTCTTTTTTCTTTTCTATTGTACTTCCTTCTCCCGTTCTTTAGTTTCGTTAGCTATGAGTGGCAGTGCCCCGAGCCCGCCCACTGCAGAGTGGGTCTGCGCCCTTGGGCGCATGGGGCTGTGGCATCCGCTCCTTGCTGCTGCCGCTGCTTCTGCCCTGTTCTTCACCCTGTGGTCTTCTCGCCCTCATCTCTCCTTTCGCGCTTCGACCCTTCTTGCGCATCGACCGACCGACCGACCGAGGAGGAGGAGGAGGAGGAGGAGGACGAGGAGGAGGAGGACGAGGAGGAGGACGAGGAGGAGGAGGAAGAGGAGGAGGAGGAGGAGGAGGAGGAGGAGGACACAGCCTTTTGCGAACAAATATCGCGACGGGCGTTTTCTCTCTCCATTTCCGCCCGCAGTAGCCGTTTTGACCCCTTCGATCATTCGAAAGCGGTCCCAGCAACGGGGGACGAGAGATCCCGAAACCATGCCCTGACAAAAATTGCGACGTCGGAACCCAGTGGAGGTTGGCCGTGGGGTTGGGAGATGTTTTTTTTTTTTTTTTTTTTTTTTTTTTTTCCTCGCAACTCTCCTGTGTTGGGATCCCGTTTTGAGTAGAACGCTGGTTTCCGTCCATCTTCTCCTTTTCTCCTCGCACCTTCCTGTGAGTTCTCGTTTCGCTTTTGAGGAGGAGGAGGAAGAGGGGGGGGGGAGGGGGAGGAGGAGGAGGAGGGGGAGGGAGAGGAAGAAACTTGTGAATCGCTTGTGGCCGCGGCCTGCCTCCGCGCCCTCTCGGGCTTCTCCGCGGGGGCGCCGCCGCCGCCCCGGCATGGCGAGGAGCTGGAAGGGCTTCCCACTTGGCAGGGGATCGCCGCAACGCCCCGAAGGAAATTCCAGGAAGGGCTCACAGCAAGGATAGAAAAGAAAAACTACAGTTCCTTGCTCGGCTGGCGGAGCGCTTCGCCGAGCCAGGCCCGCGAGTTGATGGGCGACGCCAGCTGCCTGGACACAGCTCGCGCGCTGCTTTGCCAAGACATGGCGCCGCCGGGCGCCATTTGCGGCCGACGCTGCGGCGAAACTCGCTGCGGCAATGCCCACAAGGTTTGGCGCTGTTCGCGCGGGGGCGGCCTCAAGGTTCGCAACGGCGACTTAGAGAGGGACTGGCAGGGCATCCGCGTGGGGTGCGGCTACCATTCTGCTCGCCAAATCCACGTCCCAGCTTGGGGAGCTGGACCTGGCGGTGCGCCGGTTGCAACGCTCGCGGGACCGCGGTCGCGCGGCCCCCTGCAGCTTGCGCCAACTGTGGCCACGGTCTAGCCGGGCCGGACAGCCCCGCTAATTTTTGGTCATCGCCGTCGGGCGGTGACGTCGACGGGCATGCCGCAGCCGCGGGCCGCGACGGGCGGTGAACGCGGCTGCCGAGGCGGACGCACGTTAGCGCTACTCTAGAGGGCTGGCGCCGTGGCGCAGGGTGCCCCTGGCACTGGAAATCGCGGCAGCGCGGCCCTGGCCCGCGAACAGGCGGCCCTCTTTCAGGAGGTGGATTGCGCTGGCGCCGCAGAGGCGGTCGCTGGAGAGCTTATCGGCCGCTGGGGCCGCGAACCCAGCGTCGCCATGCAGCGGGCGGCTGCGCGGCAACTCAAGATTGCGCTAGGGGTTGATCGCGCCACTGGCGTGGTCGGCCACTGCGCCGCGCTGGCGGGCTAAGTAAGCCCGCGCCGCGGTGCCCGCTGAGGTGGGGCCGGGCGGCTGTCTGCGGAGCTGGTTGTTGGGCGCCGTGAAAGGCGCCTACAGTGTCGCCGCGGCGCTCGACCAGGACAGCGGGTGTGGGGGACGAAGCGCGAACCCTTCTGTTGCTCAGGAAAACGTGTCAGTGACGTTCCATCGAACCGCGTGGCTGCCCTCCGAGAGTCGATGACAGGTTGAGGCCGCCTGTAGTGTAGAGGTCGTGGCCGGCAAAGGACAACGCCCGTCTTGGGCCATCTTGGCCGTCTTGGATGCTGGTTGGGACCGTCTTGGAGGCCATCTATGGCCATCTTGGCCGCCTCGGAGGCCATCTGAGTCTTGATCGTTTTGGTGGCCTTTTTGGGGCCGTCTTGCGCTGAATGCCGATGGGATAAGACATTTTCTGGGCTTTTCGGGTGACCGGCGGGTTGAGCCGAGACATTATTTGGAATTTTGAAACAGAGCCAGGACGTTCAGAAATCTAACAGGCAGTGCACCATTGTGGCACGCCGCAGGGGGCTGCGAATCTAGCGGCCTTCGTCCCGGTCCGCCACCGTGTTTGGATCGTGGACAAGGGCCTCTTCGATTTATCCTGGAGCCTTTTCGAAGGCATTTTGAAGGCACACTATTGTTTTTGAGGACCCAGGAGTCCGCCAGGAGGTGCAAGGATGAGGCGTAATGATGAAGATGCTGTTTGTGACGCTGCTGATGATGCTGATGATGACACTGATGATGATGATGATGATGATGAGGAGGAGGAGGAGACGTAGGAGGAAAATGCGACGTGGAAGAGTAAGGAAGCTGATGCGGTTGATCGCGATGGTGATATCCATGGTGGTGGTGATAATCATGATGGTGAGAATGGAGGTGGTGATGGTGATTGTTGATGGTCGGTGTGAGCGGAGATCATGTTGGGGTGGTCGGGCGACCGCGCATGCGAGGATGTAACATGTAGGGCAATATTAAGATGGTATTCGCGATCAGGCTAAACGACTCATGCCCATCACACATTCTTTGCCGTTGACCCTGGTGGCTCGATGAATTCCATGCTGATGGCGCTACTACTTCAGACGAGTGTAGGGACCACTACCTGGCCATGCTCATCCACTTCACCCTGCACTTTGTATGCGGTGCCGCAAGCCGTTCTGGCCCGAGTGTTTTTGGGCTTGCAGCCGCAGTTTTCAGAGCGGCAGTCGCTGCTGCGTGCCTTTTTGGCTGCGGTCTTTCGGGCCTCCGAGGAGGCAAGCTATCCTGCCCAGCAGCTGGGCTATCCATGGCCAATGGCGGAGGGGGAGCTGGAGACGTTCTGGCGGGCACCCGCCTGCCCACATGGGCGTGCAGCGCATGTGGGCGAAATTCTAATTGGGCAAGCCGCATCGTATGTCAGTGCGGAGAACGTGCACCACCCGACGTGGCTCGCCGTGCTCGTGAGCGGGCTACTACTGCTGAGCGTGAACGCCCTCCTCGTCGTCGTGCGCAGGCTGGGCAGGGCCCGCTCCAGCAGAAACCCGATGCGCTGCAGAAGAGGTTCGACGCGATGGTGGCGTCCAAAGGGAATGGGACAAACCCCACACCGCCCGCGCCACAGTCCGAAGCTAAGCAGCTCACCGAGGCCGACAAGCTCAAGGATAAGATCAAGCAGCTGGAGAGCTCGGTTTCATCGTGCAAGTCACTGCCTGGCGAAGTTGGTAAAGAAGCATGTGGGTCTCTGGAGAGGCAGCTGGCGGATGCACGCAAGTCTTTGGCGGCTACTAAGCTAGAACTCACACAGCATACGAATATTGGCCATCGACTTTCTCGCGCGAAGACGCACGGGCAGAAACTCGAGCAGACCATCGCGGAGCAGTTGGAGGTTATTCGTGCAGCTGGGGAACGAGTCGACACTCTCCGTGCTCAAGTCAAAGCAGCTGATGAAGAGATTCCGTTGCTCAACCGCGAGTTGGTCGACACTTTACCGATGGCTCCCAAGGTCAATCTCGAGGTCGATCACCCAGTATTGGATCAACACCCTCGGGCTGAAGCGCTCAAAGTCCTTCATGCAGTCTGAGACGTTCAAGGTGTTCGCCGAGGTTCTTGGAGAGAGCCCCAGGGCGCGTGAGGTGCCCAAACCTGCGGCGGCGACATCACCATTCTCGGTCCAACCTGGTGGTGATCGTGCGCCCTCTCGCCCGCCTGCTGAGCCTGACGACAGCAGTGGCAGCGGCGACCCTGGCGCGGCCAACGTTCGAGTGCCCGACGACGTGGACCTGGGTGACCTCGACGACACCACCACCGACGACATCATCCAAGCCGCCAGGGAGGAGGGATTTGATAGGGCCACTTTTTCTGAGCGGTTCGTCAGCCAGCTGCGCCGCGTCAAGCCACGAGTTTAGCCAGAGTCTGCCGCTGTGTTGCGGACTCAAGCTTTCTAAATTCGGAGTTCCTGCTCCACCTCCGCCTCCTTCTGCCTCGTCCCTCTTGTCCTCCGAGCTTGTTGGCCAGGGCAGCTGCTTCGAAACGTAGAACGGCAACTGCTGGTCCACTCTCCGTGAACGATTGCGTCTTTCTTCGGCGAGTATCCTGCTGGCGCAGGAGGTGGGGTTCCTCCAGGAGCGAGAGGGTGAAAAAAGGTTAGTGCTGCGGGGGCTCTCGGGTGGAAAATGCTTTCTTCCCCGTCCCTCCCTGGTGAGGGCAACCGAACCAGGGCGGGGGTGGCGGTGTTCGTTTGCTCACGCCTTGGCCTTCGATGGCCAGCGGATCGCTCGGGAATCCTGTTTCCTGGGCGCCTCATTCATGTTGTCGTTGACATGCCAGGATGGCCCCCCTTGCAGGTCGTTAGCGATTACCTCAAGACTGGGGCGGGTCTGTGTAAGTTAAACATCCAGCTGCTCCGTCTCATGGGTGAACGCCTGCAAGGGGGGCGCATGTTTCTTGTCGGATGTGACTGGAACCTCGACCCCACGCTCGTGGACGCGTCTGGCGTGGGTGCTCGGGCGGGGGGAGCTTTGTTCGTTCCTGGTCAAAAACTTGTCTCTCCCCTAATAGTTTGACCACGATCGATTACTTCCTGGTCAGCTCTGGCCTCGCGAAGGCCAGTGACGGTGTTCAGGCGGTCCTCGACTGGACTCATCGGCCCCATCGTCCCGTGGTCCTCAGGCTGAAACCCGACGCCATACTATGCTATCAGCTACAGTACCGAGCCCACCAGCGTTTGCCCACACGTCTGCCCGTAGGACCCTCGCCCAAGCCACAGGACTGGAGACTCGCTCGTTCGGTGGCTGAAGCGGCGGCCGAAGCTGCTCTCGAGGCGCCTGTTGGGCAGGCGTGGGCACTGCTCTCGATCGCGTGGCAGCACTTTGCCAACGCCTTCGAGCTCGAGCTCGAAAGCTATACGGGAGAGTTGGTGAGGTGCAAAGGTTCTCGAGGCAATTATCTCGAACCGATGTGGGTCCCGATTTTTGCCAAGCCTCGGCCGATTGAAACTCTGTCAGTTTCTCGTCCTGGGGTTGGTTGTGATTTGCCTCGCATCTTAAAGGAACTTTTTGGGCTTCTGCGAGGCTGCAGCAGCCGTCCGAGAGGGCTGCTGGGGACCCCGAGGGATTGGATGAAATCGCCGTTCGTGACAATATGATGGAAGACACGCACCTCCAAATTCAGCAGCTTCTAGGCCTCCCGTGCCCAGGCGAAGGAGCGTGCATTCGCCTCGATTCGGCCCCGCGGCAAGCTCGGAGTTTGGCGAGCAGGTTCCCCTCGTCAGGCCCCTGGAGTAGCTGGTGCGACGAGTGCCAGGAGTTTTTAAACTCGTGGGAGGACGACCTCCTTTCGGCCAAGAAAGGCCATTGATCGGCAGCAGCAGGACAGCTGGGACCAATGGCAGGGGCAGGCTTTGGAGGGAGGGGCTAGGGCCATGCATAGGGTCACCAAGGTAAAATCGAAGTGGAACCCCACGGTCGTTCAGACCCACCCTGGAGTGTGTTCTAGTAATCCTCAGCACCTCTTTCGACGGGAGGGGGAGGAGCTGGCTCAGTTCTGGCGTGCGTCTCATGTGCCGCCCGAAGTCTGTGTGCCCGGCCGAGTTCACTTACCTCGGCCTAGTGTTGCTGAGCTTCGGAGCGCGTCGAGTTCTTTCAGTCGCCACGCGTCCCAATCCCTGGATGGATTTCATCCGCGTCACTTCGGTCTCGGCTCGGGCGCGGCCCTTGAAACCTTCGCGGCGCTTGTTCAAGCGATTGAGTCCCTGGGCCTTTTCCCCGAGCAGTTGTTCTGGATGTTGTTTCCCCTGCTCGAGAAACCCAAAGGTGGGCTTCGACCCATTTTGTTGCGTGCTGGACCTGTGCGGGTCTGGGAAGGATTGAGACGACCTGTGGTTGTAGATTTCAATGATAGGTACCCTCGCAAATACTGGGCTTTCGGACCAGGTATAAGTGCTGAGGATGCTGTCTGGCATCAAGCGGTGCGGGCTGAAGCTGCCCACCACGAGGATAAGGTTACGGGAGGATTCATATGGGATGGGACTAAGTACTATGAATCGTTCGACCTAGATTTATTGCGACAACGTGCGCTGGATCACGGCATCGATGGCACGATTGTCAAGACGACGTACAACTACTGGCGAGGACCACGGCTCCTGCGCCAAGGTGCTCAGTACACTGCCTTGCCGTACTTCGCTTCCTCTGGCCTCCTGCGGGGGACATCTGTAACGACGTGTTCGTTCGTGTGTATAGCATCGAAGCCTTCGATGCCTTCGCTGCCGAGAATGAAGGTATGATGCTTTCGTCCTGCGTCGACGTTGACAGTGTTGCGACGGAAGGGGCGGAGGAGGAGGTTATCAATAACGTTACCCGTGCAGCAGCAGCATTGTTCATCATTTTCAGAGATGAACTCAAAATGGCAGCTCATCATGGTAAGGTTTGTACGTTCGGCAGTTCTTTAGTGCTAGCCAAGAGCATCTCGCGACGCCTTGGCATCATGTCAGGGCACGTGTCCAACAGTGTGGTCTCTCTCGGCACCGACTTTGCACCTGCTCAGAAGCGATCGGCAGCACGAGCTCTGTGGAAGCGCAGGACCCGCTTTCGAGATATGCGCCGTCGGCACCGTGTCCTGCAGCGCTACCGCCGAGCTCTCCCTCGTCAGAAAGGACGGATCGGGAAAATATGCGTTGCTAGAATTTTGCCAGCCACCAGTTCTGGGTCTGGGGTCTCGGGGATGAATGATAATGAACTACTCCAAGCCCGTCGTGTCCTCCTGTCGTACAGACCCCCTCGTCACCAAGGGTGCTCGCTACATGCGAAGCTCGCCATCCTTGGTGATCCCATGTGGCGGGCGGCGGTGGCTCCTGTTCTTCACTGGGCGGGGGTTGTTTGGACGGCCCTTGCGACCCCCCAAGTTTCTCTGTACACGGTCAAGGAGCTGTGTGCGATCTGGCGCACTATCCCGTTTGATGACAGCGTCGCCTGGCGATCTTCCAGGGGGCCGATTTAGCGAATGCACCTCGGCCTCCACAGGCTTGGGTGGGTTTCGACGTCCGCTCTTACTTTTCGTGATGATAGGGGGAAAAGAAATACATATGGGTTTCACCTCCCCCTCCATGTTGTCCCACTTATTCGACCTGGCTACCCAGAGGGCCCATGGGCGGGCCTTGGCTGAAACCACCCCTGGGTTCGATGGTGTTCGTGAATGCGTGGGCGCTCTCAAGAACATGCTTGGACCTCAGGGCAAAGGTCTCAGTCCCAGGGAAAATATATTGCGCTCGCCTGCTCTTGTAGAGGCGTGTGGACGCGCGCCAGGGCGCGCTCTCGCGGATGCCAGGCTAACGGATTGCGCCCCCTCTGCGGGCAGCCCGACGGAGTTCGCCATCGGCTGCGGCAATGCTTGCATCCTGCTGCAGCCGAGGCACGAGCTGAGGCCATGGACGGCGTGCCAGTCGAGTGGCACGCCGAGGCTCTCGATAGCGAGGATCGATTGTTCTTTGATGAAATGAAATGGGACCACCCCGAAGCTTTTTACCCCGCCCCCTCCGCCGAACCCAACCCACAACTGTAT
Source organism: Prorocentrum cordatum (assembly GCA_963575745.1). NCBI lineage: Eukaryota > Dinophyceae > Prorocentrales > Prorocentraceae > Prorocentrum > Prorocentrum cordatum. Next base: position 1,069,274 of record CAUYUJ010017615.1, on the reverse strand, counting down.
GATGCCGTTGGGCACGCCGTGCCTTGGGACTCGGTCGATTTGCGGGGGCTCGATGTGTGTGTGTGTGTGTGTGTCTGTGTGTGGGTGCATGGCCCGGCCATGAGACATTGCATCCGTGAGCTTTCTCGGGCCTCTTACTCCTGGATCTTCCTGGGGGCGGGGGCCGAGGAAATCATTGCCACTGCTCGAGGCGCGGTTTTTGACACCTTATCTCAAACCTCGCAGGCCGCCGAACAGCAGGCCATGGCCTTGCCCCCTATGTTTCAGCAGTTCGGAGGGAGCAGGTACGGGGACAGCATGACCGTCGTCAAGTTGTGCCGTGCCGGCCCTGTTCACCAAGTTTCCAGAAAGCATCGTTACGCTGGCCTCCGTCGAGGAGCATTGCTTCGTGAAGTGGCTGGGCACGTATCGGCTGTGCATCACGCGCCTGCGCGTAGGCAGCGTGACGCGGTAGATGCTCTACCCGATGACGATCGTCGCATTGGTTTGGGAAGCTGGCATCCAGATGCCCAGGCCAAGCTAGCTCTCCTCTCCCACCCTCAACCCTCTGCTAATGAACTTCAAGAGGTGGTCAGGAAGTGTAGATTGCTTAGGTTTATTGCACGTGTTTGCGGGGAAGTTCTAGCTGTCTTCCCCCAGGAGAAATTCGGTCGGTCGAGCGTGGGGCCCAGGGCCAAGTTTTAAAATCGGGAGGTTGGCATGCGTGGCAGGGCCTCGAGCAAGGAAGGTCTCGTTGCTTGCATTGCCATGCTCTCTGGACGGACCCATCTTCCAGACCCATGCTCGGATGTACAGGTATGAGTAGCACTTGGCGTAAAACGTTGGACACGTCTTTAGGGCGCACTCTCGCTCGCTGCCGCGTGCGCATGGGCGAGGTTGAGAAGACGCTTTTCTTTTGCGCTGTGTGCGGAGCGTGCACCTCCAGCCGCTGCCGCAAGCTCGTTCAGGAGCGTGGGCAACGTCGGCTGCGAGGAGCACCGACCACGCTCCGACGCATATACGATGGACTCTACCCGCGCTACCGCGACCCGTCGCATCTCTCGACCAGCACCCGTCGAGGCAGTGCGTTCTTGTGCTTTGCTGCTAGCCAGCCGCCACCGCCAGAGGTCGGAGCCGCTGGCCTCATCGCTGCTGGCCTCATCTCCACGCCAGGCATGCTCGCGCTGCAGGCGAGGATACGTGCTAAGGAGATGGCAGCGGGCGGAGCGGTGCCAGGCGTGTCCTCTGTGCCTGGTGAACGTGCGTCGCCTCCGATTCAGCCGCCCACCGACACTCAGGTGCGTGAGGGCGGATTTTTCGGCGAGTTTGAAGCCGACGAGGAGGCGTCGCGCTTTCTCTTCGATGAATATGAGGGGGGGGGGGCTTGGGGCCGAGCGGGGCGGGTGGGAGCGAAGGGTCTCTCTTGCGCGCGACGGCTGCGCGCCTCGCCCGAGTAGAGGACGAGGCGCCCCTCGTCCCTCCGCCTGGTGCCGAGTCTCCCGACTCTGCTTGATACAGGGCAGCTCGTGTGAGCTCTCACTCTTTATAGAAGTCTCGCATGGCTGCCTGCGTTTTTGTTTGTGGTTGTGGTCGGCCCTGCTCATTGTTTCATGCCAGCCACTGCCGTCTTTGACCCGCCGCTTGGCAGTGGCATCGATCGCGGTGGCTGCTTTTCAATGGGTTTCGCCTTCCACTGTCCACCATCGCTTGTTTGTTTAAGGTTTCAGAGTTCATGCCCTCAGGGACCGATGATGAATATGCGGTGCCGCAAGGGTTCCCGTCATCTTTCTTGGGTGCTTTCTGAAACGTCTCTGATGCTGTCGTGGTGCTTGGCGTCGGTATTAACGTTTGAAGCTGTGGAGTCTAATGTATCTACACGGGCGCCGTCACGTTCTGCTCTGGTGTAGACCGTTGCTGTTTCTGCGCGGATGCGTGGGCAGCCAGGGGTGGCTTTGCTGGCTCTGGTGGCTGTCGGGGCGGCGCCAGTGAGGCCGCGACGCCGACTGGAGCGTCTTGCAGCAGTTCGTCCGTAGGGAAGGCGCGAACTATGGTGAATGCCTTATGCTGCCCGCTGTGTCGCGGACTCAGCACATTCCCTTTGTGAGTCGGGGAGCTCCTCGTTGATCCCTGCAGAGCGACAGCGTGAACCACCTCCCGCGCGTGCCAGCGGCGACGACGACGTGCGCGCCCACGGCGAAGGCGTGCGCGCCTCTGTCAGACGTCAAGCTCGGTCACTTTGACAATGTATATGGCCAGCGCCGGAGAACTCCAGCTCCCGGGGAGCTGCGCCCTGGGGGACGAGAGCCACCTGATGTGCCATCAGCGCGAAGGCCTGGGTGCGTCCCCCGCGGCGCAAGTGCATGGCCGATGCCACCAGCTGCTCCATGCTGGCCTGGATCTGCGGAGACACTGCGATCGAAGGTGCGCATGGCCTCGGCGGGGCCGATGAAGACAGCCCGCCCGTCGGGTAGGCAGGCCCGGGATATCACCCGACACGGGCTTGGGCGACCTTGCAGCACGCCGCCTCACTGATTGGCGACTCGCGCTGCCTCAGGGCATGTTGGTTTCCGCACGGGTCCCCCTGACCAAGTCTTGGAAGAGCGTAGTGGCGGAGCGGCGCGACGGGCCGCAGGCGAGCATGCGAAGCGCAGCGCCTCCACAGCCCCAGTGGAGGCTTGAACGAACATGGACACGGATATCATGCCGATCATGACTGTGATGATGATGCCGATCATTGTAATCGTACTGTTGTGGATGCTGATTCTGATCACGATGACGGTGGTGCCTACAACTAGGGGTGACAATGATGACGAAGACAATGACGACGAACATGTTGAGGATTGAGTTTATGGTGTTGTTGGTGGTGGTGATGATGATGATTCTATTGCTGCTGATGATGGAGATTTTGATGATGATGCCGAACCTGATGATGCCGATGCTGATGATGGCGATGATGATGATGCTGATGAATAGTATGATGATGCTGATGACAGTGATCATACTGATGATGGTGAATGTCCTTACCCTGATGATGAGGAGGAGCAGGATGGGGATTCTGATGACAATGATGACAATGGTGCTGAGGATGATGCTTATGCTGATGATGATTCTGACTTTGATGAGGGTCATGCTGGTGGAGCTGATGATGCTGCTGATGCTGGTTCTGCTTCTGCTGATGCTGATGCTGATGCTGCTGCTGATGATACTAGTGATGATTATGATCATGCATATGATGCTGCTGATGATCCTCATGGTGGTGGTGATGATGGTGATGATTATGATTATGGTTATAATTCTTATAATCGTTGCTACTATGTGTATGTTTACTATTCTTGTTTCATTCGTACCGTTCTACTTCTTCTTTTTGGTCGGGTGACCATCGTTACAGTTAACAGTTATTTCTATCATTATTTTCCATTATTATCATTCTTATGTCAATTATCGTTCTTTCATGAGCATACTACCAGCCATCATCATTTATAATTCATGTTGCTGTCTTTTTTTGTATTCAAAATTTATCCATCGTCGTATCATTATGATGACACTTGTTAGTATCCAATTCGTACCATTCGCATTATTCGTTTTATTGAAGACGCCTACGGCGAATCACCGCCTCTCCCTATGAGGCGCCTATGTGGCCGAACACTGGGCTAGAATTATCGGATCATGCGTTCTCTCAGCTGTCGTTGAAACGTTTCGGGGAACACGTGAGGAAGGAAGAGGATAATGAGGAGAAGGAGGACAAGGTAGGAGGAGGAGGAAGAGGAAGAGGAGGAAGAAGTGGGGGACGCCTCTTGGAAACCTCTTGGGGTATTCTTGGGGTCTCCTGGGAGCTTCTCGGGGGCCTCTTGGAGGCCTTCTGGGGGTGGGCCGTCTTCGAGGCCACCTGGGGGACACTTGGGCAGTGTTCGGCCGTCTGTGAGGCATCTTGGGCGGACTTCGAGGCATCTCTGACCCTCCTGGGCCGTCTAGGAGGCCATCTGGACCGTCTGTGGCGGACTTGGGGGCCATCGAGCGTCTTGGAGACCATCGTGGGCCATCTTCGAGCCATTTGGCGCAGGAAAACGTTGACAACCACTCTTTCCGGGTGGCCGGCGAGCCTTTAAAAGATCACAAACTTATCAGAACGTCTAGCAGGCCGGGCACCCCGGTGGCAAGCCAACAGGGGACGACGGATGTAATTGAAGACGCTTACGGCGAATCACCGCCGCTCCCCGCCTTCTAGAATCGCCCATGTGGCCGAGTGTTGTGGCAAAAGCTCTGCCATGGTATCGGGCCATGTGTTTCCCCAACCGTTGTGGAAACCCTTCGGGGAACACTTGGGGGAGGATGGCGGGGAAGATCAAGAGGAGGCGGAGGAGGACGTGGAGGAGGAGGAGGAGGAGGAGGAGTTACGGAGTTACGGATATTGCCATTGTGTCGGTTAATGATAGAGACCCCAAACAGCAAATTTGAACGGGCTTACCCGCAGCGGCACGCTTGGCTCGCTCAGCTTTGCTATATTCTTTGGGCCATCAACCCTGTTGAGTTCTATTAAGGTAGTCTTGACGACTACGGCTAGGATCACACTCCTCGGATAACATAGCTAGCTGTTCGGCAGCAAAGCTTCCACAGGTAGTGCAAAACCAAACCGCCAGTCCCGCATGATATTTTCAGACGGTGAGAGGAATGGGCATATCCCCCCCAGCGTGCACCCGCTGCCCTGGAGGGGGTTCCCAAACTGCACCATCGCCCGTGGAAAGGGGAAAACGTGGAGAGTCCAGCCAGGCCTTCTTCTGGGCCTGTGAGGTCGACCCCTTACAACATTCACAACTAAGGCCTGACTCACTAAGCTGATTCTGAGAACGAAACATAATACAGATCATTGCAGCAGGAGGGCGCGGACCTGGGTGCCTCAGACGGGGCCTCGGGCCCCCATGGTCTTTCTCGGCTTCAATTGCTTCCAACGTGCTCAGCACAATCTCATTCTCACAAGGTATGCCATACGCTCGGTGCGATAAATCTGTGCACACTGGGCTCCACTCGCACTGTGCTCGCAGCTATTCCAGCTAATTCGTCGGCCACGGTATTACCAAGGATGAGTGGGACTGGGGTCCTACTTTTGCACATATCTATTGCCTCCTGGTGAGAGTTCACAAAGGGAACAGTTATTGACAAACGAGAGCCTCGTGGTTCCAATACCGAGCCTCCGAAGAACCAGAGATCTGCGTTTTCATTTGCTGGGGCGAGAGGGAGGCTGTCATACCAGCCTGAACAAACTGCAGCGTTGTCGGTGACGAAGACGATGTGCCCACAGCCTCCTCGCACCGTGAGGCGCTAGCCGCGGCAGGGGCACCGATATGGTATGAACACGCATGTAGCCCCTCGTGGTCATACTGCCCCACGCAAAGTTTCCCGCATTTCGTGCCTGGCTCCCCCCAGCGCTCCTTGTCAGTAAGCAGTATCTCGCGCCGCTCCTGACATCCATCCAGTTTTGGGGGTTCGGTAATGTGTGGTAAACCATCGGGCCTTCTGGGCCCTCTCAGCGGCCTCCACGGATTCTTCGGAGCGCACTGCATAGGGGTAATGGGGAAAATGAGCGATAGTTCCAATAAGTCCCTCCAGAGGTTTGCTTTCTGGGGCTCAAAAGGTTTAGTCTTCATATCTGCGATTTGTTATTTTGTACGTACATTGTTAAGCTCGACATTTTCGAACTGGCATGTCTCACATATCCAATCCAAAGTAATACGATGAGTACGATGAAGATGGCGAGGTGCTGGCGTGCGTCCCTTTTGGACAATCTTGATCGCGGCCTGGCTGCCCCCCAGGGCGATGAAATGTACTTTTGGAGAGCTGCTCGCCTGAGCAGGCTCTGGGCCCACGTGTAACACAGTACCCTCGTGGGAAATCGTACGCCTCTTTGGAGTCGTAAGTATCTCCGTCTGCAGCTGTAGCTGCCTACGGCTAGGAGAAGACCCCCTTGTAGGGGATGCCTTACGAAGCGATGTCTTGCGCCTCTTCGTTTTGGCGGCTAGGGTCGGACATGCCGCCGTAGCGACGCGTCCCAGGCAGCCCAGGCAGTTCTTCTTCTCTTTGTAGGTGCTGGCAACCTCCACCACGGCCTCCCACAATGAAAGCAATGGTAGTTCCTCGAGTCGTAGTGCCGAGTCAAGAGCAACGATCTCGGACTCTGTGGAAGAGTGCGCAACGACCGTCTGTTTCTTGCACACGGCATTGACGGGGAAGAACGTGTTGCGTCTAACGAGCGCCGCGAAGACGCCAGCCGTGGACTTAGAGGAGGTAATGCAGTCGGCAAACGAGGCATCGGTGAAGATCATGATGGACAGTTGGTCCTGAGTGTCACCGATCCATCCATGTAGACAATGGGTGCGAGTCGTCTTGAGGTAGCATATCAGCCGATGAAGGCGTTTGTCACATGTAGTGTTCCACTTGGTAATCTCTCTGGCTAGCATGCATGATGGATGCAAAAGATCAATACGACAACAACGAGAATCTTCATCAATACACTCGCCGCGTCCTGGCCGAGGATGCCCTCGTCGGAATAATCAGAATCGGTAAAGGATGTGTCCTCGACGCCAGGAGTTTCTGCGGCGGGTAGGTCGTCGTAAGTGACTTTCGTGGATTGCGACGCGTCAGTAGGTCTTTCGACCGACCCAGCTGGGCTGGGTGATCGTGACCGAGCTTTAAGCGCGCTAATGGGTCTCGCGACCGACCCGGAGGAGCTAGGCGATTTGGATCGCGAAGCCCTCAGGGAGTCGGACCGTTTTCGGCGTGAGCCTGGCGCTTGGGCACACCTGGAGGCGCACTCCAGGTGACGTTCTATACATTGGTCATTGAAGCCAAGCATATCATGTCGTATACCACGAACTTGTTCAGCTGTCTGGTAGTCTTTCTCGCTGTCGGTAGGCAACATTGGTCGAAAGGTAGCCATTCGCTTGTCGAAGACGTTTTGGGGGACGTCATAAGCCTGTTGCCCACAGCCAAGGCACTGAGAATACGGAGTGGGCGGGTCTAGGTCAATGCCGCTTTTGCGGATCAGATCCCAGCCGGCATGTAGATTGCTGGCTGGTCCTGCAAGTTTGAAGTCGGCCACGTATACTGACAGTATCAAGCCCAGTTTGTTATGTCTCCACGCGCTCCCAGCCTGGGATAGGCTCGAATCCAACGCTTTCCAGACACGTGCGACACTTGCGCTCCCAGAACACGCCTGCCAAAGGGTGTCCGTAAAGTGCCAGACGTAGTCGGCGCACGGGATTCCTGTATTTAGCCCAGGATGCAGGTTGACGCCACTTGGGTAGAGTAATCCAAGTATCGACGGGGTCGATCCGACCATCTCCGTACAATAAGGCATGCGTGTATGCGCCTGGCGCATCGCTCTGCTCGCCTCCATAATTTGGCAATGACGCGGTGGCGTCACAGAGCTTCGAAGCTTCAATGTGTGACGCGCTAGACGCCGCGTCGGCGAAGATGGCGGCCAAGCCAGTCTCGTCTTTGCCAGTGTTGCCCTGAACCACCACTCGGCCCTCGAACTTACGTAGTTCCGGAGGGGGTTCCTTATGATTCCTGGGAGATAGCTCTAACATGTTGAAGAAGTGAACTTTCTTCCCTGTGCGAATCGCCTCGGATTCTACCTCTTCTTTCTCAGCAGCAGTCTCTATCATCCATGTTTGCTTCTTCTCAAGGCGGTCGTATTCTTTGCGTGGGGCCTCCTGTGCTCGTGGCTCTGCGGCAACCTCGCGTTTGTTCAGATTTCGGGTAACAAGGGCTGGGCGTGCCCATGGTGACTCAGGAAGCTTCTCTCTGTGTGCCGGTGTGTAGGTGGGTCCACGTGGCATAGTGGGTACTGCTACCGACGGGGTGCACTTGCGGGTAAGCGGGTTCGCAGTCCCGAAATCGTGCCCCTCACTGTCAATGAGCACCAGAGTGCGCGCCACTCCAGCAGGCGATGGTGAGGGCTGGCGGTGGTACGACACAGTGGTGATGTCACGTGGTCCGCCAGGTAGTTGGGCATATCGAATATCCTTGTTGGTCACGCCCTTGACGTCCTCGTCGCAAATGACAGCTCCGCTGTCCATATCGTGGGTAATACGGCGTTCCACGGTATTCCATGTAGGTCCACCAGCCGTAGTTGTCCGAAAGAGTTTAGCTTGTTTGTCCTGTCGGGTCCACGCCCGAAGGGCAGCTCGCTCACGTGTCTCGCGAGCTTTTTTTATGTCTCCTGCATGCTCGATTTCTTTCTTCTGTTGTCCTCGAGATAAAGTCTTCCAGTGTTGGGGAAGGAGGTGGTCTGGGCGCGTAGTAGCCTGCGCGCGTGTCTCACGACCGCGGACCACCATTTTGCCATCCGGCAGCATCTTGGGGAGCTCGTAGAACCGAACTAGGCCGGTCAATGGCTCGGTGGTCTGCGGCACTAACACCGTCCCAAACGTCTCGGAAGACACCTTCGCCCTCGAAGGTAGAAGTCGTCTCGAAGTCCCGCGTTGCATCGAGCTGATCGACGGGGACAGGAATGTTCATCGCATCGTCTGTCGGTCTGAATAATTTCTTTCGCGGAGTGCGGATATGCCGGATGATGCAGTATCCGCGCTGCTCCCAGTAATCGGGCTCTGGTGCTGGTGCAGCGACATCAGGAGCCGATGGGTGAGTAGCAGCAGGATTGTCGTCCGGCGTTATCATAGAGGGATCATCCCACCCCGTCGGGTAGGCAAGTGGTAGGTCAGGCATGTGTTTGTCGCCCAAGGGACGAGACGTAGCTGCCTTGACCTCGTCGTGTGCCTCTGGGTTGTGGTGTCGCAGAGTACCATCCTTTACAGGGAAGGTGAACTTGCCGTCCGGGATGGTAATGTCTCTGACTCTGTGTGCGTGACACAGGTCGCCGTCGGGGTTCTTGGCATATGTAGCCGTGTCCAAGACGAGATAATCACCAGACCAACGTCCACCTGAGTGTAGATGGTAACCCATGAACAACCCTTCCCGATCATTTTCTTTAAACTTTGCTGTCTCGTTGTTGATCTCGGGATTGAGGCATTTCTAAAGGAGTCAAGCACCGAATGGTATGCAGTGCCCGGGAAAACTTTCACCACATCGTATTTCATGTGCTGTCTTGTCTGCGTGCTCATCGCTGAGGGCGGCAACGCCCGTGGATGTGTGCGCAAAGTTGTGTCCACAGCAAAAGGCCTGCATGGCCTCCTTCCACCGCTCGTGTCCCAGCCCGGACATATGTAACACAGCTCTAGTACCCAGGATAACGATCTTGACAATGCGCTCTATCAGTCCATTTGTCTGTGGACGATGAGGAGTGCTAGTGTCATGTCTCCATCCCAGCTGACGGCGTGCCTTCTGAAGCTCTCCAGAGTGATCTGTATAGATGTGCTTCGCTGCATCGTTTGCGGCGATGAACTGCTGAAAGGATGCTCTCGTTGTAGCTGCGTCTTTGTGCACGGCTGGGTATGCCGTGAAGATGCCGGTGTATATGTCGAGGGCGACGAGTGCATACTTGTCGCCGTGTTTATCAGCGGCATCGTCTTTGGCTAAGACGACGTGGTCGGCGGTTAGCGCCTCCCCGAATTTCTTCGGGACAGAAGCCTCGTTGGCTGTGTCCTCATCCGTGGGGGCTGCCGGTGGATGTGGTTTGCGCTGTCGCCTGCACGGGGCGTTCTGCGCCATGGTGCGAGAGCAAATCTCGCAGTCTGGGTGTTTCGGACTGTGGGTCATGTAGTGCATCGGGTCGATGGGCTTCTTTAGTCGATTTGGAAGAACACGGTCACCATCAGAGCGCGCCTCAGCAGGCGTCTCCACCGGCAGATCCTCGATTGATGTCGACGTAGTGTCGGACATACCTGCTTGAGCCGTGCCTGGGATGTTCCCGCAGGTCTTTGTAGGCCTCCCGCATGTGCCAGGAGAACACTGCTGCGGAGACGTAATCGAGTCGCAGTACGAAACTTTGACTTGTCTCTTGGGGCAGGTCTCGTGGTGAGGCTGTGGCTCAGATGTTGGTGGGGGCTGCGCTGGGCCCTTGCAGCGCCAGCATGTGTCGTGACAGCGTGAAGGAGAACGCTTGCGCCGACGACGTCTTGGTGCTGATGAATTGCACAATCGTGGTGGTGGTATCTTCCCAAGGTCGTCGAGGCGTAGTTCTGGAACTCTGTTATTGACGGGAACTTTGCACCACTGGCCCCCCGGATCCTGTAGCATGTATCCCAGGTCGGGGTTCCCAAATTGCCGACAGCCAGCAACTTCAATTTATTGTCCTATTGATAATATCGATGGGCAATCTGGCAAGGCAAGAGCTGAACTCCGTAAGCCTACCTCTGGTAGTTGGATGTCGTAGTGCTCGTTGACAGTGCGATCACCATTGGCTGTTTCCCGAATGTGTTCCTCGCGAACAGATATGCGATCAGATTCGGTCTGCGTAAGTTCGTTCTTATCCTGAATATGGTGCGCAGATCCACTGTCGAGAACCCAGGAACGTGTCAGGGCGGCTGTCGATCGTGGTGGGTCGACTGTAGGTGTCGTCACTGACTCCTGGTTCGTCTCGGAGGACTCTGTGGTAGAGTCGTCGCAACCTGTAATCGCAGTGGGTGTTGTCACCGACGCTGCATCGTGTCGGTAGTCGTGTAGGTCCTTATACCATGCTTTGGCGCTCCCGTTGACAACGTTGTAGGGCTTCTGCGTTCTGTTTCCACCACCATTGCGGTAGCGGGTCTGGCACCTTGACGACATCGCCTTCGTTTGGCTTGTCGATCCACTTGTCGAGAGTGGTCTTGGCAGAAACGATGTGCGGGGAGTATTCCACGTGGCGTGTGTGTGTGTGTGTCGAATCGTATCCGACGTCGTGGTTTGGTAGATATTGTCTTGGCCTTGTGAATGGCCATAAGAGTCTTGTCACGTATGACGTAACTACGGTCGGAGTGGCGTGGGCGGCGGTTGATAGCAGGAGAGCGCGCTCTGAACTTAGGGGAGCCACGGGATGAACTGCGGCTCGTGGAGCGACGGTCGCGTCCTCTGTCGCTGCCATATGATCTGTCGCGGCCACCTGGGCTGCCACGTCCTCCACCACGTCCGTCTCTTCCTCGGGAAGATGATCGTGATGATCTATCATTTCGACCTCTCGACTGACTGCGAGAGTCGGTAAATTTCCTGGAGGTTGATCGAGACCGGCCGTATTGGCGTTTGTTGTCGCGTCGGTTGTATGAGCCCCCCGCATTCCGGACCCCCCCGCGTTGTGGAGAGCGTCTGCTCCTTGAGCCGCGGGATGGCGGTCGGCCACGGCTGTCCTGGCTGGAAGTCCGTGGGCGGCTGGGGCTCCCATCAGGTGTCTTCGTACTAGCTGCCAGGTGAGCATATTTGCACTTGTCCCCCTTTTGGCACTTGTTCTAGACGAAGAAGCTGCGCTGCGCCATATGCGGGAAGTTGCACTTGTCACCACGTGGAATTCGAAGCAGAACGGCTTCGATCCTTGCTTTTTGGAATTCGCAGGGGCTGAGACGCTGCGGCGAGCGTTGCCGCCAGCGTTCGATGCTCGGGAAGATCTGCCGTCCTTCCCGCCCCTGGAATAGGTACGCAAAGCCTTGCAACGGTCACCACTTCGACAGTTGCCTTTCTTCCAGGCTGCGCAGATGTTCACCTGGGAACGGTTCTGGTACTCGTACCTTAGCTTGTTTTGATTCTTCTCGAGTTGTTTTATCTCCAGAACGTCGAGAACGCGTTGTCGAAGCCAATCATAGGTACGATTTGGGTTGCTTATCTTCATGCGTTGATACTCGTACATGTCCTGTTTCATCCAGGCATGTCGGCGAATCTGAGTGCGAAATAGAGATTCTAGAATCTTAAGGTCGGGTGCCTCTCGGCATTCTAACAATAAAGCGTCCCACTCTGTAAGAATTCGTTGTGAATCTTCATCTCTCATCCTCGATTCTTTGAGGCGCTCAAAATCATGTAGGTCGTCATCAACCTCTGTCACTTTGTAGGACTGCAGGATGTGCCAGTAAATCTGGCGTCCTTTTAGCATTCGTCCTGCTTTGTGTTCTCTGGTCTCGATGAGCCTGATCTGGTAGCGCAGATCGGAGGACAAGATGTCGCTGATCGCAATCGGTGCTCTCAAAGTCACCGCTGTCTTGTACATCTTAAAAGGTACACTCGGGCTGTTTATCCACGCATAGGAAGGCATATGCTTCGGATGGGGCGCCCTGAAGCGGCCCCAAAATTCTTCCGCACCTTTTGCTGCCACTCGAGTAGCTGTGTGATTTTGGGTAAGACAGGGGCTCTGACGGTGTCTGACTCCTTGATAGGAGTAGTAGTATTAACCGAAACGGCAGATAGTGGTTGTGAGGGTATCGGTACACCGTCGGTCGTTGGTTCTGTTCGCGCGGGTGACACGTGGCGTGTCTGTGCGGAAGCTGCCGCGGAGGCAACTCCTGGTGACGTACGTCTTTGTTGTCCTGCATAAGCGTGTGGTGCTTCAGCGGGCGCTGCCGTCGGCCTGGAGAGGCCTGGCGAAGGCTGAAGGTGAAGTGTAGTGTCGTTGGTGTGGTCAACCAATAGATTCGTCCAGTTCGTCATGTCCTCGTGTACTTGGTCCACCTTTTGACGTGCAGAGTCGTCGGTGTCCCGAGAGCGTTGGGAATGCCGATCGAGGCGTTGCTCGTAGGCTCGGAAACGGGCGTTGTGCGCCTCTATTTTCTTTTCCAGACGTGTGAGGCACTCCTCAACACGTACTTTTTCAGCATCTCTGTCCCGAAGGGCCTGGGAGAGCTCAAACTTTGCGTGGTCCGCCGCCGTGTTAATTTCCTGCAACCTGTCAGTGAAGTGGGCGAAATCATAAACCGTAGGAGAAGATCCCAGCTGGCCAGTCTGGGCTCGTCCGACGCGCAACTCTGCCAGGGCGTCCTGTACATCAGGTAAACGCTGCTCGACTACAGAGATCCGGTTAGTGAGGGGCTGCACGACAGCGTCGGTCGCATCAAGCCGTTGAGCGATGACTCTCTCAGCATTTTGCAACATGCCGATCAGTGTCGACGAGTTGGTACTCGCTTCAGCACGAAGCGTCGCCGTAGTGTGGTCCATGCTTGATCGAAGATAATTGCGTTGGGACTGGACGTCACCGAGGTCGTGTGCCTCGAATGGAGGCGGTCGGTTTCGGAGCTGGTCGTGGATATTATCGTGTAGGATCCTGACCGCTGAAACGCCTGTGTCGCGGACGACCGCAAGCTGTTGCTCCATCTGCACAAGGTAGTTGCGCAGGTGCTCGACCGTCGCAGACCTTTGACCTGAGTGTGACATCTCACGGTCAACCTGAAACTGCAACTCTCTTAAAATACGACGATCTCTAGCGATCCTGGAATCTATGATCGCTAAGGCGCCGTCGAAATCTTGACGTAGGGCAGCAGTGTTGGTAGCGTTCGTCTGAACGCTCTGCATCAGTCCAGAGTACTGCCAGGGCACGAAGGTCTCAACCTGGTCTCGCAGCTGAGCAAGTTCACCTGCAGCGGACGTGGCCGCCGGCAGGTCGTCTGAGAGTAGGAGGTGGGGAGCGTCTGCTCCCTGTTGCATCCTCTCGCGAGGAGTGCGTGGCCTCTTGGGAGGCCGCGCGCGGGGTCGACCTAGTCTCGTCGTAGGGGCCTGTGGCCTCGCGACGGGTGCGCATGGACGAGCTGCGGCTAGGGCCGTGTGTGTGGTGTCTGACGGGATGATGATACCTTGGGATGCTGCGTCTGCGGCTGTGCCGCCATTGGTCTACCGAGCTCCTCGAAGGCGGCTGCATGCGCCGACGCTGGACCAGTCGCACGACTGGCTGGGCCAGTGCTGTTGTTCCAACGGCGGTTAGCGCGGAAGCGCCCTGGAGCATCGGGACCAGTGGGGCTTGCGCCCGACGCAGTAGGGATTGCTCCCGACGTAGGAAGAGGAGATGGAGGATCGAAAGTAGGCGTGTGAAATCCTCCAATGCCTGCTCCTACTCCTTCTCCTGTCCCCCCGTGGGCGGCGTGGCGGCGAAGTTCAGCAGCTAGTCGCGCCTCGGGTCCGTCGGGGCTGGGGGGGGGGGGTATCTGGGACACCCACGCGGTCACCTCCAAGGCTCTCCAACTCGTCACCGATCCGTCGCGCCGTCGGCGAGCTCGGACGCGAAGCCTCGAAGGATCCCTTACGGCGCATGCGCCGTCTGGGCTCCATCGAGGCTGCGAGCGAGATCGCGACGCAGGGTTCGGTGAATGGTGAGCTTTAAGGGCTGATAACCTGTGTATGGGGTTGGAGTACACATGGACAGAACCCCTGATCCGTTGGTAGAGGAAAGGAGGGAGAGCTGGGGATCTTTTCCTCCTGTGCGATCAACAGTCTGACCGAAGCCAATATCTGAGCCCAAACGGCCAGGAGACAGGAGAGTAAGGAGTATATATGTGGGTATTACACGGGTTTGGAAAGACTTCGGGGAACGCGTGTGGGGGCAAAAAGAGGAGGAGGGGGAGGATCAGGAAAAAGGAGGAGGAGGAAGAGGAGGAGGAGGAGGAGGAGGAGGAGGAGGAGGAGGAGGAGGAGGAGGAGGAGGAGGAGGAGGAGGAGGAGGAGGAAGAGGAGTAAGAGGAGGCCTCTTGGGCGCCTCTTGGGGCACTTTTGGGGCCTCCTAGGAGCTTGCTGGAGGCCTCTTGGAGAGTTTTTCGCGGCCTTTGGGGGCTTCCTGGGGGCCTCTTTGGCCGTCTTCGGGCGTTCCTGGCTTGTCTGACACCATCGGAAGCCGTCTTGGGGGCCTGTCTGGGTCGTCTTGGGGCCCTCTGGGGCATGTCAGGGCCGTCTTAGAGGCCATCTTGGGCGTCTTGGAGGCCTCTTGGGCCGTCTTGGGGCCCTCTTGGGGTCGTCCTGGGAGCCTTTTGCGCCGTCATGGGGCCATCGTGGAGGCCTCGTGCGCGATCTTGGGGCGATCTTGGGTGCCTGTTGGACCGTCTTAAGCCGTCGGAATGCCGAGAAGAAGCAAATGCCAAAATCTGTCCAAAACTTAATGCACATCACTGATTTGGGCCTCTTCGGGCATTCTGGGAGGAACTCTTGGAGGCCTCTTGGGCCGTCTAGGAGACCTCTTGGGGGCCTCGTGGCCTGTCTTGGGCCATCTTGAGGCCATCTTAGGCCGTCTTGGCCGTATTGGAGGCCTCTTGGGGCCCTCTTGGGGCCGTCTTGGGGGCCTTATGGGCCGTCCTGGGGCCATCTTGGAGGCCTCGTGGGCGATCTTGACGCGATCTTGGGGTTCCCTTGGGCCGTCTGAAACCCGTCGGAATGCCGAAAAGAAGCAAATGCCCAAATCTGTCCAAAACCTAGCGAGTATCAATGATTTGGGCCTCTTCGGGCATTCCTGGAGGAACTCTTGGAGGCCTCTTGGGCCGTCTCGAGAGCCTCTTGGGGACCTCTGGGGCCGTCTTAGGCCGTCGTGGGTGCATCTTGGGCTGTCTTAGGGCATCTTGGGGCCATCTTAGCCGTCTTGGAGGCCATCTGGGCCGTCTTGGAGGTCTCTTCGAGCTCTCTTGGGGCCGTCTTGAGGATCTCTGGGGCCGCCATGGGGCCATCTTGGATGCCTCTTGGGCGATCTTGAGGCGATCTTGGGGTCCTCTTGGGCCGTCTTGAGCCGTCGGAATTCCGAGAAGAAGCAAATGTCCAAATCTTTCAAAACCATAAGGAACATCAACGATTTGGGCCTCTTCGAGCCCTCCTGGAAGACCTCTTGAGGGCCTCTGAGGCCGTCTTGGGCCGTCTTGGAGGCTTCTTGGGCGAACTTGGAGGTATCTTGGACGCTCTTGGGCCGTCAGGGAGGCCATCTAGAACCGTGTAGAATCATCTTGGAGGCCATCTTGGCCATCTTGGACGCCATCTTGAGCCGTCTTGGAGGATTTTTTGTGGACGTTGCGGTCCTGGGTAATCCTCCCCTGACCCCGGCGGGACGGGCCGAAGCGCCATGGGGAGTTCTTTTGGAAAAAGAGCCAAAACCAAAACCGACAGGATCCAGCACACCAGGCACCCCTGCGATGAATCGACAGGGGGCGGCGGATCGAAGACGCCTACGGCGAATCACCGCCGCCCCCTGCCTTTTTGGAAGCGCCCATGTGGCCGAACGTTGAGGCCAGACCTGCCAAGCTATCGGACCACGTGTTCCCCGAATCGGTTTGGAAAGCCTTCGGGGAACACGTGGGCATCTTGAAGGTCATCTTGGCCGTCTTGGAGGCCTCTTGGGCAAGCTTTGGGCGATCTTTGGGGCTTTTTGGGCCGTCTCGGGCCAGCTTCGAGCCAACTTCGGCCATCTTGGTGGGTTCCTGGCACGTCTGAAGCCGTCGGAAGCCGTTTGGGGGGCCTCTATGGGCCGACTTGGGGCCCGCTTGGAATGCTCCAGGGCCGTCTTGGAGGCCATCTTGGGCGTCTGGGAGGCCATCTTGGGCGTGTTGGAGGCCTCTTGGGCCCTCTTGGGGCCCTCTAGGGGCCATCTTGGAGGCCACTTGGGCCATCATGGGGCTCTCTTGGGGGCCTCTTGGGCGATCTTGGGGGCTTCTTGGGCCGTCTTGAGCCGTCGGAGAGCCGAAAAGGCGCAAATGCCAAAATCCTTCAAAAACCAAGGGAAAATCAATGATTTTGGCCTCTTCGGACTCTCCTGGAGGACCTCTTGGAGGCCTCTTGGGCCGTCTGGGAGGCCTCTGGGGGGCCTCTTGGGCCGTCTTGGGCCGTCTTGGACTCTCTTGGGCCGTTTTGGAGGCCGTCTTGGACCATCTCGGGCGGACTTGGAGGCCATCTTGGGCCATCTTCGCGATTTTTTGAGGATGTCCCGAGCGAAACGGCCGTTTTTGGAGGATTTTTTGCGGTCGTTGAGCACGTTTGGGGAAATTCCGGGTGGCCGGCGGGTTCTGCCGGAGCCCACTGGGAAGTTCTTTTGGAAAAAGAACCAAAACCAAAACCTGAAACGTCCAGCACGCCGTGCACCCCTGCAAGCAGGGGGCGGCGGATTAATGGCCTTCGGCCCATCCCGCCACCGTGCCTGGGTTGTGGGTATGAAGCCTATTGGATTTTCGTTTGGATCTCGTGGGAGGCATCTCGGGGGCCTCTTGAAGGGAGTTTGGAGGCCTCTTGGGGGCCGTTTTGGGGCCTCTTGGGGCCTGTTTTGGGCCTCTTGGGAGCCTCTTTGGGGCCTCTTGGGGGTCTCTTGGGCCTCTTGAGGCCTCCCGAGCGCCTCTTGGGGCCTGCTGGGGGCCTCTTGGGTCGGAGGCTAGAATTTTCGGTCCGTGTTCCCTCTCTTGGTCCTCTTTTGGGCGCCTCTTGGGCCGTCTTGGGGCGCTCTTGGGCCGTCTTTGGCCCTCTTGGAGGGCTCTTTGGCCGTTTTGGGGTGGTCTTGGGAGCCTCTTGGGCCGTTTTGTACCGTGGGAAAGCCGAAAAGGCGAAAAGACCAAAATCCTTTAATAACCTACGGCAGAGCAATGATCTGTGCCTCTTGTGGCCCTCTTGGGAGGCCTCTTGGAGGCCTCTTGGGGCGTCTTGGAAGCCTCCTGGGCCATCTTCAGGCCATCCTGAGGCCATCTTGAGGCCATCTTGGGCGTTTTAGAACGATCTTTCGGCGACTCGGGGCCCTGTTGGGCCGTCTTGGCGGCCCCCTGGGGACCTCCTGACCCGTCTTAGGGCCTTCTTGGACCCCAAAAAGTCACGCGGGGAGACGCGGGGGAGCCTAGGTGAACCGCGCTGCGAAACGCCAAATGCCGGAATTCTGGCCCCAGGCCCCTTACAGACCTCAGGACTGAGGAATGAGGCTCCAGGGATTAGGCAAAGGACCTGAGGACACGCCCACTCCGTACCCAGAGGCACGGTGGCAGATCATTATATTATCTACGTGACGGCTATGATGATGATGATGATGATGATGATGATGATGATGATGATGATGATGATGATGATGATGATGATGATGACGATGATGATGATGATGATGATGATGATGATGACGATGATGATGATGACGATGATGATGCTGATGATGATACTACTGATGCTGCTGATGATGCTGATGATGATGCTGATGATTTTGATGATGATTGTGATGATGACGACGATGATGATGATGATGACGACGATGATGATGATGATGATGATGCGGATGATGATGCTGATTACGATGACGCTGCTGCTGGTGATGCTGCTGATGATGTTGATGCTGATGATGTTTCTGATGATGTTGATCATTCTGACCATGCTGATGGTGATGATGATGATGCTTGTGCTGATGCTGATGCTGATGCTGCTTCTGCTGATGACGATGATGATGATGCTGATGATGATGCTGATGATTACGATGCTGTTGATGCTGCGGATGATGCTGCTGATGATGTTACTTCTGCTGTTGCTTCTGCTGGTGATGCTGAGGATGACGATGGTGGTGGTGGTGGTAATGATGCTGATACTGATGATTATGATGCTGCTGCTGATGATGATGATGACGATGATGATCATGATGATGATGATGATGATGATGATGATGATGATGATGATGATGATGATGCTGATGCTGATGATGATGATGATGATGGTGATGATGATGATGATGCTGATGTCGATGCTGATGATGATGACGATGATGCTGATGCTGCTGATGATGCTGATGATTACGATGACGATGCTGATGCTGATGATGATGCTAATGCGGATGACGATGATGGTGATGATGATGCTGCTGCTTCTTCTGCTGCGGTTAATGGTGCTGATGCTGATGCTGATGACGATGCTGCTGCTGATGTTGTTGGTGCTGACTCTGATGATGATGATCATGCTGATGATGGGAGATGGAGGAGGAGTATGCAAATGGGAAGAGTGAGGAACTTTGTGTGATTCATCGCTGGTGCCGATGCCGATGATGATGACGAGGATGATGGCGATGATGCTGATGCCGATGCTCAGGATGATGACGACGACGATGAAGACGACGACGATGATGATGATGTTGACGATGATGATGATGCTGATGATGATGATGATGGCGATGGTGATGGTGATGGTGATGAATATGATGATGATTATGGTGATGCTTTCGCTGACGATGATGACGATAACGATGGCGATGACGATGATGATGCTGATTCTGATGATGATGATTATGATGATGATGATGATGATTTCGTTGCTGTTGAAGATGATGATGGCGATGATGCTGATGATGTCGATGCTGAGGATAACGAAGACGGCGGCGATGATGATGATGATGACGATGATTCTGATGATGATGGCGGTGATTATGATGATGCTGCTGCTGCTGATGATGATGAGGATGCCGATGCTGATGCTGATGATGATGCTGATGATGATGATGATGGTGGTGGTGGTGGTGGTGGTGGTGGTGATGATGGTGGTGGTGATGATGATGATGCGTATGACGGTGATGATGACGATGATGCTGATGATGATGACGATGACGATGACGATCATGATGATGCTGACGATGATGATGATGATGATGATGATGATGATGATGATGATGATGATGATGATGATGATGATGATGATGGTGATGAGGAGGAGGATGCGGAGGATGAGGGTATGATCGGATCTGGTGATGACGACGGCGGCGGCGAAGACGGAGGCGGCGTTCGTGCGGCCAACCGTGAGGCGAAATCGACAACGGGACTTCGTCGGAGGACACGGGCGGCCCGAGCCGCAGAGGGCTTCCGAGGAGAAGGATGATGATGATCATGAGGAGGATGAGGAGGGGGAGGAGGAGGAAACCACGACCGCCCGAGAGGCTGAGGCGCGTCGAAGGCCATGTGCGCCGACATTCCGGCCGCGCCAGGCCCACCACATCCGCCCCGCAGTTCCCCCAGTTACGTCCCTTTAGCTTAGCGTTGCTTATATCATCTTAGTTTAGCCTAGCCTAGCTTAGCTTAGCTTAGCCTAGCCTAGCCTAGCCTAGCTTAGCTTAGCTTAGCGCAGCGCAGCATTAGCATTAGCATTAGCATTAGCATTAGCATTAGCATAGCATAGCATAGCATAGCGCAGCGTAGCATTGCGCAGCATAGCACAGCATAGCATAGCATAGCATAGCATATCATAGCTTAGCCTAGCACCGCACAGCGCAGCATAGCATAGCATAGCATAGCATAGCATAGCATAGCATAGCATAGCATAGCATAGCATAGCATAGCATAGCATAGCATAGCGCAGCATAGCATAGCATATCATAGCATAGCATATCATAGCTTAGCCTAACATATCATAGCGCAGCATTGCATAGCATAGCATAGCGCAGCATAGCATATCATAGCACAGCATATCATAGCACATCATAGCATATCATAGCATAGCATAGCAGAGCATGGCATAGCGCAGCATAGCATATCATAGCAAATCATAGCATAGCGCACCACAGCATAGCATAACACAGCATAGCCCAGCATAGCATAGCATATAATAGCCTAGCATAACACAGCGCAGCCGAGCGTACCCTAGCACAGTATAGCATAGCATATCGCAGCATAGCGCAGCATAGCAAAGCGTAGCATAGCATAGCGTAGCGCAGCATAGCATAGCATATAATGGCATAGCAGCAAAGCAAAGGGAACGCAACAGCAGCAACAGCACAGCAAAACACAAGCAACGCAAAGCATAGCAACGCAAATGCAAAAGCAAAAGCAAAGCAAAGGCAAAGCAACAGCAATGTGCGACAGGTGCCGAGCTAGCCTCGTTGTAGATGTAGATGTAGATGTGAGTCTCGCTGTTGATGTTGATGTAGATGTAGATGTAGATGCAGGTGTATATGTTAATGTAGCTGTCGGTGTAGATGTAGATGTTGCTTTCCTAGATGCTCCAACTCCTAGGTAGGGTCGCACTGGGATAATTTTCTCTTGCTTCTCTTACTTCCCTTTGCCCGCTCATCAGGTGGCGTCATCACTCGCGCTACGCCCACTCGGCATCTGTGACGGCTGCCACCACGGCAAGTTACAAACCAGCGTTATTCAGGAGTTGCCGCGAACGGCGAGCAGCAACACGCGCGCCGCTACGGGTATCATCAGCGCGCGACCTACTTGTCCAACGCACGGAGCGCGAGCCAGTTTTAGCGCGACAATTTCTCGAGGCGCACCGCTATGCTGAGCGACCACGGCGACGTCCGCCTCGAGCTACAGCAATGGCGGCGCCACGGGGATCAAGCGCGAGCGGTTTAGCTACTAAACCACCGCTTCTGGAGAGCATCCTCGAGTCGAGCTCCGAGCAATTGACCGTCGACCCGGCCTACGATGCGTGCGATGTCGCAAAGTGGACGGCCGAGCGCCCCGACGCCTACTGGAGCTTGGGCGGTGGTCGTTGTGGTCGGCGCGGGCGTCGCGCGGCTTTGGGAAGCTGCCCTTTCCCTTGCCGGCGCTGCCTTTGGCTCCATTTTCGTTGGGGCCGAAGGGCAATGGCAAGAACGTGGGCAATAGTGACAGGAGCAAGCAAGAAACGCTACCCGACGAAGACGTTGCGTCCAAGAAGAAGCAAACAAGACCCACCCAGGATCACAATGACCGGTTCGACAACATCATCGCCAGCATCATGCCCACGTGCGAGGGGTGCGCCGCGCGCGGGCCAGCGTGGGAGTCGCTACCAAACGACCCCGAGCTCAAGGTGGGCTGGAAGAGAGCCAAGATTTTGCAGCAACGGCGAGCAGCGGCCTCCATCATGATGAGCGGCGCTGCTGGCCTATCTGCAGCAGGTGCCGAAGATCGAATGTCCATCGTCAGAGCCATGGTCATTATTGGTCTGCCACTCGCCCAACAGGCGAGATCGATCGATCGCATCGAGCAGACCATGGAGGACCAACGCAAGCGCGCCGAAGGTCGCCAAAGGTCGGAAACTCGATGAACATGCTCGAAGCGAAGAACGACGAGACCCGCATCATCCAGAGGGACATCAGCTTCGCGCGAGATGATGTCTGCAACGACGTGGGAGCAGCCGAAGAGGAAGCATACGCCCCGCAACGAGAAGGCCCTCATAGGAGGATGCCAACACCAGATCCCCGAAGGCAGACCAGGGCTGGCGAGACCGCCGGAGGCAGAGTCGCGGGGGCATCCTCAGAAGCTTCATGGATGAGAGCCGACGCCCAGGACATGCAGATGCAGAACAACGAGGGCAATGCCAATGGGGGAGTTCGACAACCACTACAGGACCAACGCGGAGAGACAAGACGATGCGGAGAGTTGCAGCTGAGCTACAGCGCGCGCAGAAACACCTCCGAACAGCTGAGGGACACGCAGGCAGAGCTGCAGCAGCGGCATAAAGCAATCAGGCAGGCTGAGAGCTACCAGAACGAGTTGAAGGAGGATCTCGCGAACGCCTCGATCACGACCAGAAAGACGGCGACCAGCCGCGACCACTTCCAGTCCAAGACCACGGCCGCCTTGCACATGGCCGAAGAGGGGCTCGAGACCGCCGAGACAGCCAACCGTGCTGAGGGGCGCGACCGCCGTCTCGACGATCGCGACCGCGTCGCCGCCGTCCAGGACGAGCTGGGGATAGTGCGAGAGAAACTCGCCGGCCAGGGCGCCGACTGCGCGAGCCTCCACCACCAGCTCCACATCGCGGACAGGGAAGAACCATCCCACTGCTGCAAGATGCACGAGGCAGAGCAACGCATTCCCTCGATGAAGGCCCAGAGGGTCGACGATTTCAACGAACGCGTCCAGCTTAGTATCCATTGGACGTTGCCCGACAACCTGTTCCGTGAAGATTACCTCGAGATGCGAGACCAAGAGAGGCAAACGGAAGGCTCTGTAGGCAGCGCGCAGGAAAAATGCGAGGAATGGGAAAGCAACGTCGGGTGGCTTGTCCGAGCCAGAGATGCAGGGCAATCCCGGCAACGCGAACAACGCATGCGAATCGACTCGCGAACGTGGGCAACCATGCGGCCCAAGCGGGAAGACAGCTACAATGGGAGTTTCAGCGAGCGGAGCCCGGCGCGGCCGAACATGCGCAGGCCCGCCGGCGCGAGTTTCAGGTTCGTATGCAGAAAGAGGGAGGTTACTTAGCCTCAGCCTGCATCAGCCTCAGCCTCAGCCTCAGCCTGCCTCAGCATCAGCCTGCCTCAGCCTCGGCCTCAGCCTGCCTCAGCCTCAGCCTCAGCCTGCTTCAGCCTCAGCCTCAGTCTGCCTTCAGCCTCGGCCTCAGCCTCAGCCTGCCTCAGCCTCAGCCTGCATCAGCCTCAGCCTCAGCCTCAGCCTGCCTCAGCATCAGCCTGCCTCAGCCTCAGCCTCAGCCTGCCTCAGCCTCAGCCTCAGCCTGCTTCAGCCTCAGCCTCAGTCTGCCTTCAGCCTCGGCCTCAGCCTCAGCCTGCCTCAGCCTCAGCCTGCATCAGCCTCAGCCTCAGCCTCAGCCTGCCTCAGCATCAGCCTGCCTCAGCCTCAGCCTCAGCCTGCCTCAGCCTCAGCCTCAGCCTGCCTGCTTCAGCCTCAGCCTCAGTCTGCCTCCAGCCTCGGCCTCAGCCTCAGCCTGCCTCAGCCTCAGCCTGCATCAGCCTCAGCCTCAGCCTCAGCCTGCCTCAGCATCAGCAAGCCTCAGCCTCAGCCTCAGCCTGCCTCAGCCTCAGCCTCAGCCTGCCCAGCTCAGCCTCAGTTTGCTCCAGCCTTTCACTCAGTCTCAGCCTGCCTCTGCCTCAGCCTGCATCTGCCTCAGCCTCAGCCTGCCTCAGCCTCAGCCTGCCTCAGCCTCAGCCTCAGCCTCAGCCTGCCTCAGCGTCAGCCTGCCTCAGCCTCAGCCTCAGCCTAAGCCTGCTTCAGCCTCAGCATCACTCTGCCTTCAGCCTCGGCCTCAGCCTCGGCCTGCCTCAGCCTCAGCCTGCATCAGCCTCAGCCTCCGACTCAGCCTGCCTCAGCATCAGCCTGCCTCAGCCTCAGCCTCAGGCCTGCCTCAGCCTCAGCCTCAGCCTAAGCCTGCTTCAGCCTCAGCCTCAGTCTGACTCCAGCCTCCGCGCCTCAGCCTCAGCCTGCCTCAGCCTCAGCCTGCATCAGCCCAGCACTCAGCCTCAGCCTTCAGGCCCAAGCCTGCCTCAGCATCAGCCTGCCTCAGCCTCAGCCTCAGCCTGCCTCAGCCTCAGCCTCAGCCTGCTTCAGCCTCAGCATCAGTCTGCCTTCAGCTTCGGCCTCAGCCTCAGACTGCCTCAACCTCAGCCTGCATCAGCCTCAGCCTCAGCCTCAGCCTGCCTCAGCATCAGCCTGCCTCAGCTTCAGCCTCAGCCTCAGCCTGCCTCAGCCTCAGCCTCAGCCTGCTTCAGCCTCAGCCTCATTCTGCCTTCAGCCTCGGCCTCAGCCTCAGCCTGCCTCAGCCTCAGCCTGCATCAGCCTCAGCCTCAGCCTCAGCCTGCCTCAGCATCAGCCTGCCTCAGCCTCAGCCTCAGCCTGCCTCAGCCTCCGCCTCAGCCTGCTTCAGCCTCAGCCTCAGTCTGCCTTCAGCCTCGGCCTCAGCCTCAGCCTGCCTCAGCCTCAGCCTGCATCAGCCTCAGCCTCAGCCTCAGCCTGCCTCAGCATCAGCCTGCCTCAGCCTCAGCCTCAGCCTGCCTCAGCCTCAGCCTCAGCTGCTTCAGCCTCAGCCTCAGTCTGCCTACAGCCTCGTCCTCAGCTTCAGTCTGCCTTCAGCCTCAGCCTCAGCCTCAGCCTGCTCAGCATCAGCCTGCCTCAGCCTCAGCCTCAGCCTGCCTCAGCCTCAGCCTCAGCCTCAGCCTGCTTCAGCCTCAGCCTCAGTCTGCCTTCAGCCTCGGCCTCAGCCTCAGCCTGCCTCAGCCTCAGCCCGCCTCAGCCTCAGCCTGCCTCAGCCTCAGCCTCAGCCTCAGCCTGCTTCAGCCTCAGCCTCAGTCTGCCTCCAGCCTCGGCCTCAGCCTCAGCCTGCCTCAGCCTCAGCCTGCATCAGCCTCAGCCTCAGCCTCCGCCTGCCTCAGCATCAGCAAGCCTCAGCCTCAGCTTCAGCGCAAGCCTGCATCCGCATCAGCAAGCCTCAGCTCCCTTCAGCCGCCTCAGCCTCAGCCTCAGCCTCAGCCTGCTTCAGCCTCAGCCTCAGTCTGCCTTCAGCCTCGGCCTCAGCCTCAGCCTACCTCAGCCTCAGCCTGCATCAGCCTCAGCCTCAGCCTCAGCCTGCCTCAGCATCAGCCTGCCTCAGCCTCAGCCTCAGCCTGCCTCAGCCTCAGCCTCAGCCTGCTTCAGCCTCAGCATCAGTCTGCCTTCAGCTTCGGCCTCAGCCTCAGACTGCCTCAACCTCAGCCTGCATCAGCCTCAGCCTCAGCCTCAGCCTGCCTCAGCATCAGCCTGCCTCAGCTTCAGCCTCAGCCTCAGCCTGCCTCAGCCTCAGCCTCAGCCTGCTTCAGCCTCAGCCTCATTCTGCCTTCAGCCTCGGCCTCAGCCTCAGCCTGCCTCAGCCTCAGCCTGCATCAGCCTCAGCCTCAGCCTCAGCCTGCCTCAGCATCAGCCTGCCTCAGCCTCAGCCTCAGCCTGCCTCAGCCTCCGCCTCAGCCTGCTTCAGCCTCAGCCTCAGTCTGCCTTCAGCCTCGGCCTCAGCCTCAGCCTGCCTCAGCCTCAGCCTGCATCAGCTCAGCCTCAGCCTCAAGCCTTCCGCAACATCAGCCGCCTCAGCCTGCCTCAGCCTGCCTCAGCCTCAGCCTCAGCCTGCTTCAGCCTCAGCTCAGTCTGCCTTCAGCCTCGGCCTCAGCCTCAGCCTGCCGCAGCCTCAGCCTGCATCAGCCTCAGCCTCAGCCTCAGCCTGCCTCAGCATCAGCCTGCCTCAGCCTCAGCCTCAGCCTGCCTCAGCCTCAGCCTCAGCCTGCTTCAGCCTCAGCCTCAGTAAGCCTTCAGCCTCGGCCTCGCCTCAGCCTGTCTCAGCCTCAGCCTGCATCAGCCTCAGCCTCAGCCGGAGCTGCTGGCATCAGCCTCAGCCTGCCTCAGCCTCAGCCTCCAGCTGCCCAAGCCTCAGCCTCAGCCTGCTTCAGCCTCAGCCTCAGTCTGCCTTTCAGCCTCGGCCTGGCATCAGCCTCCCTCAGCCTCGCCGCATCAGCCTCAGCCGCAGCCCAGCCTGCCTCAGCCTCAGCCTGCCTCAGCCTCAGCCTCAGCCTGCCTCAGCCTCAGCCTCAGCCTGCTTCAGCCTCAGCCTCAGTCTGCCTTCAGCCTCGGCCTCAGCCTCAGCCTGCCTCAGCCTCAGCCTGCATCAGCCTCAGCCGCAGCCTCAGCCTGCCTCAGCATCAGCCTGCCTCAGCCTCAGCCTCAGCCTGCCTCAGCCTCAGCCTGCTTCAGCCTCAGCCTCAGTCTGCCTTCAGCCTCAGCCTCTGACCCTCAGCCTGCCTCAGCATCAGCCTGCATCCGCCTCAGCCTCAGCCTCAGCTCAGCCTGCCTCAGCCTCAGTCTGCCTTCAGCCTCAGCCTCAGCCTGCCTCAGCCTTCAGCCTCAGCCTCAGTCTGCTTCAGCCTCAGCCTCCGTCTGCCTCCAGCCTCGGCCTCAGCCTCAGCCTGCCTCAGCTCAGCCTGCATCAGCCTCAGCCTCAGCCTCAGCCTTGCCTCAGCATCAGCCTGCCTCAGCCTCAGCCTCAGCCTGCCTCAGCCTCAGCCTCAGCCCGCTTTCAGCCTCAGCCCCGTCTGCCTTCAGCCTCGCCTCAGCCTCCAGCCTCATCAGCCTCAGCCTGCAGCCTCAGCCTCAGCCTCAGCCTGCCTCAGCATCAGCCTCAGCCTCAGCCTGCCTCAGCCTCAGCCTCCTCAGCCTGAGCCTCAGCCTGCTTCAGCCTCAGCCTCAGCCTGCCTCAGCCTCAGCCTCAGCCTCAGCCTCGGCTTGCCACAGCCTCAGCCTCAGCCTGCCTCGGCCTCAGCCTCAGCCTGCCTCAGCCTCAGCCTCAGCCTGCCTCAGCCTCAGCCTCAGCCTCAGCCTCGCCCTCAGCCTCAGCTCAGCCTCAGCCTCAGCTCAGTCTGCCTTCGGCCTCGGCCTCAGCCTCAGCCTGCCTCAGCCTCACCCTCAGCCTGCATCAGCCTCAGCCTGCCTCAGCCTCGCTCAGCCTGCCAGCCTCAGCCTCAGTCTGCCTTCAGCCTCGGCCTCAGCTCAGCCTGCCTCAGCCTCAGCCTGCATCAGCCTCAGCCTCAGCCTCAGCCTGCCTCAGCATCAGCCTGCATCAGCCTCAGCCTCAGCCTGCCTCAGCCTCAGGCTTAGCCTGCTTCAGCCTCAGCCTCAGTCTGCCTTCGGCCTCGGCCTCAGCCTCAGCCTGCCTCAGCCTCAGCCTGCCTCAGCCTCAGCATCAGCTTGCCTCAGCATTCAAAGTGTGGCCCGGGAATGGAGTTCTGGGAACTCGAAGAGCACGAAGTGGCCTACAGTTGGCTCCGGGCATTCAAAATCATGCCCAGGAATGGAGTTCTGGGATTTCGAAGACCACGAAGTGGCCTACAGTTGGCTTCGGGCATTCAAAATCATGCCCAGGAGTGGAGTTCTGGGAGCTCGAAGACCACGAAGTGGCCTACAGTTGGCCCCAGGCATTCAAAATCATGCCCAGGAATGGAGTTCTGGGAACTCGAAGAACACGAAGTGGCCTACAGTTGGCTCCGGGCATTCAAAATCATGCCCACGAATGGAGTTCTGGGAACTCGAAGACCACGAAATGCGTTACTGTTGGCTAAAAAAACAGTCCCCGGATTCCCGCGGCACCCGTCCGGCATCTGTCCGGCATCTGCCCAGACCCCCCTGGGGAGTCATGATGCTTTCTTTTGACCCTATTAGAAACCTATCAGTCTTCGTTGTTAGGTAATTATCCCGGTAAAGCAACCTAACAGCGATGTGTAGGAGCATATCTGGAAGCATTTCCCTTAAGATTCAGTTGTAGAATTTTGCTGTTCTCGCAGTCGTAGTCGCATTCGCGATGACAGTCGCAGTGGCAACGGCAGTCGCAGTCACAGCCTCAGCCTCGGCCTGCCTCAGCCTCAGCCTCAGCCTGCCTCAGCCTTAGCCTGCCTCAGCCTCAGCCTCAGCCTGCTTCAGCCTCAGCCTCAGTCTGCCTTCAGCCTCGGCGTCAGCCTCAGCCTGCCTCAGCCTCAGCCTCAGTCTCAGCCTTCAGCCTCGGCGCCTCAGCCTCAGCCTCAGCCTGCCTCAGCCTCAGCCTCAGCATCAGCCTCAGCCTCAGTCTGCCTTCAGCCTCGGCCTCAGCCTCAGCCTGCCTCAGCCTCAGCCTGCAGCCTCAGCCTCAGCCTGCCTCAGCCTCAGCCTCAGCCTGCCTCAGCCTCAGCCTCAGCCTGCTTCAGCCTCAGCCTCAGTCTGCCTTCAGCCTCGGCCTCAGCCTCAGCCTGCCTCAGCCTCAGCCTGCATCAGTCTCAGCCTCAGCCTCAGCCTGCCTAGCATCAGCCTGCCTCAGCCTCAGCCTCAGCCTGCCTCGGCCTCAGCCTCAGCCTGCTTCAGTTCCTCAGCCTCAGTCTGCCTTCAGCCTCGGCCTCAGCCTCAGCCTGCCTCAGCCTCAGCCTCAGCCTCAGCATCAGCCTCCTCAGCATTCAAAGTGTGGCCCGGGAATGGAGTTCTGGGACATCGAATGGCCTACAGTTGGCTCCGGGCATTCAAAATCATGGGAATGGAGTTCTGGGAACTCGAAGACCACGAAGTGGCCTACAGTTGGCTCCAGGCATTCAAAATCATGCCCAGGAATGGAGTTCTGGGAACTCGAAGACCACGAAGTGGCCTACAGTTGGCTCCGAGCATTCAAAATCATGCCCAGGAATGGAGTTCTGGGAATTCGAAGACAACGAAGTGGTCTACAGTTGGCTCTGGGCATTCAAAATCATGCCCAGGAATGGAGTTCTGGGACCCCGAAGACCACGAAGTGTGTAACTGTTTGCTTAAAACGACTTCCGCGGATTCTCCCCGGCACCCGTCCGGCATCTGCCCAGACCCCCCTGAGGAGTCAAGATGCTTTCCTTTCAGACCATTAGAAACATATCAGTCTTCGCTGTTAGGTAATTGTCCCGGCAAAGCAACCTAACAGCGATGTGTAGGAGCATATCTGGAAACATTGCCTGTGGTATTCATGTAAGAGTGCTGTTGTAGAATTCTGGTGTTCTCGCAGCCGCATTCGGATTCGCAGTGGCAGTCGCAGTGGCAACATCAGCGGCAGTCGCAATGGCACTGCCAGTAGTTGCAGTAGCAATAGCTACACTAGCAGCAGCAACAGCAGCAGCAGTAATAGTAACACTAGTAGTAACAGTAGAAGTAGTAGTGATGATACTAATGGTGACAGTGAAGTAGTAGTTGTAGTGTGTGGAGTGAACGTGTTCTCCTCCTACTACTGCTATTACAAGTATTAGGTTCTGGCGGAAACGTCCAGTGCACGATGACGCCTGGGTCCGCCGTCTTGCCCTGCACGATGACGAATAGAACAAACCGGCAATCGGGTGGCGAGAGATATGACGGGGACATCCAATAAGCAAAATGTGGCCCGAAGAACACGAAGTGGCCTACAGTTGGCTCCGGGCATTCAAAATGTAGCCCGGGAATGGAGTTCTGGGAAGTCGAAGAGCACGAAGTGGCCTACAGTTGGCTCCGAACATCAATAATTTGGCGCGGGAATGGAGTTCTGGGAAGTCGAAGAGCACGAAGTGGCCTACAGTTGGCTCCGGGCATCCAAAATGTCGCCCGGGAATGGAGATCTGGGAAGTCGAAGAGCACGAAGTGGCCTACAGTTGGTTCCGAGCATCCAAAATGTGGCCCGGGAATGGAATTCTGGGAAGTCGAAGAGCACGAAGTGGCTTACAGTTGGTTCCGAGAATCCAAAATGTGGCCCGGGAATGGAGTTCTGGGAAGTCGTAGAGTTCGGAGTGGTCTACAGTTGGCTTCGGGCATTCAAAATGTGGCCCGGGAATGGAGTTCTGGGAGGTCGAAGAGCACGAAGTGTGTGCCTGCTTGCTTAAAACGAGCCCGGCCCTGAGCCCGGCCCTCGCTGTCCGGATGCCGCCCAGACCTCCCTTCTGAGTCATCAGATGCTCTCTTTTGACACCACTAGAAACCTATCAGTCTTCGCTGTTAGGTAAAAAACCTTGAGGGGGTACGATCGAAGACGAAGAGGGCGGGTCTCGAGGGTTTGGGATATACGTGTTGATTGACACGCGGGCAGACAAGAGCGAACGGTCTTAGAATGATTGTTGTTGCTGCTGTTTTTTGTTCATGGTGATGAGGAGGAGGAAGTGGAGGAGGAGAAGGAGAATGAGGAGGAGGAAGAGGAGTAGGTTTAGAGGGCCTTGTTTAGGCTTGGTCGGCTGCTGTTGCCATTTGTTGCAGATGGGTTCGGTCCGTTCTTTGGCGATCAGACGGCTGTGTGAAGCGCGCGTGCGTTCCATGGATGCCGGTATTGCTAGGTTTGAAGAGCATGTGCGCGGCGCTGGGGCAAGACTGTCAGTTTGAAAGCGGACCGCACACCCAGTCCGTGTAAGAGTTGGATATTGTAAACGTCAGGGCCAAAGAGTAGGTCTCAGGTCGAACGCCTTGCCTTCCCTGCCAAGACGTCTGGTGTTGCGACGAAGACGACTCGTTTTTTGTGAGGGGGAGGGGTCAGGGCGACGACGAGGGTGGGAGCGAGCCTTGCCACCCCTGCGGTGCCTGGGCCGACGCCTTGGGGGCAGGAGACCCAGCTTCTCGGCAGCAGGAAGCCGCCGAGGATCTTCCGGACAGGGACCGATAATCACCAGGACGGAGTCCTGCCTGGGGGGAGAGACGCTCAGGATTGAGGAGGAAAGCCCTGGAGGAAGATGAGGAAAGCCCAGGAGGAGGAGGGGAAGGAGGAGGAAGATGATGATGATGCTGATAATGCTGCTTTTGCTGCTGATGATGCTGAGGATGATGATTATCATGCTGATGATGGCGATGATGATGATGATGATGATGATGATGATGATGATGATGATGATGATGATGATGATGATGATGATGATGATGATGATGATGATGATGATGATGATGATGATGATGATGATGATGATGATGATGATGATGATGATGATGATGATGATGATGATGATGATGATGATGATGATGATGATGGGTGTTCTTGAACTTTAATCCTGGAGCAGAATGAGTGCCGCTGGACATCAATGTCCATCCTCGGAGCCGCTTGATAAGTTTACTTTATCTGCCTCCGCAGCCTTTTCTCTCGAGATGCGGCCAGAGGAGGCCTGGATTTCATCGATCGCCCTCCTTTTGGCCGGGTTCGCCCTCGGTCCAGCCTCGCGCGGGCTCGCGCCTTCTGGTGGCGGGCCGCCACCACCCGATCCTCCGCCGGCCGCGGAGGCGCCCTTGGAGCCAGAGGTGCCCTCAGCCGAGGCCTGCGCCGCCTGGGTCCAGCCCGCTCCGCCGTGCGCGGAGCCGATCGTGGAGCTGCGACCGCCCTCCATCGAAGAGTGCGTCGCCCTGCTCCAGGAGTGCTCGGCGGGCGCCGGGCAGGAGCCTGGGCAGCAGCTGGCCGTGTCGCTCGCGGGCCCGCTGCTCGTGGAGGCGCTTCGCTGGCTGCTCGCCGGGCTGGGGTGCTGCCGACGCGCCCTGGTGGAGCAGCCTCCGCCGGCGCCGCGGCCAGCGCCGTCTGTGCTGCCTGCTGGCAGCCGTGCGCACCAGCAGCCGCGAGGTTCGGGCGTGATTAAATGATAGAGGGTGATGAGCTGTTCATCGAGTATGCAGTCCACCCTCCGTTGCTGCACGGCCGCACTGTGGTGGGTGTTTCTCAGCTTCAGCCTCTCCACGCAGTGGTGGTCACTCCCGACAACGATCTGTACGTGGAAGAGCTGGAGCCCGCCAACACGGACATCCGCGCCTGGTATCGTAGGGCTCCTGGCGGGGGGCCCCCGCCGGCCGCAGCAGCAGGGATCCCCGTGTACGACTTCGCGCAGCCCCTCACGCTTGCCGACTTCCACGCGCTGCGCCCTGCTGCCCTCAGGCTCGTCGCCGAGCACGACGCCGCCCTGGCCGCCGCAGGGGCCGCCGACGCTGTCGTGCCCGCCGGGCTGGGCCCCGCCGCGGCCGCTGCAGCAGCTGCGCCCATCGCACCTGCTGCTGCAGCAGGGCCTGCAGGCCTCGCCGGTGCTCTGGCGCCTCCGCCCATCCCCGGGGCTCCTGCTCCAGCGTACGTCGCAGCGGCTGCTGGAGCAGCTGGCGCCGCAGCCGCCCTTGGCCCAGCAGCGGGGGCCCCCGCGGCGGGTGGCGTGGGCGGCGGCGCTGCCGCCGCCGCCGCTGCTGCCGGGCACGAAGGCCTCCACGCAGCTCTCGCTGGGGGCGCCGGGCTCCCACCAGCCGCTGCAGGATACGACTTCCGCACGCTGGCCGTCACTTACGACCAGGAGGGCCGACGCCACAAGGAGTTCCGCGAGGGGGTCAGAGCCATGCGCCAGCAGTCCTGGCCGGACTGGGTCGTGCCTGGCCCGTGTACGGTCTTGTGGTGCGCCAACTACATGCTCGAGAACGGCGGGTCGGCGGTCGGGCACCACATCGCGTTCCGCTCCGCCTGCCGCCTGGGGCTGGACGATCCCGTCATGCTGCTTCACTCCGAGATGTCGAAAATCTTCCAGACCGCGTTGTGCTACGATCAGCTGGACGCCAGCAACATAGCCGCTCTCGAACTCATCTGCCGCCAGATCCAATTGTGCGAGGAGAAACTCAAAGACGTTCTGCTTGGGTCGTCGGGCCCCGACGGCCAGCATGACGAGAGCTTCTTTTTGACGGGGCTGCAGAACACTCGAGGGGTCATGGTGTGCCCGGCTCTCGCAAAGTGGATTTCAGAGCAGGTCGCCGCCGAGAACGCCGTGGCCAAGGAGCGCCGCAAGGCGCGGGAGGAGAGGGCGCTCGCGAGGCCGCCGCCGGGCCGGGGGCCACGGCCGGGCCGCGGCAGCGGCTCGTGAGCCGCGCGGCCTCTCGACAGGACAAGGCTGCTGCCCGCGCCCTGGCCGCGCGCGGGAGCTCCCCGAGCAGGCCCTTCGCTCCTGGCCCGAGATGGTGGCCAGTCGTCAGCGAGACATTTTCCCTCTCTCCCCGCTCGACGTGCCCGCCGGCCTGCCTGGCGGCTCCCGGGCTATTCAGCGACGGCGTCAGCGGCTTCAGCACAGCGCTAGGCTCGCCAACCACGCTATCGAGTCCCTCAACTTCATGGCTGGCCGCTCCTACGACGGGCCCGCCCAGCTGGACACGGTCACCCAGGCCCTCGCGCAGGAGCGCGTGCTGGGCAACTGCGTCGCGCTGGGGCCCGAGCCGCAGGACGTCAGCGCCCGCGGGGGCCTCCGCGAGCTCTGTGGGAATGCCATCACGTATGGCGACTCCTCCCCGGTCGCGCCCTACAACAAGGACCTCGTGTCCTGGCCCGAGACGGGCGCGGCGCCAGTGCAGCTGTCGGACGCGCTCGCCCCGGAGCACCACACATGGTTGAGGGATCTATTGGCCAGTTCGCGTCGCAGTAACGCTGGCGCTGACCGCCTCAGGAAGGAGTTGGGCTTGGTGCGCCCTTACTCCGACCCAGCCTTCCGCACCATCTCCAACTGCGCTGGCTTCGTCAAGCAGATGCACTCCCGTGGCATGGTGCGCTTCGCCCTCGCCGCCGGCCGGCCGCCGTCGCTGGGCATCTTCATGGTGGCCAAGAAGAGCGGGGCCCAGCGCGTCATCTTCGACGCGAGGTGGGCAAACCTGGACTTCGCTCCTCCGCCTCGGACCCGGCTGCCGACGGCGGCCGCGTTCAGCCAGATCGAGTCGGCTGATTGCGACGTCTGCTACTTCTCTGCCGGGGGCATCCAGAACGCGTTCTACGCCATCGCCATCCCTGCCGAGCTGGGCGACGCTTTCAGGCTGAAGACGTGGGCAGCGAGTGGCGAGTGCCTTCTCCGACTCCGGCTTCGTGGTGCACGAGGAGACTTGCGTGTGGTCGAAGGTGAACTTCGTTGGGCTCGAGCTTGACGGTGTCGACCATACTGTGCGGGTCTCGCGGAAGCGGGTGTGGCGCCTGAAGGTAGCTCAGGCCGAGCTGCTCTCCCAGGGGCGCTGCAGCGGCGACGTCATGGAGATCCTGGTCGGCCACCTGACGTGGGTCATGCTGCTCCAGCGGTCCGCGCTCTCCGTCCTGTCCAGCGTGTACGCTTTCGCGCAGGCTGGCAAAGGGCGCGTGCTGGACCTGTGGCCCTCGGTTCGCCAGGAGTTGACGACGGCCATGGGCCTGCTCCCGCTACTCGTCATCCACGCCGACGCCGTCTGGCACAGCGTCGTCGCGGCCAGCGACGCCTCCCACTGGGTCTGCGGGGTGTGCCGCCGTCACTGCCAGGCTTCGGAGGCCGCTTCCTTCGGCCGGTTGGCGGAGCGCTGGCGTTTCCGCGCTGCCGGGGCGGCCAACGCGCGCGCCCGCGCCTTCCTCGCCGAGGGCGCGGCCCCGGACGTCGGCGCTGGCGCGGGCACCGAGTCCGACTCGGCGCTCCAGGACGAGCAGCTCGGCTTCACCGCTGGACTGCTGCAGGCGCACGCGGACGCGTGCTCGTTCGACCCGGTCGACGCCGACTTCATGCATCCCAGCCGGTGGCAGGTGGTCCAGAGCTTCGAATGGGGGGCCGACGCAAACATCCTCCGCCTCGAGGGCTTGGCCCTGTCTTCGGCTCTTCGTCACCTGCTCCGAAGCCGCTCGGCTTTCGGGCGACGGCTGCTCGTCTTCGTCGACAACCTCGGGCTGGCTCTCGCAGTGGGAAAAGGGCGGTCTGGGGCTTTTCAGATTCGAGACGTCCTTCGAGAAGTCTGCGCCCTGTCGTTGGCCTGCGGGGTCAGGCTTTCTGTCCGATGGGTTCCGTCCGAACGCAATCCCTCGGACTACCCCTCCCGAGGTCGTCTCTTCATCAAGCAGGCGCGCGACCCGGGCGCCTCGGCTGCTGCTCCTGGTGCTATGGCTGCTGACGGTGACGCCGAGCCTCTGCCAGCCGCCCCGCCATTCCCGAGCCTCATCAAGGACGGCCCCATGCACGACGCGGGCCCTGCAGCCGGAGCCCCACGCGTGGCAGGCGGGGCAGACTGCGATTCCCAGCGGGGTCCAGACGGCAGCGCGCCGACGCTGCCTGCCGCTGCCCCCGTCGCCTTTCGCCCTCCCGACCCTGCAGCAGCTGACCTACCTGGAGGGGCGGTCGGTGAAGCCCGCGACGTACAAGGACTACCACCGCCGAGCCCTGGCCTTCGTCCAGTGGGCCACTTCAGCCCGCCAGGGTTGGGAGAACTACGAGCAGCTCGACCTCTGCCTGGTGCTGTTCCTGGACAAGCTGTTCTTCGGGGGCTTCACGGGCGACGACGCGAGCAAGCTGGTCGCAGCGGTGAAGTTCTTCTACCCAGACCTAGGCCGCTGGGGCGCCGGGGCGCTCCCGCGCACATCGCGGGCCCTGGCAGGATGGGGCAAGGTCGTGCCGCGCCGGTCGCGGATGCCGCTGCCCTGGGTCCTGCTGGCTGCGATCATCGGCGTCCTGCTGCGCCGGGGCCTCGTGGAGCATGCTGTGGCACTCCTGGTCTCGTTCG
The DNA here is from genome assembly GCA_963575745.1 of Prorocentrum cordatum. Lineage (NCBI taxonomy): Eukaryota > Dinophyceae > Prorocentrales > Prorocentraceae > Prorocentrum > Prorocentrum cordatum. The sequence goes on along the minus strand of CAUYUJ010017615.1, from coordinate 1,033,824 downwards.
CGGCCTACCTTCGGCCAGGCGAATGCGACTCGCTCACGTCGCTCCAGTTGGTCGCCCCCGTCGCGGCGGCCGGAGGGGCCGCGGACGTCTGGGGCCTGCTGCTGGCGCCGGTGGAGCTGGGCAACCCCAGCAAGACCAACAGCTGGGACGACGCGGTCCTCCTGGACTCGATCCCGTATGTGTACCCCTGCCTCCTGGTCTTGAAGCGCCGGTGCCAGTCGTCGACGGACCGCATCTGGAGCTACCCGCCCGGGGTCCTCTCGACCAGGCTGGCAGAGGCGGCGGCGGAGCTCCAGCTGACGCACCTGGGGATCACGCTCTATGGGCTTCGCCACGGAGGAGTGTCCCACGACATCCTGCACCGGCTGCGGACCCCGTTGGAGGCAAAGCTCAGGATGCGCGTGGCGTCAGACTCGACCCTGAAACGGTACGCCAAGCAGACGAGGGTGGTCTCAGAGCTGAGCAAGGCGCCGCCGCTGGTGGTGACCTTCGGCAACCGCGTCTCGTCCCTGCTCGCCGCCGTGTTCGCCGGCCAGGCCTCGGTGCCGAGCCCGCCCGTGCTGCCAGGCAACCAGGGTGCTCTGAGGACCGACTGAGCGACCGTCAGGTGGTCGCCCGAATGCGCTCATTGCTCAGGGCAGCGCTGTCGGCTGCCAGTCGCAACAAACGACAGATTTTTCTGGAACTCTTTGCAGGCTCCGAGGGGCTCAGCCGAGGGGTGAAAAATCTGGGGTATGGTGTGATCGCTGCTGACATTGTTTCTCGTCCGTGGTTTGATCTGGATCGGCCTGTCATCCAACGCACCCTTCTCGGCTGGGTCTCCTCGGGGCTCGTGCTGGCCGTCTGGCTGGGCACCCCATGTAATGCGTGGTCCCAGGCGCGCCACGGCCCCCCAGAATCCAGCTGGTGCAGACTTCGTGCGCCCAATGCAATCTGGGGGCTTCCAGGCCCTCAGGGCCGAGCCTTGGCCGCGGCACGACGCGGCAACAGTCAGGTATTTTTTTCTCTGAAGATCATTCGAGCCTGTCTGCGTCTTGGGACCCCTGCCTTCCTCGAGAACCCTGCCTCCTCCTTCTTGTGGTCTGTCCCCCCTCTCTTGAAACTCGCCTCTCACCCTAGCTCTCAAAGCCTTGTGTTTGATTTCTGCGGGTTCGGGACCCGATGGAGGAAACGCACTCGAGTCCAGGCGTGGTGCAGCGGATTCAGAATCCGCCTGCCCCAGCTGTGTAATTTGCGAGGGGGGATCTGCGCCCGCGCGCACAAGCCTCACATCGTCCTCACTGGTCGCGACCCTGCCTCTGGAAAGCTCTGGACCCAGGTCGCGCACAGTTACCCCAGGAGGATAGCCAACTGTTTCGCTTCCGCAATCATGCGTACCGTCCAGAGCCTGCACCTGGCCCGAGTGCAACAAATGATATCCATTTAATCGTTTTGACGGCATTGTGCCAGTAACCATCTTGGGACTTGGGGTCCCTCTCCTCCCCTCTCCTTGTCGGTGGTGGTGGTGTGTCCTCCTTCCCGCTCCCTCTCTCCCCCACTGCCCGCGCTCTTTGGCATGAGTCGGTCCGTGTTCAGTGATCTCTCGCCTGGCCTGCGAACACAAAAGCGTTTTCTGGCACGGGTGGCGCTCGGGATGGGTGTTCTTGAACTTTAATCCTGGAGCAGAATGAGTGCCGCTGGACATCAATGTCCATCTCGGAGCCGCTTGATAAGTTTATCTTTATCTGCCTCCGCAGCCTTTTCTCTCGCCCGCCCTCCCTCCCCTTTTCTCCTCCTCTCCTCGTCGGTGGTGGTGGTGGTGTGTCCTCCTTCCCGCTCCCTCTCTCCCCCACTGCCCGCACTCTTTGGCATGAGTCGGTCCGTGTTCAGTGATCTCTCGCCTGGCCTGCGAACACAAAAACGTTCTCTGGCACGGGTGGCGCTCGGGATGATGATGATGATGATGATGATGATGCTGATGCTGATGATGATGATGCTGCTGATGATGATGATGATGATGATGATGACCATGCGGATGATGCGGATGCTGATGCCGATGTTGATGATGCTGATCATGACGATGATCATGACGATGATGATGATGATGATGATGATGATGACGATGATCATGACGATTGATGATGATGATCATGATGAGTGATGATGATGATGATGGTGTAAGATGCTGATGATTTTGCTGATGCTGCTGATGATGATGGTGCTGACGATAATAACGATGATGATGATGATGATGGTGATGATGGTGATGATGATGATGATGATGATGATAATGTTGTTGCTGATGATGATGATGATGTTGATGCTGCTGCTGATGATGATGATGATGACGATGGTGATGATGATGATGATGATCAGGAGGAGGAGGAGGAGGAGGAGGATGGTTTCTGCCGTTCGTTGTGTATGTACACTCATGCACACATAGTCTTGGTCTCCTGGGGTCTCTGGTAATCCATTTTTTTTTTTTTTTTTTTTTTTTTTTTTTTTTTTTTTTTTTTTTTTTTTTTTTTTTTTTTTTTTTTTTTTTTTTTTTTTTTTTTTTTTTTTCAAAATTTGTCAGTTGAGAAGGACGTTCCGCCCGGGGAAGTGAAACAGGTGCTGTTGTTCCTCTTTTCTGTTTGGCCTTCTGTGGCTCCCCTCGTCGCCGTGGGCAGTTCGGAAACGTGGCCAGAGTGTTTCCCAGAGGGGTCTGGGGACTCATTTTGAGTTTATCTTCATTAGCGGGACCCCGACCCCTGGCCGTCGTGGGAAAGGTCAAGAGTTGTTATTTTGTGTGTTTGATTTGTTTTGACCCCCTGGTGCGCTAACGGATTTATCTGGGACGATAGCTAATGTAAAGGTGGTTTAGGGGGCTCTGGTCGCGGTTTCCCACGACAGCGTTTCCCTATGTGCTTCAATCAGTGGTCACATTCTGTCCCAGATGATCACTCCTTGGGGTTTAGCTTGGTTCCGTCACCAAATCCAGCGCTGTTCGGCCCGTTTGAAAGAGCGCTTTCTGCCGCTATTGGCAATCTCTCCCCCCCCGGTTCGAACCGCGGGGAGGTAAAACATATTCCCATTTCGAACGGGGTCGGGGGCGCGGAACCCCTAGTAGGATTGGATTTTGCTCGAGCCCTCGCACGGTTGTATTAAGTTTGGATCGAGCCCTGAAAGCGTTCTATTAGAGATGCATTCAAATCACAGTAGGATCCTATTAGAGGTTGAATCGAGCTTTAGTTCGGACCTGTTAGAGCTGGATCTAGCCCATTGGATTCTTGGATCGAGCCCTGCTCGGATTCTTTGCGAGCTGGGTCTAGCCCTGGTAGCAGGTTTCGATCAGATTTGATGGAGCCTTTGTAAGAACTTGTCAAAGTTGGATCCAGCCCTAGTGGGTGGTTTCGATTACGGCCAGTTCGAGCCCCCCCCCCCCCCGTTCGAACCGAGGAGGAATCCCCTCCCCTGTTTCCTGGAGGATGGGGGGATTCTTTCCAGTCAAGCTGCGGTAGATCAGATCGCGCTCCCTCGAGTGCTTCCTCGTGCTCGCCCAAGGAGGGCGCGTTTCAGGGTCAGACGGTGGTGCATCCCAGGACTGATCCGGGTGCGATGCGTGCGTGCCCGGTCGAGGGTGGTACGTCCAAGGCCAGGCAAGGGTTGGTTCCAGGTGCGTTCTGTCCACTCGTTCAAGGATGGTGCGTCTGCAGACCGTATTAGGTGCGATGCGTGTGTGCCAGGCCAAAGACGGTACGTCCCATGTCAAGGCACAAGTGCGTCCAGGGGCATCTGATTCTCATTACTCCAGGTGTCCAAGGTCCTGAACATATGGCGGGTGCACCGGCTCATTGTGAAGGCCTTACGGCCGGTACGGCCGACTCTGAAGGGAAGGCAGTAATCGAATGGGAAAGCTTCTCCCCGGGAAGAGTGCTCCCCCACGCAAGGGGGGGGTCACAACCCTTGGGACCCCCTCCCCCCCCCCCTCCCCTCCCCCCCACCCCCCCTGCCCCCCCTCCCCACTCCCCGTTCCAACCTCCCCCCACTTGCGGGGACGGGATCAAAGGAAGGGGCCTCCCTTCGACTCCTCTACAACGTTGCTGGATTTCTCTTTGGCTGGGACGTTTGAACAGGAGGGCCCACGGACAGGGACAGTGCAGGGGGGAGCGGTGACTGCGACAACGACGACGACGACTCGCCTCTCACACAATGAATCTGGCTGCAGCACGGGCTTATTTCCATTCGAGGCTTTCCTGGTTCCGAGAGCGTGTCAAGGGGCCTCGGTTTCTCACCGTCCCACGTCTTTCATTCAGGTCAAGAAAATATGGCAGCGATACGCAGCAACTTGCGTTGTAAGTGATGGGTCTCGCGCGGATTGATGCCAAGAGGCACCACCGCTGGAGCCGTCTGTTGCGGTGTGCAAGGGTATTTGATGTCAGGTGCGACACCGGATTTTTGTCAAGGGCGTCACCAGATCATTTCTCTGCACGTATCGTTGATTTTCGCTTTCAGCTCAGCGCTATGTACGTAGCTACCTACTCTGACTCCTCTTCTTTGTTTTCCCTTACCCTCTTCTGTGTCATCCTCCTCCCCCCCGCTCCTCCGCCTCCTCCTCCTCCTCCTCCTGGAGCTGGAGGCTTGGAGGCTGAGCGCAAACAGATCATGGAGAAGGCTAAAGCTGGCGGCAATGGCGCTTCTGGCGGCAGCTCTTCTTCTTCTGCTTCTGGCGCCGCCCCATCGCGAGGGTGACGCCTCACAGGTCAAGTTCACGAACGTTTCCCATAGTACGCGTACGAGTTACACCAGGCACTACACGGACAGTTCCAGCAACATTTTCTTCAGTAGTATATCGGAAGGGGGGCCCGTGGCCAAGTCTTTCATGCAAAGCCAGGCGAAGGAGTACGATATGATCGGGTTTACGGAAATGCACATGTCGGCGAAGGCGGACTTTAGCAAAGACGGTTGGAAGGTCTTGTCTACGGAGTCCACCTCAACGGGTCGCTCGCAGAGCGGCACATCTGGCGGTGAGTGGATCGTCATGCAGAAGCGTGCGGCATCAACATCCTTTGAGGGCTTACGAGAGTCGGAACGTGTGCGCACAGGTGAAGATTGTTTCAAAGGGTTTTGTCCAGTCACGTGGCATACCAAGGGCGGCAACTTGGTTATGGTTTCTTGCTATCTGTTGCCTGGCCTGAAGTTCAGCGGGGCCAACGAGCAGACATTAATACGTATAGCGGCGTTTCTTCGGCAAATGAAGGATCCTTGGATACTGATTGGCGACTGGAATGCGAAACCGAGTGATTGGGACACGACTAGTTGGTTTGCGAAGCTGGGCGGCCAGATAGTGGTGCTGTGCAACGGGAAGGTCACCTGCAACCGCGGCAGAGGCACACTCATTGACTGCGTCATCGCCAAGATCGGGTTGGCGGATTCCTTGAGGCTCCAGATCGTCCCAGAGGCGCCGTGGCGAACGCATGTGGGCATGTGCATACACGTGAAGTGCGGCAAGTTGGGCTGGTGGAGCCGCACCATGATCACGGCTAAGGCGTTGCCTACGGCTCCGCGGCCCGCCACTAGGCCCGACCCAGAGAGGAAGAGGCAGAAGAAGCTGCAGGAGGCCAAGCGGAAACGGCTCGAGAAGCTAGACACGCATCGCCAGGATACCTACGACGAGACCCACAGGGAACAGTCGGTGCTGGCTGCGGGCGTTGAGTTCGCCATCAGTTCCGAGCAGTGGAGGCAGGCTCAGGCGATGTGCCAGGGGGGAATGTGGGAACCCTCCCCGCACTTCCTTCTGGACAGGAGCCAGGCTCATCGTGATGCGCTCGCCTCGTCCTACGGGGCCTGGGTCAGCACGGTTGAGGAGGCTACGATCTTGCATCGCGAGTTGCCCAAAGCAGAGGCGGACAGAATGCGAGGACGAGGTATTGGGCATAAGGCTTCGTGGAAGCAGACGCGAGCTACTCCTGGCCGGCCACATCTGCGGGATTCTCGATGTGAATGGTGGAATTTACGCACTACTGTCCTGCATCGTGCTCGTCTGCTTCGGACATCGGGCAAGCACTTGGACTTGGGGTTGGTGCGCAGCAAGCTGGGGGAACTGTTGCAGGTGGCTGGGGCGCAGGACCGACGCCGCTCTTTTCAGGGGGAGGACCTGCTTCTCCAGTGGCAGGGCATGATGGCGATAATGACGGAGTTGGATGACGGGAACTTCGAAGGTCTCTGCGATATATCAGAGAGGTTCAAGAACATAACGATTGGTAAGGCTTTGGCGGAGGCGAAGCGCGGCTTGCAGGCCCGGGCCGCCAAGATGTGGAAGACTACTCCAGGTGTGCTCCACAGGTGCGCGAGGGGCACTATCGACAAGCCTGATGAGATCATCGCCACCACTAAGGTCTACTCCCCACCCAGCGAGGTCATGGACTACAGGGCGGACAAGTGGCAGAAGGTGTGGTCGAACCCCAACTTCAGTGAGGCGAAGGTGCTGAAGGGCGTCGGGTATGTCAACTTGCGGACGAAGGAAGAGGAGTTGCCAGATCTCACTGTGGAGGGCATCCGTGCTGCGATCTCCAGCACGAACGCCAAGAAGTCCAAGGGCGTGGATGCGATGGGTCCCATTGAGGTGCAGCGGATGCCGAACCCAGCGATTGAGGACTGCAGGACCTCAACGTGGACATAAAGGCGCACTGCATGTGGCCTGCGCAGGTGTTTGTGGTCATCGGTGCGGTGGCGCCCAATCCCCGAGGAGGTGATCGCGTGCTTGGCCTACTCCCGTTCTTGGTGGAGTTGTGGGCAAAGATTCGCAGTTCCGAGACGCTGCGATGGACCATCGACGCGGGCGAGCACTGGGGCACGGCCATCAGAGGGTCCTCGGCGTTGCAGGCGGCTCTGGTTCGCGGTCTGCATGATGAATCAGGGCGCGAACTTTAGATTTCGTCGGCTACGCTGCTGCTGGACAATGAGAAGTTCTATTTACAGTTTAGATATCATGAAGTTATGTGCAGCATCCTTAATGCAAGGGTTTCTAGTTACTATGCTCCTCTCCGCATCCTCTCTTTTGCCGCTGCCGCCGCCGCTTCGCTGCGATAGGTTGACTGTGATATATATATATATATTATATATATATATATATATATATATATATGTATATATACATGCACGCATGCTTCTCGGCGGCGGTCCGCGTGGGGCTGTCGCCGCTCTCGAACCTTCTCCTCGGGGCCCACGGGGGCGGGGTTCTATACTTTTGGTGGCCCTGAAGAGGCCGCCGCTGCATCGGTGCTGTCCGCGGCTATCTTTGTGAGTCAAATGGAGAAGGTCTCCGCGCGCGCGCCCCCCCTCGCCCGGCGGCCGGCCAGCTCGGCGCGTGCGCGCGTATTCGCATATAGCTCAACTGACTTTATTGCTGCCAAAGCCATGGCTCTCCCCAGTAGTTCCCCCCCTGAGCTTCCCCAGAATAGATCTACGACCGCGCGTAGTGGAGCCCCAGGTTTGACAATTGAAGATCATGAAACCCATGTTCCTTTTATATTCAACCACGATTCCCGGAGGAACGTTTGGTTTTCAGCCGAAACCAACGACCAAGTCGTTTTGGGTTCGATGAGCCAGGCTCAGGCAGTAGATTTGCTCGACGCATCACAATCAGAACGTCATGTTGAGCAATGTCGGAAAGGACGCGGCCTGAAGGGCCGCCCTTCTCCTCTCAACCTCTCGAATGTTCCTCGGATCGATCTGTCTCTCGACGATTCCCCAGATAATGAGAAGCTAGAGGAAAGGGATCAGACACCCGGTAGGCAGACCAGCCAAGCCGGCGCTGCGAGACGGAGGCCATTGTCGAGTTGGTCTTCCTCGCATTTAGTGCCGGAGAGCCCGCGAATCCTGAGGGGCAAGGCTCCTGCGATTGATTTGTCTCGCGACGATGCCCCGGGGCGTTCGTTGCTGGAGGATCGGGCCCAGACCCCGTGAGACAGACCGGCAAAGCCGGCGCTGTCTGGCGCAGAGCCTTTGCATCCTGGTGCAGCCCCACGCAGCCCGGCCAGTGGGGCCCCAGGATCGCTGGCCCAGCCAGTAGAGGCCACGACTAGGACGAGCAAACCGGGGAGACTCCCATCGTCCCAGACGATTGGGACGAACCCCAGGGCGTTCAGATCGTTTCTATTGCTTTGGACGGGCAAGACGGCCACGACAGTGACGGGCGTGTAGGAGACGAAGAAGAGGCGAACTCGTATGAAGGCAACTTCGAGCTTGCTGATTTCCATGCGTCTCCAGGTCGTGCTGGCCCAGAGATCCCAGGACCTTATCGATTGCCCCGTTCCAGACGGTGAGCGATCCGAGGCAGAAGCAGTCGATTACCAAGAACACGCTGACCTCGGAGACACCTTATTGGAACCAGAGGGTGGACAGGCGCCCTCGTCGGATCATGTTCCCCTCTCGTGGCAAGGGCCGACGGCCCCCGACCCAGTCGGCGCGGTCGAAGGTGCCTCAGAGCCCTCGGGCGCGAATCCGGGGCAAACTGAGATCCCGCCTGAGGTTAGCCCACCAGTTCTTCCGACAGACGTGGCCCCGACCAAGTCGGAGGAGCTCTCGTCTAGGTCTCTTCAGCCGTCTAGGCACGCTAGGGTTGTGACAAGGGTGTCCTGCTACAGCTGGGGGGTATGTTGAAACAGGCAAAGTAGGGTTTGAGATATGATTTAAGATAGGTTTCAAAGTAGGGGCGGAGCTTTAAAGTATGTTTCAAAGTAGCATCCCAAGTAGGGCAAAATTTGGCCCAGGTGTAGTTTCCGAACATAAGAAGTAGTCTCGAACGACTGTGCGTCAAGCAACAGACGCATTCTCGAATAGTTCCGCTTCCGCGAACAAAGCGCGTAACCTTCGAACAAGTAATTGTCAGCACAACAAAATGTTCTCGGTTTGTGAGGCAGGTGCGGCCCGACTTCACACAGAAAGTGCGCTCTTGTCGGCTCGGTAGTGTTTGATCTATCCTATTGGCGTTCGTCGTAGAAGTCCTTGTAACAATACCACTGGCCGTCGTCGGTGGTAGTAGTGGTAGCAGCCGTAGCTGCTTCTAGTAGCGGTATTCGTATTGACAGCCAGTGGTGGTAGTAGTGGTGGTAATAGGAACGGCGGTTGCTGTGGTCACATCAGCGTGATTTGCTTCCCCCCTCGGCGTCAAATCGCGGTGGAGATGGCGTCGTCATCCTCCTCCCACTTCCCAGCTCCTCTACTACTTCTTTTCCACACCCTCATCCTCACCGCTATTCGCCTCCTCCTCCTCCATGTCAATCCTGCGTCCCCTCTTCGCTTCTCCTCCTGATCCTCTTCCTCTTCCCTTCTCCTCCTCCTCTCCTCATCCCTCGTGCTCCTCCTCGTCCTCATCCTTCTCCTCCTATTCCCTCCTTCTCGCCCTTATTCCTCAAACCCTCATCATGCTCCACCTCTTCCTGTTGCTATCTCATCCTCCTTCTCATCCTGATCCCTGCTCATCCTCCTCCCTGTTCTTCCCCCTCCCGCTCCCGACGATCGCAAACTGCTTGCGTCCTCATGTCCCGCGTAACCCTCTTGCTGCGCCGTGTGCCGTGCCGTGTGCAAGGGCCTTGGTGGGCCCACGCGGAAGGCCATCATCGGTCGCGAGACTTCGGATTCCTAGTGAGACAGTTATTCCCGAGGGAAGCGGTGGTTGCCCGAGGACCCGTGCCGACCAAGTTGCTTATCTTTGGAAAGGGCCCCTGACAGGGCCCCGCGTGTCCACAGGCGCAAATTGTCTCTATGATCTGTCGTGGCGTTTCATCATTTGAGGGGCAAAATGGGGGAAGTTTGGAGGGAAACGGAAAAAGGGGGAGGAAACTTGATAGAGAAATGGGCGGGGCGTGGGAAGGACGAAGATGAAAATGACGTGGAGGATGGGGGGCTGAGGACGCAAGGATGCGGGAGAGGAAGAGGGGGGGAGGAGGAAACGGGATGAGGATGAGGCCAATCTGTGGAGGGGGGGGGGGGGAAGAGGATGAAGTACCACTGGAGGAGAAGTTTGTTGAGTTGAAATGTTTGCGCGAAGGACGGCAAACGCGGGGAGGAGCAGGGCGAAGAGGCGGAGGGGGAGGAGGGGGAGGAGGAGGGGGAGGAGGAAAATGAGGATGCCGCGAGGTAGGGCGGGGGAGGATTCGGATGGGTTGGAAGGCGAGCAAGCGAAGGGAGGAGCGAGGATGAGGTTTGTTATCGAAACGCGGTACATATTGCAGCTCTTGTCGGGGTCCCCATCTTGCGTTGAATTTCACCCCCGTCATTAGCACCAATCGGTCAGCATGATCAACATATCCGCAACCATTTTTACTCAAACGTTTCGGGCACGATGCTCGACGAGGGCTGGGGAGCCGCCGTCGAGGACGACTGCTCCAGCGAGGATGGCGGCTGGGGGCATGTCGCCCTGAGCCCCCCGCCGTCCGACGACGCAGCAGAGTCTGGCGAGGGCGAGCCCGACGACGCAGCAGAGTCTGGCGAGGGCGAGCTCAGCGGGGAGCCCGCGCCCGCGCATCCAGTCGAGGCTCGACCTGACGTGTTTGTAGACGGGTTGGCATTAGACGAGCTCGAGCGAGCTCGAGCGGCCAAGAAACGGTCGGTCGCGTGGGCGCCAGGGAGGGTGGCTTTGAAGCAGGCTCGCCAGCAGTTGGGGCGTCTCAGTGCTGGCATTCCAGCACTGCTCCCTGCAGGTGATGGTGGCGATGCCGATCAGCTCGCACTCCCTGCAGGTGCTGGTGGTGATGCCGATCTTCCCCTCGCACTCCCTGCAGGTGGTGGTGATGCCGATCTTCCCTTCGCACTCCCTGCAGGTGGTGGTGACGGTGCCGATCTTCCCCTTGCACCCGCTGCAGGACACGGCGCAGAGCAACATCAGTTGGAGCTGGATGCCGCGCTGTGCGTTGAGAGGCTGAACGCTCTTGCTGTGGCTCGCGCCGGTGTGCAGGCCGATGCTCCGAGCAAGATCCAGGCGCGCGCGGGCCAATACCTCCTGAATGAGAAGACGTCGATCCTCCCTTGGATTGTTGAATGCCGCACTGAACTTGGCATGGGCAATAAGGAAGCTGAGCAGTTTTTGTGTGCGACGGCCTGCGCATCTATGCTGGTGCAGTGGCGTGATGCTCGCTCTATGTGTTCCAGCATGGTTCGAGATGTTCGAGCGTTGGGTGGCAGGGCCGTCACTTTTTCCGAGCGTTTGATGTACGACGAAACACCAATGTACACCAGGCTTACTGACCGTGAGCATATCCCTGCACCTGATGCCCGCGAACTTCCTGCAGATGGTGTTGCTCAGCAGACGCGGCTGGTGCCCATCAGCTGCACCTGCCAGACGGCCCACGTGGCCAAGCTCCTCAACACGCAAAGGATGTACGCGATGTTATTTGATATTCCTGGTCACGGCATGGTCTCAGTTCACATTCCAATGGATTGTCACATGCAGTCCATGGCCCGAACGACAGCGGAGGCGTTGTACGAGTCCTTAGGCCGGAGCTCCCCAATGATGGCCGACATCGCGGCGTTGTTCGAGCGCGTGCAGAGGCTCGTCACCACCGACGGGGCTAGCTCCATCACACGATTCGAGCGGAACTTGGCCAGAGAGACAGGAGCTGCGAGGAGCACTTTGAAAATATTGTGTGAGATACATCGTGTGTACGGCTTTTACAAAACGGTTTTCCTACAGGTCAAGTTGCGCACCAGCATGATGGTCCATGTTGCGAAAGCCCTCTCCGCGTCGGATGCGATGCGACGGTTTCGCTCGACATTGCGGCTCGTGATCTCGAGGGACTTGGTGTGCCGCGAGAACACCAGACCTTCGCGTGCAGACCTTGAACACAACACCATGGTACTGGATACGTTCCTCGAGCCCAAGTCGGGCTCCATCAGGCTGAGGCGGTCCGTCATCGCTTCCTTGGCCAACGGTTGCTGGTCCAACACGGGCATCGTGGAGCACTGTTGCCAGGGGTGCTGCGGATCCAGGGAGGATTGCGTTTCAAAATTCATTACAATGTTCGTTGCCTGCGTGGCCAATCGCAAGCCGCATGTGTGGCCCAGCAGTCGCTGGACAGGGTTCGACGAGTGCACGGACTGGTTGGGGTTGCTAGAATGTATCCACGGGCTTCTCACGCGAACCTTCGTCGAGTGGACTGGTTTCGACGCGACTGATCTCGGTGAGCATCTGGAGCACAATTTCGCCCTGGGTATGTTAGAGAACTTGAACGGCGCTGGCGGGAAACTCGGAGATCTCGAGCTCGACGAGAATGGCGACGATGAGCATGCAGGCATTGGCGGGCAGCAAGGCGGCGGGAAGGCAGCACAGCAGAATAACATCAGCCTCGACGATCGGCGGAAGGAGGAGTCGAAACACCGTGCGTATGGTGTCAGGTGGCTGTGGAAGTGTTTTCCCCAAGTCCACCTTATCCTCATTCGTCGAGTTCTGAAGCCAATGATCCAGCTCATGAACAAGTATCTGAAGTCGGCAGGCGATGTCCATAGCAGGCGTGTTGACTTTCGTAACTTGCAGCGCAGGTCTGGCATCTGCCCCGATATGATTGCTGACGCCTGCCCTTTGATCTCAGCAAGCAGGCTCGAGAACGAGACGGAGCTTTTCAATTCTCTGCGGTCGGTGATGAGTGCCTCGCGTGAGTGGGATATCGTGCCAGTCAGCTGTCGTATATCATCGTTGCGCACGCGCGCATTCCTGATGCTGAGCCAGCTGGGGTGCATGTGTAACGGCCTCAGGGAACTGCACCAAGGCTACCCATTCAAGCTCTTCCGTTTGGTTGGGGAGCCGGAGCTGGCAGCGGAGATCGTGAACGATTGCGAGGACCTCAAGGACGATTGGAGCAAGGCCATCATCAGCAAGTACGCGACTGGAAGCCCAGATGGTCTGGTTTCCGCTGCTTGCATCGGGGAATTGCTTCACGTAGCGTCGATCACGCCCCGCGAGACGGCGACCGTGGAGGCCAGCCACGCAACGATCAGGAGGTCTCTGGTTGGGTTGAGCGTGCAAACGCACGCCTTGCACATCAAGCGCCTCTCAGCCCAGAGGATCTGCCAGCTCTTCAGGAAGAAGGGCCGACGATTGCGGAGTGGCTTTGTTCGACCAGCACAGAAGACTGCATTGAAGACTACGACTTCATCGGTCGCCGCCGAGTGCCCGAAGAGACGCATCAGAGGGCGCGGTGGTGCTTGGCGAGCTTTCATCAGAGAGCGCACGCTGGGCACGTCAGGGCGCCCAGACTTGGACTTGCACGAGGCATCCTTGGCGTGCGCTGCATTGAGCCCTGAGGAGAAGGCCGAGTATGCGAAGCAAGGTGCCATTGCCACCAGGGCAGCGAGAGCTGGCGCCGTCCACCCGTTCGGCGACGACGCCAGGCGCGCCCTCAGGAGAGTTGCGAGAGACAAGGCGAGGAAAGCGCTGCAGGAGATGGTCGAAAGCAGAAAGGCGATGTGCGACATTGCTTCCAGAGCTGGTGAGAGTGCCCTGGCCGTGCCGATGGACGTCTGCAGCTTCAGGGGCGGCGCAGCCGCAGTCGAGACATCCATGGCCAGCATCGTCGACATGAATCGCCAGCTTCGTTTGGAGGCGACGTGCTTGCGCATGGAGGAGAAGATGATTGATGATGCCATTGTCAAGTGGCACGACACGGAAGGCCAAGAATTGATTCGGTCTATCTTTGGGCAGATGGATGTTTCGGCACACCGGGGTGGCGAGCTCATCCCATCCACTTTATCTGCAGCCTCCTTGACGTCGTTTGTGTGGGAGTCCCTCGACATCAGTGAAAGGGTCAAGAGGGCTCTGTCATGTGGAGATCAAGTTACCAGAAATCAGCTCACCCAGGTCTTAGCAAACATATGGTCTGGATTTCACGAGACAATCGACCACGTCCCTCATCCAGAGTGGGATGACGACTATCCCACGCCTAAGCCTTGTACCAAGGTTGGCTTCTGCGTATGCACTGGTGCTGGACGCGACGTAAAGAAGTTCATCGATAACGTTGATGTCGCCGTGAAGCGTGCTTGCCCAGTTGGTATCGTAAGACAGCGGCTCCAACCAAAAGCCGAATGCTTCATTTTCTTGTGTGGCCAGCGGCAGCCTACGGAGGAAGAGGCCAAGGACTTGAATCTCGACGCCGACAGTTTCATCGATGGGCTTCCGCTTGCTGAATGGGGTTTGGCACCACATTGGCCACCAGAGTCTATCACCATGGAGATCGGACTTTCACAGGATGAGTTGCGATGCCAGTTCTGGAGACTTCGTGGTGCCATCTGGTGCTCGATTGACGGCCACTCACGATTTTTCAAGTTCGTGGCGGGCGATGAAAGATTTCGACCGATCACTACGCTGGTGCGCATGCGTTTACAGTGTATCTTGGAGGTGCAGCCCCTTGGGTACCATGACAGCCGACTGCGTCGACGTTGAGCTTCTGGAGCCACCCGTGGATTCAGGCGCGCCCGTCTGTCGGGTGGTCTGGTTGCCTCCATGGGCGAAAGTCAAGAAGAAGCGAGGGAAGAAGGCGAACGGGGAGCATGTGGAGTCTGGTTGGGGCCTCGTCCTTCTTCCCGACGTTCCTGGAGACGGCGGTGACGACGATGGCGAATCCGACGGAGACGGCGATGTGCAGTCAGAGCAGGAAGCATGCGAAGATGAGCAACACGACGATCCTGGTGCTGCCAGTGGCGCTCTGTTGGACAAGGAGGCCGAGTGCTCCTCCACGAAGTCTGGTGACCTGAAGGACTTGCACGGGGATGTTCTGCTGGAGCACGAACACTGTGGCGAGCTTCCAGACCTCCCGTCCCCGAGACCCACAGAAGGATCCAGCGTTGACCTTGAGGGCCAGCTCGGTCTGGATGAAGATGAAGGCGAGGCTGTCCATCCTGACGGGGGCGATGGCCTTGACGATGAAGGCGGTGAGCTACCAGTTGACCCGCCAGCGCCCCCGCCTCCGCTACCGCCTGAAGGAGATCCACCAGGGCCTCCGCCACCACCACCACCTCCGCCTGGGCCAGCTCTCGGGGCAGCTGGTGAGTACGATGAGAGCATCATCGTCCCTGGAGGCACGCTGGCCTGGAACGCGAAGAAGGGAGATTTCATAGCCTATTGCTGTCACCACGGAGGTGGTAAGTTCTGCAACCGCGCGCGGACGTGCAAGGCAGGTACCCGCAAGGCCCAGGGACGGCCTATAGGGTTTCTCGTTTCTTGGTTGGGCTTTCATCATCGAGCTGGTAGTAACCACGAACATAAGAACAACGTCAAGCCAAATTCTTGACGCTTCGCGTACCCCCACCAGCCCATCGCCGAACGACGCCCAGGCGCGTTGAGGTGATCAGGGAATTGCGGGAGGCCCTCTTGGGCCCCTGATGGGCCCATAAGATGGTTCCGAGAGGGCCCTCGGAGGGCCCCAAAGGGCCCCAAGAGGGCCCCAGTGGTCTCTGGGGCGCGTCTTGGAGCCCTCTTGGGGCCCTCTGGAGCCCCCAAGGGACATCCGAAGGGGTGGAGGGGGGGTGGAGTGGAGTGGAGGGGGGGGGGTGGAGCGGGGTGGGAGGGGGGTGGTGGAGGGGGGTAGTGGAGGGGGGAGGTGGAGAAGGGTGGTGGAGGGGGGGTGGAGGGGGGGTGGAGGGGTTGGTGGAGGGGGGGAAGGACAGACCCCAGGGGGGAGGGTAGGGAGAGGGGTTTGATTAGGAAACTGGAAGAGGAAACGCTCTAGACCACTTACGCCCATGAGGGCGGGGCGGACTTTGAGGAGAGGAGAGCTGCTCGGGCGTACTTCCGAACCCTCGGGCCCCTCGCAGATAGATTACTTGACAAGGAACGGCCCGTTGTGCCAGGCGCTGATGAGGGCTCTGAACCGGAGCTCTGCCCTTGATTCATTTGAGTTGCGACAGCTGGTCGAACTAATCCATCCTCGCCACCACCGCCCTCACCCTTGCCCTTCCCCTTGCCCTGTCCTCTCTCCTTCATCCTCATCCTTGCTCAGGAAGAAGAGGAGGAGGAGGGGGAGGAGTCTGGGCCCCTCCTCCTCGTCCTCCTCCTAGCCCTCCACCTCTCCCCTCTCCTTGCCTATCCTCCTCCTCTTTTAGTTTCCAACGGCCTTGCCCAGTAATCCAGACTCACTCGCAGCTCCCTGTTTCCGACATTGAGGTTCGCTGGTGCATTCGTGTCGCCTCACATCACACACACACGCACACACATGCACACCCCACACGCACACAGCACATCAGCAACGCATCCTCATACACACACGCATACACCACACACACACACGCACACACGCACCACAGACACACACACGCACACCACACATGTAAACTCAAATGGGCCCAAGCACCATCTGGGCGCGGCAACGCTGGTACATCGATTCCAGACCTAGTGCGACCTCAGCACGCCACCAGTCATGGCAACTGCTGGTACTGATGAGCCGAACCTTAAGATTTACTTGGAGATCGGGAACTTGCCGCCAGAATTGTACAATAAGCGCTTCCGTTTCATGATGCTTTCAGAGGTCAAGCTCGTCGCACCGTGTCCCATCAAGGGGCCTCGAATGCCTCTTCTTCCCCAACCTGTGCCGCTGGAGCCAGCAGACGAGGTTCGCACTCCCATTCCAGAGCAAGGCTCTGGGTATCTGAACAAATGGGGGGGGGGGGGGGTTCTAGCATGCTGTACTGGATCGGTTTGGATTCGTTTCAGCCCAAACGCTCACGTGAGCGCAAGTAATGATCAACGAGTCCCGCATAGATTGCACCTCCGCCACCCTTTCTCAGTGCATCTGTTGTCAGACAGGTTCGTCGCCGCAGCCGCCAGCCGCTGCTTCAGCATCTTCGTCGCCACAGCCGCCCATGGCAGCACCGCCGACAGCAGTGGCAGCCAGGCCAGCTCCTGGCTCAGCAGTTTCGTCGCAGCAGCCGCCAGTATCATCGTCACCGAAAGCAGCGGCGGCGCAGCAGCCACCAGTACGTGCACCAGGGCTGCCAGAGTCCAAGAGGACCGAGCGTTTGCCACCAGCAGCAATTCCTTCAACGCCATGGCTGTCCAAGCTCGCGTCTCAGCGTCCTGGGCACCAGAAGCTCGATGCCAGCATGAAGCGCATGGGCAGCACGGAGATTTTGCCTCAGGCAGCCCGCATGAGGCTCGAGGTGCACTCCGACGCGTCCGTTGGCCACCCAGAGGCCGCCCCTTCCAATGCACCATCGGCACCATCGACTCAGCCTCAAGTTCCGATCGAGATCCTCGTAGAGGACTCGTACCAGCCAGGAGAGGACACCCATGCCCTCTCATGATGACCTGGCGGCAGCGATGAAGAAGACAGGTTGTGATCCGTATCGAGGTGACACGGTCGTGGACGATTCCCAAGTTTCTTGAGTTCCATTCACATTTGCTTCGGGAGCGAGACCGATCATAGATTGGTTGAAAAAGCTCCACGTTGTTTCTCAGGAGGAAGAGGAGGGAGGATGAGGATAACCTAAGCTTGCGCTTCACGTGGCGCGGCCGTGATTTAGGCCGGCCGTCTTGGGAGGTTGTCTTGGATGGTCGTCTTGGGGGGTTGTCTTGGGGATTGTCTTGGGGGGTTTGTCTTGGAGGGCTGCCCGTGAGTCTTGGGGGGTGTCTTGGCGGTTGTCTTGGATGGTTGTCTTGGAGGGTTGTCTTGGGTGGTCGTCTTGGAGTGTTGTCTTGGGTCTTGGGCTAGACGCGCACACACGCACGCACACGCCCACGCGCACGCGGACCTCCTTCCTCCTTCTCTATCCCTCCTCCCTTCTCCTCCCTCCTTCCTCATTCCTCCTTCCTCCTTCCTCCCTTGACACGCACATCCTCCTCCCTCCTTCCTCCTCCTTCCTCATTGGTCTCACTGCGGTTCCACCATCGATACCACTCTCGATCGTAATATCGAAGTCAAGATCGATCTCATGATCGATATCACTATCGATCTCACTACCGATCACAGAACCGATCTCAAGTTCGATCTTCTGATCGATATCACGATCGACATCACTATCGATATTGGTATTGCTCTCACTATTGGTCTCACAATCGATGTCACAACCTGCCCCGCTATCTATATCACGATCGATCTCACGATCCTTCACACTATAGATCCCACAATCGATCCCACTGTCGGGCTTGGGCGTTTTATCCCAAGCGATGCTGTCGGCTTGTGACGAAGTTCACATGACGGAAGTGGGAGGGGGTGTGCTTAAAACAGCCCGTCCACAGCATCAGAAGTCAATCCGTTACCCTCCAGCAACTATTTACAGCTTCGAGCACGAAGCCGCGTGCTTTAGCAGTTTGGGCACACCGAGACTATTACACCCCGTGCTCCAGAAATAAGTCTTTATCGCAATACAATTACCTCATGAACTCAACTGCCAGTGGTAACTGGGCCAGTGAAAGGTTACTTGAGTTGGTATCAGCATTCGCCTTCCTGGCATTTAGCAGTAGGGTAATTCGCATTTTTTTTTGTTTTGGCGCGGCTGGCGTGCATTGCGCAGAAGATCGTTGTGCATTCCAGCCAGCTGCGCCGAGTAGCTCCAGCTAGGTGCCAGTCGCTACTTCGATCTGCGCGTCCAATACATGGCTGCTCACTCCGCCCAAGCGCGGAATCTGTAGCGCGCGCATTGCCGACGATTGCTCGCCGCTCAGTTGCGCGGCGCCTACATCGGCCGCGGCTGCAGGACAAGCTTTTGCGCCGTGAAGTACTATTGGTGAAGCTGTGGTATATCGCGCGGGCGCGGGGCATGTGGTAGCATATTGTATTTTGTATGTGCAGAAGGCGCGCGGTACCCTGGCTGGTATCTCGAGCGGTTGCGGTATTGAGCAGTGCTTCGTGTTCGTTATCCCCGCCTGAGGCGTGTATTTCTCCAAATCCTTCGTTCGCATGCCACGCGCGCGCCACTACTTTTCCGTTTTTGGCTGGGTACTTTGGATTGTACTCGGGGACGTACTTTGTACTTTCGAGAAATCGTCGGGGTACTTTGGATTGTACTTTGTACCTGGGACACGTACTTTGGGACGTACTTTGTACCTGCGACAGTACTTTGAGATGTACTTTGTACTTTCGAGAAATCGTCGGGGTACTTTGGATTGTACTTTGTACCTGAGACAAGTACTTTGGGACGTACTTTGTACCCGCGACAGTACTTTGAGATGTACTTTGTACCTGCGACAGTACTTTGAGATGTACTTTGTACCCGCGACGGTACTTTGGGAGGTACTTTGGAGTGTACTTTGGGAGGTACTTTGGGACGTACTTTGTACCTGCGACAGTACTTTGAGATGTACTTTGTACCTGCGACGGTACTTTGAGACGTACTTTGTACCTGCGACAGTACTTTGAGATGTACTTTGTACCTGGGACCAGTACTTTGGGAGGTACTTTTGGGCTGACTGGGTACTTTGGGAGGTACTTTTGGGTTGACTGGGTACTTTGGGAGGTACTTTTGGGCTGACTGGGTACTTTGGAAGGTACTTTTGGCGGGGCGGGGTAGTTTTCGCAGTACTTTTTAGCGGCGGGGCTGTTTTCGGTGGTACTTTGGGACGTACTTCGGGACGTACTTCGTGGGCTACTTTGCCGAGGGGCGGTATGATCTACCAGTCCCTAATTCCTATGTCCCAGCAGCCAGGTTGTTTTTTTCGGGCGCCTCGGTGTGCACCTACGGCACCCAGACAAGTTTTCATATAGGTTGAGATTTCGACCGCTCTACCCAGATGCGCGCTAGTTTTCATCGGACTCGGGGCCGATGTATTCCAGGCGCCACAAGATCAGCGGTGGGCGCCTGGGCTCGGCATTTTGCAAAGTCCCCCCCCCCCCCCCTCCCTTGCGTTCAGGATTTTTGCAAAGTCCCCCCAGATGGTCAGATTTTTGCAAAGTGCCCCCAGGGGGTCAGATTTTTGCAGAGTCCCCCCAGAGGGTGAAATTTCTGCAACGTACCCGCAGGGGGTCAAATTTTTGCAAAGTCCCCCCAGGTGGTCAGATTTTTGCAAAGTCCCCCCAGGGGGTCAGATTTTTGCAAAGTCCCCCTAGAGGGTCGGGCTTTTGCAAAGCACCCCCATGGGGTCAGATTTGTTTGCAAAGTCCCACCAGGGGGTTAGGATTCTGGCAAGGTCCATTCACAGGGTCAGTCTTGTCCAAAGTCTGCCAGAGACTGTGACGTCCGCGAAAAGCCTCCGTCCTCTTCCTCCCTCCTCCCCTCCTGCCTGTCCTCCCACCAACCCTTACTTTGCCCTGTTCCCTCCGCGTCCTTCCGCCGAATAACCCCTCCTGTCCCCCTCCCCTGTCACCCTCCATCCTTATCCTCCTTCTCCTCGTCCTCCTTCTGAGGCGACCCGAAGCATTTCAGAAGTGGTTCTGAACGCAAAGGGGTCTGGCCACCAAAGCAGGCACCGCTCAGCCCGATACATCCTCGCAATCTGAGCCCCCGAGGGTGCGAAAGCCAGCGCCTCGCCCGAGACGTCCTCAAATTCTGTGCCGAAGCCGGAGGATGTGGATGCAAACAGACGATTCGCCACTCTACCAGATTTACCTTTGAATGGCGATACCCCAAGGGGGCTATTGGCAACATACCGTGGGTGAGCACTCACTCTTGGACAACGTTCTTTGCACATGTCATTCCTCCCCTCCTCCTCCACCCGCAAAAGGGGGGCGAGGAAAGGGAGGAAGGGAAGGAGGGGGAGGAAGGAATTTAGAAGATGCCAGCCGCCGTCCGCCGCCCCTTGGCCGACGATCCGCGCGAGAGGCGTGCCGAAATTGGTGGCGGGTTTCTTTGGCCTTATTCCTGCGGGCCCGTTGGGGCGCAGGGAGTCTGGAGGCCCCCCGTGGCTCCAGCGGGGTTTGGGTGAGCTTTGGGGTGGCTCCCCGCGTCCCTCAGCCACCTGTTCCCCTTAAGGAGGGTGTGGCATAGGGGCGGGCGGGGCCCAGGTGCGCAATCCCTCCCTTCACGGGCACTGCGCCTGAGGGGGTCGCGATTGGTGGTGATTCCCGCCTCCCCTTTCCTTTTTTTGAGAACGGTGGCGCGTTCTGACCAATATTAGTTCGGAGGCGAATCCAGCCGCGGCGACGACGACAGACCCCGAGGCCGAAAAAATCGCCCACTCCTCTGGGTGATCTGGGGGGCGCCCTTCGGGCACCAAGGCTGCCGCCGTTCGCCGCCCTGTCTGGGGGGGGGGGCTTCGGGGCCTCCCTTTGGGTGGTGGTGCGTCTGGTCCCTGGGGCGCCTGGTCCCCTAGCCACCGTTGGAAACCAGTATTGCCTGTGTGGGGGGGGGGTCCCACATAGCATAGTGGGGCCCAGTCTCTTGCCCAGCCTAGGGGGTACCACATAGTGGGACCCCTCAAGGCTGGGCCCCACATAGTGGGACCAAGCCTTGGGGTTCCCGCATCGTGCGACCAAGCCTTGGGGGTCCCGCATAGTGGGGCCCAGCTTTGGTGGTCCCACAACCATGGGACCACATACTGCGCCCAGCCTTGGGGGTCCCACATAGTGGGGCCCAGCCCCTTGCCCACTTAGTGGGACCCAGCCTCTTGCCCACTTAGTTGGCCCGCTGCGTTCTGGCTGATTAGTTGGTTGGCCCTGATCGGGCCCTAACAGTTTCGTGAGCTTCTGCGAAGTCAGTTGATTGCCTTTCCTCGCATCGTGTAGGCCAGCGGCCGAAAACTTCCAAGAGCCCAAGGCGTGTTGGCTGGTTGATTGGCTGGTCCTGTTCGGGTCCTGAGAGTTTCGTGAGCTTCTGGGAAGTCCATTGATTGCCCTTGCTTGAATCGTGTTGGCCTTCGGCTTTAACTCCGCCAATCCCCGCGGCGTGATGGCTGGTTGGTTGGTTGGTCCTGCTCGTGTCCAGGCAATTTCGTGAGCTTCTGGGAGGGCCGTTGATTGCCCTTGCTTGAATCGTGTAGGCCTTCGGCTTTAACTCCGCCAATCCCCGCGGCGTCCTGGCTGGTGGGTTGGTCGGTCCCCCAGCCACCACCACCGTTGGAAACCATTTGCACGGTGGGAGGCGCCTGGCCCCCCAACCACCGTTGGAAACCAGTATTGCCGGTGGGGGGGGGGGTCCCACATAGTGGGACCCAGTCTCTTGCCCAGCCTTGGGGGTCCCAGATTGGGACCAAGCCTTGGGGGCCCCGCATAGTGGGACCCAGCCATGGTGGTCCCACAGCCATGGGACCACGTACTGCGCCCAGCCGTGGGGGTCCCGCATAGTGGGACCCAGCCTCTTGCCCACTTAGTGGGACCCTGACTATCAGGCGCCTAGCCCGTTCCCCGAAGGCTTCGAGGATCAAGCGCCCACACCAGAAGGCATTTTGCCTACCCGCGCACTGCTCTCCGAAGGCATTGTGCGCGATGGCTTCGCAGGGTGCCCTCCCTGCGGACGACCAGCGTGGGCCACCTGAGCAGGGGCCTGAGGGCGGCCAGCCTGGGCCAGCAGTGCCCGCCGCGGACGGTGAGCCTCAGCCAGCAGTGCCTGCACCTAGGCGCCTGACCCCTCACCGCCGTGCGCTCGACAAGGCTTTGCTCTACGCGAAGATCTCCCAGCGCACGAAGTTCTGGCTCCAGGGAGCTTGCCCCGAGGCGGAGATGGGAGAGGTTTCGTACAACGACGTCGCCCGCGTCATCCACGTGCTGCAGGCTGTGATTCAGGACGAGGTGAAGCTCAGGGGCGTCTGCATCATCCCTGGCTTCTTGAAGGTGGTTGGCAAGAAGGTCAAGAAGCAGCCGCCAAAGGTGATCAAGGTCAGCGACTTCCTACTCTGCTGATTCCTCTGTTCCACCAGTCCCTCACACCTCTAAGCTCTTTCACCACGCTGTATCTCCTTACCATTGTTTTTTAACTTGTCCCATTGCTCCTCCGAGGTCCGCGGCAAAGAGTACACCATCCCTGAGATGCCTGCGCACCTTCTGCTCCAGGCCACCATCGCTAAGGACATGCAGAGGATCGACGACCCCGAGCAGGCGGACCCTCCCGAGGCCGACGGCTCGTCGTCCCCGAGCATCATGGGGTCGTCGTCCGACGCCGTCGAGGACGGCCAGCAGCAGGATGCGCCAGCGGAGTGATCCAGTGAAGGTCCAAGCTTCTCTCTGAGGTTAGGGGCCCTGGGCATCCAAGATTTTAATTCCGTCTGAGGTCCAGGATCCGATTACTTCTGGTCTGGGGTCCAGGACCAGAGGCTTTTTGTTTTTCAGATGCGTTATTTCCCTTGGTAGCTCAGGGCCCAGCCCGACGCCTGAAGGCGCTCTTAGAGAAGTTCGAGAGAGCGCCTCGACTGAGTTATCGTTGTTGTCGACATCGTCCTTGTCGTAGTTGCTGTCGCCATCGTCGTCCTTCTCGTCGTCATCGTCGTCGTCGTCGTCGTCGTCGTCCTCTGCATCCTCGTCGTCGTCGTCGTCGTCCTCGTCGTCGTCGTCGTCCTCGTCGTCGTCATCCTCGTAGTCGTCGTCGTCCTCGTCGCCGTCGTCGTCCTCGAAGTCGTCGTCGTCGTCGTCGTCGTGGTCGTCGTCGTAGTGGTGGTCGTCGTCGTGGTCGTCGTCGTCGTGGTCGTCGCCATCGTCGTCGTCCTCGTCGTTCTCGTCGTCGTCGTTTTTTCTTTTTGAAGCTAGCAATGGTTAGCATGTTCTTTACTTTTCATTCGCTCTCGAACTCGCTACCCCCGAGATGCTCTCTCTGACTTCGGCCCGTCTGTCAAGAGAGGCAGGAGTGCCTCGCCCGTTTCGGCCGAAGAGCCAGTGGCCACGACCAAGCTGCTTGAACGCTTGGACGGTTGTGCTTGAAATCACCTCCTCCTCCTCTTCCCTGTGGGAGGGGGCAAGTGGCCTCCGTGCCCTCCTCATCCAAGGTGTAGTGGCACCTCCCCCCCTCCTTGCGAGGGAGGAAGAGGAGGAGGATAAGGAGGGGGATGGGCCCGAACGACTCACACCAGGAGGTGAGTCGTGCGGGCCCCTCCTCCTCCTCCGACTCCTCCTCTTCCTTCCTCCTCCCTCCTCCCTCCTCCTCCTCCTCCCTCCTCCTCCCCCTGGGGCAGACGCTGGCGGAGGTAAAACGTTACATGGCGCGGAACCCACCGCCGCCAGAAGGAGGACGTTGAGGGAGAAGATAAGGAGGAAGGAGGGGGAGGAGGAAGAGACCATGATGATGATGATGATGATAATGATGATGATCTCTCGTTGGGTTGATCCTGTTCCTCCGTCCAGGGTGCCCTGGGTTTCTTGGGCTTCGATGGTTGCGCTATGGAAAGCGTGGCATTCCCACGCCAAGAAGCAATGGGCATCCTGGGGTCTCAGGGTTGGGTTTCTTATGGAAGGTTTCTCGCCCGTTCAGGACGCTATCCTTGTCGTGGGTGGATTCTTGAGCTTCTTCTCACAGGAGTACCCAATTGCTGCGTTTGTTGGACTCGGCCTGAGGCCCGCGGGGCAGAAGGAGGTTCTTGACGCTTCGCGTATCCCCACCAGCCCATCCAGGAACGACGCCCAGACGCGTTGAGGTGATCAGGCAAGCGCGGGAGGCCCTCTTGGGCCCCTGATGGGCCCATAAGATGGTTCCAATAGGGCCCTAGGAGGGCCCCTAGAGGGCCCCAAGAGCCGTCGGCTGATTTCCAGGGGAGAAGGTAGGGAGATGGGTTTGATTAGGAAACTGGAAGAGGAACCGCTCTAGACCACCTACGCCCAGATGGCTGGTGGGACCTAGCCCCCCAAAGCTCGTCTGGTACCAGTTGGGGGTGGTTCACGAGTTGACAATTTAGCCCCCCCAAGCTCGTGTAGTACTGGTTGGGGGGTGGTGCCATTCCAATAGGCGCCTTGCGTTTGTGGCACCTCTTCGAGCCAGGTTCGGTGAGCTTGTCCGCCTAGGTTCGCGACTCCCCCCTCTTTGGGCAGGTCCTTCGAACCCATCTTCGTATCAACCAGTGTCTACGCTGTAGAGGGCTCGGCTCAAGAACGTGGGAGTGAGTCTCTTGTAGGACATCTTTGAGGTCCCTCCGAGCCACCATTCGCCCTCTTGTAGCACAGCTGCGTCATGTCGACTCGAGGCGGGAAGGGTCTTGGCGGTGGTGGCGGTGGCAAGAAACGAGAAGCTGCGAAACCGTCCAGAGGCGCCCTGACTATCGCAAACGTGAAAAAGCTCAGGGCAGGTGGTGAATTCTGTTGCGGCTTCTGTGGGTGTTGCGACAGCGGTGAGGCCGTCGCTGATTGCCAGGTCGAGGTCTGCCAGAAGTGCTGGAAGCGCTACTTGGCCGCGTTCACCACCTACGGCGATATCAGTTTCGTTATGGAAGGCGTTCAAGATGAGGGCAGCACGATCCACGCGGAGTGGCAGGAGTCTGGACAGACCGAGGACGGGGTTATGCGCGCGTTTTTCTCTAGCGACGTGTCTGATTCCAAGTCCTTCGAGGTAAAGGTCACCAAGCCGATGATTGGCTTGACCCGCCAGCAAGTCATTGCGGCCTTGGGCGGCCACGAGCCCGACAAGGTCGGCCTGCGGCTCGGCGACCTGGTGGATGCAGAGGGCAACGCCTTCAAAGGCGTCCTGGTGCCGAATCCCAGCAGGCCGTACCTGGAGGTCGATGTGTCCACCACGATGTCAATTACCAGGGACACGACGAAGTTGAAGGGGGACGCGCAGCTCTTCGCGGACCAGGGCAAGAAAGTATTCGAGTACGAATGCAACGATGCCAAGACGAAGAACTCCATATGGAAGCACGTCCTCACCAAGGCGAAGACCGAGGTACACACGCTCGAGACGCTGAAGGCTAAGGGTGAGAACTACCAGAGGTTGCTCGACTCCCAGAAGGCTAAGGGTTCTGCCGCATGTGATGATGGTGCGTCGTCGACGGGCGACGCCTCGACAAGGCCGCCTGATACACCTACTTCGGCACTCAGCCCAGGCCCGTCAACCATGAGTGCCCCTGTGTTGAACCCAGCTGCGCTGCGCGACTCCGTCACGCACTACAGCGGCGAGTACAGCGAGAACAAGAGGCAGAAGGCCACTTCAGGGAAGGCAGCACGGAAGTCCCCCGCAACGGCGGGGGCTACCCCCGACAAGTCCGAGAGCTACGATCTCGTGCAGCGGAGGAAGGGGGCCCTCAATCTCGAGAGGTGCTGGAATGGGGGCGCCATGGGCAGGGAGATCCGCTGGGCCAGGGATGCCGTCGCAGCCATCCTGGACAAGGCTATCCCTGGCGAGGCCGAGCTGGCTGATGAGCTCGATGGTCATCGCAAGCTCGCCGAGGCCATCTGCGGCTTGATGGAAAAACCAATCAAGAACATCAACCAAGATAAGCTCGACTCGTATCTCGTCGTCATCGAAGGCATGAACGAAGACGTGAGGTCCGCCGTCAAGGTCGAGCTCTTGAAGACGAGATTCAGCAACATGATCTTCGCGGGCAGTTGCACGGCCTCGGATTTCTTTCGGGTGGCCGCCCCATGGAACACACTCACCGACACCGACGATGCAATGTTCAAGCCACGCGACCCGCGCGTCTACACCATTGACGGCTCCAAGCAAGACAAGATCTCAATGACCGACTCCCTCATGATTGACGTGTATAACGGGCACATCACGAACGGCAAGGCTGGCAAATCCAGCTTGAAGAGGCTATGCGTGGATTGGCTCGACTGGGTGGACGACAACGTCGTCGACGATGAGGACTACGACCTGCTCATCACCAGCCTGATCACCTCATGGAAAGCGCTGTTGAGTTTCATCGATCCGAAGGTCACCCAGTACGATGACGCTGTGACTGCGTTGTCGAATTGTGCAGAGAGCAAGCCTGGACAAGCGAGCCTTCGCCATCTCGCCTTGCTGATCAGGCGGTCTGCCGACTACACCGAGATGAAGGATGAGTATCACAAGTTTTACAAGAGGACGAAGGAGCTGCTGCCCACCGTCGCCGTGCATGAGAAAAATATGAAGGAGATGACTGTAGCGGCGTTCGTGGATGGTGGGCACATGTTGGCTGCCCTCCAGACAGTGGCGAAACTTCAGTTAGAGTGCCGGCCTGGCTCTTGGGAGGGCTTCGAGATCGAGCTGACTGCGAAGCTCGAGGAGTACGTGCGCGGAATCACCGTCGACAAGAACTACGCGAAGATGGACAACACCACCCAGACGCAGAAGCTGTCCGAGGCGAAGGTGCTGTTGCAGGAAGCCAAGAAGAACTTGACTTCCAAGAGCTCTGCTTGGCAAATCGCCCTCAATGAGGTCGGGGGCGCTGAGGCGGGCATCAACCTATGGAACGCGAACTAGGGGCTCGCGTCGCTGGCACAGGCTTTGACTGCAGACTCCCTCAAGGACCCTGCCAAGCGCCAGAGCGTAATCCCTGTCATTGACTCCGTCCTGGCTGCTGGAGGCCGGAGCTCCGAGGCGCACGCAGAGAGTGCCAAGGCAATCCAGGCGAGTGTCACGGCATGCATCGGGAACCACTGCGAGAGTCCTGAGTCCACGGAGCCGTATGTTTGCATCTTGAAGAAGATCCTAGAGGCAAAGTGGTTGACTGACAATGGCAACAAGGAGTTGACCAGCTTCGTCAATTTACTCGAGTGCTGGAGCCCAATAGTCGAGCACAAGAAGCAATGGGAAACACTGGGTGAAGACGACGGCAAGCGCTTGGAGGAGGCGTCGGCGAAGAACATCATGGTCTCCTTGCTGTCCTCCTTGGAGAGGGTGAAGGAATTCATGCACGACCCCACGCAGGTCCCCTCTCTCACGATCGACTACGACCAGGCCAGGAACATGCAAAAGAGTGCTTCCCTGGTCTCGGCAGAGAACAACAGCAGGGCCTTGATGCAGTTGTGCGACCAAGCGGAGCCCAAGAGCACAGGAGGCACATCGAAAGATCAGCCGTGGCATTCGACATTGGATGCAGACGCGTCGACGAAGGACGTCATCGAGCTTGGCAAGACCACGCTCCTCAAGATCAATGCGTCCGAGTTCAAGAGTATGACGGATAGGCTGATCCACGCGATGGACACCTACAACGTGTGGTCCACGGTGATCAACTACACGACGGACGCCGCCCTCGTCGACAGGGCCCGCGAGGTCAAAGCCGACTGCTTGGCCACGATGTTCTCGGCGAAGCTCATCCACGACCAGATCGAGCACGCGGATGCGCCGACGAAGCTCCGCAGGGCCGCGAACAAGATCAAGCAGAGCGTGAACTCAGCAGGAGTGCTCGACAGGATGCCCCAGCAGCTGCGCGACATGATGAAGAGCATGTGCTCGCTCAAGGCGGCCTGAGCGGAGCCGCGGAGCACGGCGCGCCGTGCCAGGTTCGCGGGCCCGACGGCCCTGGAGCACAGGAGCCCCAGCAGGTGTGCGGCCTCAAGAGGCGCGGCTTCGTCAAGGCCTGCCGACGTGGACCAGCGGGGGAAGGGCTGATGAGGAGAGGAGCGAGGACAACGATGACGAGAATGACGATGGCGATGATCATGAAAAGGATGAGGAGAGGGAGGATGAGGAAGATGAGGAGCAGTCAATGGTCCAAGACGCCTGCGGCGAATCACCGCCGCCCCGCCTTTTGGAAGTGCCTGGGTGGCTGGACGTCGTGGCCAGAGCTCGGCCAAGCAATCGGACTATTGTTTCCCCTGCCGTTGTGGAGTGCGCAGAGTACGCAGTGGAGGGATTGGCACCGTGCCATGCCCTCATCCTCCTCCCTCTTCCTCTTCCTCCTCCCTCCTCCTCCTCCTCCTCCTCCTCCCCTCCTCCTCCTCCCCTACTCCTCCTCCCCCCCCTCCTCCTCCTCATCCTCCTCCTCCTCCTCCTTCTCCTCCTCCTCATCCTCCTCCTCCTCCTCCTCCTCCCTCGTCTCCAACCCCGTCCCTTCTCCACGTTCACCTCTTTCCACATTTCTCCACCGCCGCCTTCTCCTCAGCCGTATTGTTTTCTTCAACGTTCCTTCCTCCATCTCTGTCTTTCCCCCCTTCCACCTCCGCCTCACTCCGCCCCCACCCCCATCGACGCGTATTCCCCCATCGTTGTTCTTATCCTGCCACCGCCGCCTCCCTCAAGTTCCACCATCGACCTCGATTTCTCTCTGCCTCTACGTCCTCCCCCCTTCCGTCTCGTCATCGCCTCATTTGCCCCACCTCTGACTCCTTCCTGTCTGCCTCGTCCTCCTCTTCTGCCCCCAGTACGCCCGTCCTCCTCTCCCCTCCTCCTCCTCCCGCCTCCCCTCCTCCCCACCCCACCCTCCTCCCTCCTCTCCTTCCTCCTCCCCTCCCTCGCCCCCTCCCTCCTCCCCTCCTCCTCCTCCTCCCCTCCTCCTCCTCCCCACCCCTCCGCTTCCTCCTCTTCCTCCTCCTCCTCCTCCTCCTTTCCTCCTCCTCCCTCCTCCGCCTCCTCGTCCTCCTCCTCCCCTCCTCCTCCTCCCTCCTCCCTCCTCCCCTCGTAAGCCTCCGTTGCCAGTTTGGGTTAGACCGCTACTGTGGGAATGTGGTATCGAGCGCTGCGATACGCGGCGCGCATCCTGGCGCGCGACTTGCTGGTTTTGTGCGCGCCCAGCCCGCGCGCGGCTTGCAAGTCGGCGGGGTCAGCCCTGCCGACGGCGAATGTCGCTGAACAGTTTCGGTTATTGTTTGGCCAAGGCCATGTGTTGCCGCGGGGGCCTCGATGCGGGGTCCCGAGTTTGCGCGTGAACATATTGTATTGCGGCGGTCGAAACTTGCCTTGCGCTCTGTACTTGTCCCGAAAAGTGGGGGTACTTTGGATAGTACTTTTGCGCGGTACACTGATGGGTGCTCGAATTTGCAGGGTACTTTGGGTGTGTACCTTAGATCATATCTCAAACCCTACTTTGCCTGTTTTCTTCATTTCCTCTCTGTAGCAGGACCCCCTTGTCACAATGCTGAGTTGCCCCTGTGCGAGACGGGCCTGTCGGCGGAGAAGACCCCAGCAATCGCGGCGGGTCTCCAGTGAAGCCAGTTGCCGTGCGCTGGCACGTGTGCCAGTGCGGGGTGCGGTGGTCGGCCCTGGCCCCCAGGCGCAAGCTGGCCGGCATGCCGCCCCAGTGCGCCACCCGAGCGTCCGTCAATGGTGAAGGGCATCCCTGCTGGGCGTCGCGTAGCGGGGGGAAGATGGATGGGGGGCAGCGAGGGCTGCAGAGATGGGGCCCTGTACGGCCCCTGAAGGGCCCTTTTTAAGGAAAAGGGCACTTTTCTTCCCCCCCACCGACCGCCCCCCCATGAATTGACACCCCACCCTGCATCCCAGTTGGCGGACGGTAGGGTTCCCTGCTCATCTGCCTTCGGCCGTCAGCAGCTGTCCTGGCGTTTCCAGGAGGCAAGTCAGTGGACATCAGGTGGGATCCCAGTCGCGCGTAGGCTCAGGGGTCAATTCCGCGACTTCCTCTACGGTGTGTCTTCCGATGTGTAATGGTGGCTGTAAGGTTCTTGCGCTCACTCTCACTCCCTCTCGTCTTCTCTCTCCCTCCCTCCTTCTCTATTCTCTCTTTTCTCTCTCTCTCTCTCTCTCTCTCCCTCTCTCCACATGAGATCCTGGTGCTGGTGTATTGCGTGCGTGAGAGGAAGCGGGAAGGCGGGTCATTGGATCCAGGATGTGGGCAGGGAGCGTCTGCATTGTTTTAGGCTGTCTGGCTGCAGATGCTCCGAGCAGTACTTTCAGTCTTTTCGCCTTCTTCGGCTGGCTGCCGTGCTGCATCACTCCAACTTCCCTCGGAGGCTCTTTGAACGGCTAGGTCTCTTGGGGTCTTCCGGAGATCGGGCGCGTTTTGTGGTCAGTCTTGCTAGCCCCACTGTATCCTCATATCCGCTGCACCGAGAGGTCCCCGTAGCGGTGATCCATGCTTGAGGCGCGAGGCCACTCTCACTTACTATGCGTATCGTTTTACACATGGCTTGAGGTGTGCTTCGGCATGTGGTCACGATGTCAGTGCGGGCCGCGTGTTTCTGAGCTCTGGGGCCTCTTCGGGGTGCTCTGCCTTCACCTCTTCCCCCTCCAAACCGAAGGGAAGGACATGTTGAATACATGTTCCCACCAGCCCTCTTGGCGTGAGTTGTTTAGGGTGGTTTCTCTTCTATATTGGAGAGGCCTCACGGCCGGTGCCGCCGACCCTGATCGAAAGGGCTAGGAGTGGGGGGAGGAAGCGGAGGATGAGGAGGATGAGGAGGATGAGGAGGATGAGGAGGAGGAGGAGGAGAAGGAGGAGGAAGAGGAAGAGGAGGAGGAGGAGGAGGAGGAGAAGGAGGAGGAGCAGGAGGAGGAGGACGAGGAGGAGGAGGAGCAGGAGGAGAAGGAGGAGGAGGAGGAGGAGGAGGAGGAGGAGGAGGAGGAGGAGGAGGAGGAGGAGGAGGAGTGCATCCTTTGTGTGCCCGCTCGAAGAAAGTGCGCCCCGGGAGTGTGATATTCTGACTTGGGACGTGCTCCCGGAAGAGGAAGAAGTGCATCTCGGGCGTGCCCGCTCGAGGAAAATGCGCCCTAGGGGGGTGGTATTTTGACTCGGGGCCCGCTCCCGGGACGCCTCTGCGGGAGGAGGAGGAGGAGGAGGAGGAGGAGGAGGAGGAGGAGGAGGAGGAGAAGGAGGAGAGGAGCAGGAGGAGGAGGAGGAGGAAAAGGAGGAGGAGGAGGACCAGGAGGAGGAGGAAGTGCATCCCGTGCGTGCCCGCTCGAGGAAAGTGCGCCCCGGCGGGCGTCGTATCTGCCCCGGCCCCCCCCCCCCCTCCCCCCCCCCCTGCGGGGAAGGGATCAAAGGGAAGGGGCTTCCCTTCGACTCCACTACGACGTCGTTTAATTTCGCTTTGGATAGCGCGCTTGAGGAGGAGAGCCCTGGGAGGGGGAGAACGGAGACGACGGAGACGACGAGTCGAACGGAGAAGCCCCTCACACACGCCGACAGGGTCGGCGGATTCCCTTCTTACCCTCCGAGGAGGGGTTTCCCCCTCCCTCTGACCCCTCCCCCTGGACCTGGACGGGGTGCCCCGCGACCGGTTGGAGCGTCCAAGATGGCATATGATGGCTTCAAGAGGGCCTCCTTCGCCAGGCCGAAGGGAGGGCCACGTTGAAAACGTAATTATTGTGTATTTTGGCAAGGCCAGTGTCCCCACATCCAGGTGACCCAACGACTGTCGGGCCTCATGGCCTCCTGGACGCCCCTGCAGGGCGTCTCATAGGTTTTCGGGGCCCACCTGGATGCCCCTGGCGGACCTCGACAAGAGGCTCAACGCTGTCAGGAGGGCGCCCGAGCGGCCTCATGCGAGTCCCCAGTGGCTAAAGAGCACGCCGAGACGCCCCGAGATGCCCCCCAAACGCCACATACATGGAATTCCTTGGAAGTTGTTGCTGCATTTTGGGATATCAGTTTCTTCGATCTTCCAGGCTCAAGTTGCCGAATCCGCCCCCTAACAGATCTTCCCAAGACGGGCCAAGCAGGTCTCAAGACGACCCAAGAGAGCCCCGAGGCGGCCCGAACAAGAACGCCCCAAGACGGGCAAATAGACCCCAAGACGCCCTCAAAACACTCCACGTCAGTACACGATCGTTGAGGTGAGCGGCAGTTGTCGGTAAGATTGCCCCAGGGAGCCCGCAGGGGAAAGGCTCCCAGGAGTCCTCCAGAGGCCCCCACGGAGACCACATTGAGCCTGCGGGAGGTTCAGAGACCCCGTAAGGAGGATCCTCCGTCAAACAAATAGAAAAGGAAAATACGTAAGCCTCCGCCAAACGAATAGGAAAGTAACACATGTAAGGGCTGGCAGTGAAGGGCGAGCACGAGGAAGGGGGTTAACGAAGAGGAGGACATCGAAGACGCCTACGGCGAATCACCGCCGCCCCCATGTGGCCGAGCGTTGTGGCAAGAGCTCTTCCAAGCTATCGGACCATATGTTCCCCCCAGCCGTTGTGGAAAGCCTTCGGGGAACACGTGGTGGAGGATGGCGGGGAAGATAGGAGGAGTAGGAGGCGGAGGAGGTGAAGGAGGAGGAGGAGGAGGAGGAGGAGGAGGAGGAGGAGCTGGAGGAGAAGGAGGAGGAGGAGGTGGAGGAGGAGGAGAAGAAGGAGGAAGAGGGGGCATCTTGGGAGCCTCTGGGGACACTCTTGGAGCCGCCTGGGAGCTTCTCGTTGGAGGCCTATTGGGGGCCTCTTGGGCCGTCTTTGGCAATATTGACGCCATGTTAGGCCGTCTTGGAGGCATCTTGGGCCGTCTGGGAGGCATCTTGGGGGGCGAAGCTATCGGACCATGTTTTCCCCGAGTCGGTTTGGAAAGCCTTCGGGGAACACGTGGGGGAGGAAGAGGAAGAGGATAAGAAGGAGGAACATGGAAATGGGGGAGGATGCCTCTTCGGAGCCTCTTGAGGCACTCTTGGACTCGATTGGGCCATCTTGGGACCGTCTTGGAGGTCATGTTGGAGCCTCTTGAGGGCCTCTTGGGGCCTTTTGGAGGCTTCTCGGGGGCCTCTTTGGACGTCTTAGGGCGTTCCTGGCCCGTCTGACGCCGTCGGGAGCCGTCTTGGGGGCCTCTCTGAACCGGCTTGGGGCCCTCTTGGGGCGCTTCGGGGCCGTCTTGGAGGCTATCGTTATCGTCTTGGAGGCCTCTCCGTAGCCATTTCGGCTCAAGGGCGCGGGGCCGCGCGCGGGCTCGGCGGCGCCACGTCGCCGCCATGCTGGAGGACCTGGCGCGCCTCGGCGCGCGCACGCTGCTCTCCGAGGGCGCCGCGCTCGGCAAGGCAATGCCCCCGAGCGCGAAGCCCGGGAAGCGGCGCCCCTGCCCGCGAGCGCTGTCGATGCCCAGGGCCGCCACGAAGGGCACCGACGATTGCGGCAGCCCCGCGCCAAGAGGCTCCGACGAGCTCGGCGGGCAGGCGGGTGGCGGCGAGGCGCAGGAGGTGGTGCGATTGCGGCTCGAGCTGGCGGCGATGACGTCGAGGTGCGAAAGGCAAGCGCTCGACATCTCGCACCTGAGGAGGCAGCTCGCCGACGCCCAGGACCAGCCTGCGCCGCCGCCGCCGCGGCAGGCGCAGGCGGACGGGGCGACCCAGACGGCTGAGGTTGCTTGCGCGGCCCCTCGCCCCGGCACCGACGGGAACCTGCACCAGGGACTCGAGACGCAGCGGCGGCAGCTGGACGCGCTGCAGCAGGAGGCCGGCGAGAAGGGCCGAGAGCTGGGGCGCGCGAGGGCGTCGCAGCGCCTCCTCCAGGCCGAGCTCGAGGAGCAGCGGATGATCGCGGACCAGTACCGCGAGCAGGTGGAGGTGCTGGAGGAGCAGCTCCGCCGGGCCATGACGCAGCGCCAGGAGATGGCCATGTCTTCGGGGCCGCGGAGCAGGCCGTCTTCGGCGAGCAGCCGAGGGCTCTGCGACCGGGCGCCGATCGGCGCCGGCTCCAGGCCCGGCTCCTCGCGCGCCGTCAAGGCGTGGGTGGAGCCGCGCGGCACCCCGCGCGGGACGCCCCTGGCCTCTGGCCGAGACGGCGGCCGTGGCGCTGCCGGCCCGGAGCTCGCAGGCATCTCGTCTGGGTCGGCCTGCGAGGTAGACGTGGACGGCGAGGAGGCTTCTGTGAAGGCAGACGCCGACGGGGACAGCGACGCGGAGTTCAGGGCCCGGCGCGACCGGGAGAGCCACTCGGTGAGGGAGACGTGGGCGAGATGAGGGCCGCCGCGCTTCTGCGCCCCTGCGGGCTGCCGCCCTGGCGCTCGCGCCTCGGCGCGCTCCCTCGGGGAGGGAGATAGGACATTTGCTTGTGTCTAGATCTGGGCCTCCTCGCTCCTCCTCCTCCTCGCTCCTCCTCCCTCTGTCCCAGCACCTCTTCTTGACTTGAATCTGGGCCGCGCCCCCTGTGCTCCAAGCGGCGGGCCGGTGCACGCGAACTGACGGCGGACCCGGCCCCTCTCGTGACGCGGAAGCAAACGCGCTGCGTGTCTTGCGGGGGCGGCCCGGCCCGCTGGCTCGGAGTCGTCTTGGAGGCCTCTTTGGGCCCTCTCAGGGCCGTCTCGGAGGCCTCTTTGGCCGTCATGGGGCCATCTTGGAGGCCTTGTGGGCGATCTTGGGGCGATCTTGGCGGCCTCTTGGGCCGTCTTGAGCCGTCGGAATGCCGAGAAGAGGCAAATGCCCAAACCCTTCAAAAACCTAAGGGCAATACATAAGTTTGGCCTCTTCGGGCCCTCCTGGAGGACCTCTTGGAGACCTCTTGGGCCGTCTTGGGCCGTCTTGGAGGCTTCTTGGGTGAACTTGGAGGTATCTTGGACCTTCTTGGGCCGTCTTGGAGGCCATCTTGGACCATCTTGGAGGCCATCTTGGGCAGATGTGGCCATCTTGGAGGCCATCTTGGACCGTCTTGGAGGATTTTTGGGGGAATTGGGCTCCTTGAAGATCGTCGCGGGACCCTGGCGGGACGCGCCGGAGCTCCAAGGGGAGTTCTTTTGGAAAAGAACCAAAATCAAAACCTTGGATGCCTGTGGGGATATGTTGGGGAGCATCTCGACAGCATCTTGGATGCGGTTGTGGGGGTCTTGGGGTCTCTGAGGCCTGACGTGGGGTTTTGGCAGGCCTTCTGGGGCTTGGAGGGCCCCTTGGGCGTCTCGGGGGTCATGTTGGGATGGGAAGTTCGAAGTGTCGGTTCGTGTTTCCCCTCTTGGGCCCCCTTCGGCCCTTCCTGGGGCCCTCTTGGGCCGTCTTGTGGGCCTCTTCGGCCGTCTTGTGGGCCTCTTGGGTCGTCTCGAGGGCCGTTCAGGGTCCGTCTTGGGCCGTCTTGGGGCGATCATGGGGGCCTCTTGGCCGTCTGGCAACGTTGAAAACTCGAAATCACGAGAACGCAAGAATCCGTCCAAAACCGAATGCAAACCAATGGTTTTGACATCTCGAGGCCCTCTTGGGTTGCTTTGTGGCTCTCTTGGGGCAGATTGGATTCCTCTTGGGCCTTCTTGAGGCCATCTGGATGGCTCTTGGCCCGACTCGGGGCCCTCTGGGACGGTCTCTGGGGCCTCTGGAGCCCTCCTGGCCCGTCTTGGGGTGCTCTGGCTCGGAGGAACTATCTCATACTTCCCCC
This sequence comes from Prorocentrum cordatum, assembly GCA_963575745.1. Taxonomy (NCBI): domain Eukaryota; class Dinophyceae; order Prorocentrales; family Prorocentraceae; genus Prorocentrum; species Prorocentrum cordatum. The sequence goes on along the minus strand of CAUYUJ010017615.1, from coordinate 997,884 downwards.
CTGGGCCCGCCGCCTGCATACGTGGGTCGTGGGGAGGATTCTGAAAAGAGTGCGGGTGGAACACATGCAAAACAAATACATAACCACGCTCAGGAGAACAAAGCAAAGAGGAGGAGCAGCAGGAGTAGTGGACTCTTGCCCCCCTGTCTAACCCACCCGCCCAGTGCCTCGCCCCACTCTGTTTCCTCCTCCTCCTTCTCATCTTGTTCCTCTTGCCCCCTACCACAGCAAGTGTAGCTCAAGCCACACGGGCACGGAGCTTGCTGGGGTACCACAGGGCCACGGTGGCTCAGCGCCTGCGGCGTGGTGTGCTCTGGGCCACGGGAGATTTCGCTGAGCGCCAGGGCACATGTTGTCGGCGCAGTGGCTGCTGGTAGCTCAGTTGCTGAGCCAGTTGGGCTCGAGTAGTCTCCAGGGCGGCCCGCTTCTGCGGGGTCTTCGCGATCACGGCGTCTGGTGGCATCCGTCTATCGACGTGGAGGACATACCGGGATGCGGCCGAGGTGTGGTTGCCAAGGATAACATCAAGAAAGGCACGGGCATCATGGCTTCTAGGCTCATATTCGGCCCGCAGTCTGTCTCCGTCGGGCTCAAGGCTTTCTTCGACCAGTTAATCTCTTCCTCGGCGTCCGACCCAGACCTGGTGAACTGTACGCACGGCTGTCAGATGGCCGCGTTGCTGGCAGTCGGCATCGAGCACGAGGTCTTGGCCGAGCAGCTCTCCCCTGGCTCCTCCCCGATAGGCCGATATGTGCTTGGCACCTGGCCTGTCCCGGCGGGCGACCCAGGTGGCTTGGTTTCTTTCGACGATGACATGGCCGAGGTCGTGAGTCGCCTTCCCACTGGGAAGGAGTACTATCACCAGTTCTATGGATCCCTCCATCTCGTGCGCATGATGCTGCAGCACATGCCGACGGCGATCATGCCAGCCCAGGCAGAGCCCCAGAGAGTGGAGTTCTGGCATGCAGTTCTGCGTCAGCGGATCCACGGGCTGAAGGGCACAGAGGGTGAGGTAGTCGATTGTATCGCTGTCGGCCTGGACGTCCTGAACCACGTGGCGAACGACTCGGAGGGTGTTATCGCAGTCATGCCGAAGCCTGAAAGGTTCTCCGAGCCTCTCGGACCCCTCGCCCGCGAGTATGTGGCGCAGCGCGACTACGCGGCAGGGGAGCAGATCTTCATCTCCTACGGTGACATGGGCCACTTCGAGACGTTCCTGAGGTACGACTTCGTACCGCTGCCCCGCTGGCCTTACCGTGGACTCGCATACGGCACCTTCAATCCGGGTGACCGCCCTTCCTGGAAGGAAGCTGCGCTGTGGCGCTCGGGCGTTGCGTAATGAGGGGGTGGGGGCGATGAATGGGGGGATGAATGAGGGGGGGGGGCGAACCCAGGGGGTGGGGTGGGAGCGGCAGGTTTCTGGCAGTTTTCGGCCCCAGGGGGGCCTTCAACGAACCCCAAGACCGTCAAAAACAGCTCAGGACGAAAGTCGGCCCTAGGGAAGTGGTCCAGACCTTCGGGGGTCCACGCATAGAAAAAATTGGAGCGCCGACTGTCTGCGAAGAAAGGTTCACCTTTCGAGCACCTTGGGCGGTGCCCCAAAGGTGCCGCACGTTTCGTCGCCGCCCCCCCCCCCTCGTTAAGCAACGCCCAAGGCGCAGGCTCTGCCCACCCGGCACTGGCAAGAACATCTACTCGACCAGGGAGGCCGCCTCGTACCCCGAGGCCAGCTTGCTCTGCCTCCGCGCCTCGCTTTTCGCCTCGGAGGCCGCCGCCGCCCGCGCCGTGCGGGCGCGGTGGCTGCTGCCGTGGAAGCGGCAGCGGCTCTCCTGGTCGATGGCGGAGCCGGCGCTCCACGGCTGGATCTCGGTCGACTTGTACGTCTACAGGCTTTCGGTGGTAGGCTGTGGGAGCCTTCAGGGTTCTCGTGACTCCGTCCTTTTGGAGTGCACTGGCCCACGCTAGCGCCTCGTAGTCGATGAGGAGGCGCCGATGTGGCGTCGATGTGGCGTCGATTAGCGCCGACTGGCGTCGGTTAGCGTCGGTTAGCATTAGCTCTGAGCGCCTGTACATCTACAGGCGCTCAGAGCCCCGCATCGTCGGGGCTGGGGGTGGTCGGGGGCCCAAGACGGAGTTGCCCCGGACTGGAGTTATCCCAGGCAGTTCAAGCGTCCAACCCCTTCCGAGTCATCGGGGAAGGTTTGCGGGCAGGGGTAACTCCTGGTTCGTGCATCGGGGGCCCACGCCGGAGTTGCCCCAGGCCAGAGTTATCCTGGATAGTTCAGGCGTCCAAGGCTGGTCTCAGCTGCCATGGTACGCCCGCTCTGAACGCAACCCGTACCGTGCTCAAAACGTGACACGCTGCGTGTAGGTTCGGCACGTGTTGGGCCACGTTTTGGCGAGCGTATCGCGCCAGACCCGCGTTTTCAGTCTGCGTGTTGAGCTCCGTGTCAACACGCTACGGGCTGCGTGTTGCGTATCGGGGCAGCTAAGCTACAGGCTCGTCCGCGAACACTGCCACGGCTGGCTCCAGCAGCTGCACCCAGCGGCCAGCACGGTGGCCGCGCCCGCCGCTGGCGCGGCTGCGGCGGTGGCGCCCGCGAGGGCGGAGCGGCGGAGGGTCTTGGCCAGCCTGCTGGAGGACGAGAGGGACCTGATGGCCCGGTGCGTGGACGAGCTGGGCCGCCGCGTGAGGGTGCTGGAGCAGCTTCAGGGCTGCTGCGCAGCCGAGGGTGACACGCGCATTCACGTCATGTCCGACGGCGACGGGCGGTGACGGTGCTGGCCACAGTCCCAGACGCTTGATCCGCGCAGAAGGTTTTCCTCGCGACTTGCTCCCCGAAGATCCTGATCGCTGGCGCGAGCTGTTTTGTGGTGCTGCCCCACGGCCAGCATCCCAGGGCAAGGACGCGATCCGCCAGCGGCAGCCAGCTGTTGCCGACGGCCAGGGCCGCTACGCTGGCATGCGCTGGCGGCTGCCGCGCTCTTTAGCTCTGAGTGGCTCCTGCGGATCCAACGGAGCGTGCTGCTTCGCCTCTCCGCCTACCAGATTGTATTTTTCCTGGGGTATGGGGGGGGGTGATGATGTAGGTGATTCTGAGTATGATAATAGCGACAATGGTGATGAGGATGTGGCTTATGTCGAGGACGATACTGCTGATGGTGCTGATGATGTAGATGATGTCTATACGATGCCAGATGAGGCTGGTGGTGGTGTTGACTACGACGACGACGATGATAATGATGATGACGATGATGATGATGATGATGAGGAGGAGGAGGAGGAGGAGGATGTTGATGATATTGATGACGTTTTTGCTGATGTTGACGCTGATGTTGATGCTGATGACGATGCTGATGCTGATGCTGCTGATGATGGTGATGATGATGGTGGTGATGATGATGGTGATGATGATGAGGAGGATGATGATGATGCTGATGAGTGTGTCTGGCAAGCTCTCGGGCGGCAGGCGAGGGGCGTTGTTGGGCTGAGCGGCTTTCGTTTCCTCCACGGCCGCGCATGTTCATTGTCGCCACATGAGGTGGAATGCGGACTCTCTGGGAGGGAAAATGGTTTAACAAGTTTCTTCGAGCCAAAGACACCCAGCTGTTGAGCTGATGCTGAAGTTTTGTTCAGCTGGGCGAGCCTCAGCTCCGCACAGAGGAGACAAGTCGGGGTAGTTGGACGAGGGTAGGGGTGGAGGAGGATGCCTTTGCCCTTTATCTGATCAGTCTTCTACGCTGACGCTGAAGTTGGTGTCCTTTGATAGGTCTTTTCCGCAGGTTACAGTAGGCATTCCTGACAAGGAGTCCCGTTCTGGTGAGACCCACTGGCTGTATCAGACCCACGACTTAGTTTGTCCATTTCCTGCGTCCTGCAGCCACATGCTTAAGTAGTTCTGAGCGCGATGTTCGTCATCACACGTTAGCCCTATTTCTCGTAGCCCTTTGTGCATGATGAATGGGTTGAGTGTCCAGCTGCTAAATCACCTGGTGGCCAAGCCAGAATCGGCAACAGAGATGGAACGCCACGCAGAGAAACAATGAGCATCATTGGAGAGCAAAAACTCTTCCTCCCTGTCCTCCCTCTCTGCCGCTGCTGCTGCTCCTGCTCCTCGTCCTTCTCCCTTTTCCCTCCTCATCGTCCTCATCCTCCTCGTCGCCCCTCAGTTCGCCCTCCAATGGGTGGCAGCAGTGGCGCGTCACCTACGTACTTGCTGCAATGTAGCTGCCCCGCCCCACGTGCTAGCCTTCGCGCGCTACCGGTGGACGGAGGCTGAGTTGGCCAGCGAGGAATCTGCACTAGCTCTCTGGAATTCTTCCAGTTCCTACTCGATCTCCTACTAGAGCTCCTAGTACGGATCCTATTACAGGTCCCACTACATATCCTAGTAGAGTTCCCACTGCACGCCTTGTGTACAGTTCTAATTGCAGCTCTAGAGCTCGCAGTACAGCTTCTACGACGGCTCCAACTCCATAGGTTGGAACCACCATGCCTCGCAGGATTTCCGTAGCAGGAGTAAGGTAGGGAGCGCTCAGGACACATTGCATTCCGTTGCGTCGTATGGAGGCGTGTTGCGCTGTTGTTTGGGGGGGCGCAACAGTGTACCAGTGCATCTGTGTGCGTGTGCGTGTGCGTGTGTGCTTGTGTGTGTGTTTCTCGTGGGTTTTGGTTGCCTCGGCCCTCATCTACAGTTTTTGCCATCCTCTTCCGCTCTACGCCCCTACGGGCTCTCTTGGGCGTGCATGTGCCTGTCTGTGGTGAATTTCCTGTTCCTACACGCGCACCGCTCGCCAGCTGGACAAGGTTCGGTGGTAAACACCCTTAGCGCGTCCTGCTATCCGCCTCGCCGAGATGGAGCAGCCGGTCTCGGAGCAAAGCAGTGTGCGTTTCTTTCTGTTTTATTCTCACCCCTGAAACATTAACCCGGGGACGTGCCCAATCCTTTAAGCACGTGGCGAGTATACATCGGATCGCTCAAGACAAAAGCAACCATTACATGATCCGCAATACCCTTGAACGTTTCGCCAAACAACGTCGGGCCAGAGTCAGATGTTTCACATATGCGGCGTCACTCTTAAGAGTCAGGTCGTCGGCAGGAGAGCAACCACGAGGGGGCGTGGAAACATAGAGAGGAAGGGACGATTGTATACATAATTCGTAGGAGTAGCAGCGCCTTTGCGCTGTGTTCGCATTGCAGGACAGCGCTTTGCGCGCTATGACAGTCCAGTGCCTTGCGATACACGTAGCATGTGCCCGCATGCTTTATAAGCAACAGGCAACTGAAGAAGGGATGCGGCATGGGCAACGAACAGCGCCATGCGTGATTCGCTGCGCGGCGCTCGCCCAGGAGTCCACGAACGTGGCGACAGTTTCGCAGATCGCAGCCCCCCAGGGGCGGCGAGGTCTCATGGTGGTCCCCGCGGGACCCCCATCCTCTGGACCTCCCACGAGCCCACGAAAGTGGCGACAGTTTCGCAGATCGCAGCGCCTCACCAAGGACGGCGAGGTCGCATAGTGGCCCTCGTGGGGCACACCTCCGCTGGACCTTCCCCACGAAACTGGCGATAGTTTCGATGATCGCAGCGCCCCAGGGAGGGCGAGGTCTCATGGTGGTCCCCGCGGGACACCCCTCCGGTGGATCTCCCAGGGGCCCACGAACGTGGCGACAGCTTCGCAGATCGCAGCGCCCCAGGGACGGCGAGGTCTCATGGTGGTCCCCGCGGGACACCCTTCCGCAGGACCTCCCAGGAGCCCGACAGTTTCGCAGATCGCAGCGCTCCAAGGACGGCGAGGTCTCATGATGGTCCTCGTTGGACACCCCTCCGCTGGTCCTCCCAAGAGCCAACGAACGCGGCGACAGTTTCGCAGATCGCAGCGCCCCAGGGACGGCGAGGTCGCATGGCGGTCCTCACGGGACACCCCTCCGCTGGACCTCCCAAGAACCCACGAACGTGGCGACAGCTTCGCAGATCGCAGCCCAACGGGGACGGCGAGGTCTCATGGCGGTCCCCGTGGGACACCCCTCCGCAGGACCTCGCATGAGCCCACGAGCATGGCGACAGTTTCGCTGATCGCAGCCTCCCAGGGACGGCGGAGGAAGAAAATGAGGAGGAGGAGGAGAAAACAGGGAGGGAAGGAGGAGGGGGTAGGAGGAGTGACGGAGACCACGGTGCTCTGTTCAAAACGAATACCCAACCAAGAGAGGGTTGGGAATTTCAAGTGGCATGCATGCCAGGGCCCTTGCACGAGAGAGGGCGAGGGCCAGGTGAGGGCCAGGCGAGCGGGGTGAGGAGGGGGGGGGCGGAGGGGGGTTCTTGGGGCCATCCTGGTATGCTTCTGGGGCCATCATGGCCAGCATGAGGAGGCACTGGCAAGGGGGGCCCAGGAGGGTAACGCGCGAACGGCCGAACGACGCCAGAAATAATAGGCTCCGAGCCTGATGAGGCTGGGAAAGGTTTTCTCTTAACGCCGCCACGTGGTCCAATGCCGCATAGCAGCAGGAATTATGTGATCGATGGCTGCACAATCTGATACAGTGGCCGAACACACTGCGCTTCCGATGTCCATACCCACTTTGCCTGTTTCACGGGTCACACAATAGTGGGGCCATATCTTCACGATTGTTTCCGCCAACCACGTGTGTACATGCATGACATCTCCATTTTTGCGCTCCATGTGACCAAGCACGATGTGTCTCGGAGCGTCCGGGGCCCCCGGCGACGACGACCACCACGACGATGACGACGAATTTTACGACTTTGATGACGACGACGTTGACGTGCGTTCTCGCCCGAATGTTAGTCACTCTTTGGCTCTCGCCTCATCGCTGGCTAGTGTGTCGGTCTGGCCGACCGCTTTCCCCCAAGGAAGGAGATGGCCCCAGGGCGGCGTTGCCCCCCTTCGGGAAGGGGGACGTGCTGGGGGGAGACAGCGCCACACCTTCTGGGGGACATACTGCTGTCACCCCTTCCGGAGCACCTTCGTCTTCTCCGCCTTCGCCACATTCGGGGTCTGGTTCTTCACCTTCCCTGCGCGTGCCAGGCTGCCGTGGACCTTTCCCATGCTTGCGCTGCCGGGGCAGCAGCGCAGTGAGACGGGAGTCTGCTGCTGGAGCCGCTTGAACAACATGTTCGGTGGCAGCCCGTGGGAGCATCCCATACCATGTTGTTGGCTTTGAATATTCGACGCTAATCGACGCTAGTTGACGTTACATCGATGCAAATCAACGCATTTTTGAAGAGGGTCCGCCCGTTTGGGCTAAGACCCCGCGGCGACGCTTGTCCACAGCCGCGCCGACACTGAGAACGTCCACGCGAAGGACGCCCCCGAATTTGCCAAATCATCCACGGTGTGAGGACGTATCAGGCGAAACCGAACGAACACCAACACAAGCCGAGCACATTGCGAGGACGTTTCAGGCGAAACCGAGCCCAAACCAGAGCCAAAGCAGGCCAAGCACAAACCAGGGCCAAGCCAGACCAATTGTGAGGACGTCTCAGGCGAAACTGGGCCCAAACCAGGGCCAAACCAGGCCAATTGTGAGGACGTCTCAGGTGAAACCGAGCCCAAACCAAGCCAAACCAAGCCAATTGTGAGAACGTTTCAGGCCTAACCGGGCCCAAACCAGGCCAAACCAGGGCCCGAACCAGGCAAATTGTGAGGACGTCTCAGGCGAAACCGGGCCCAAACCATGCCAAACCAGGGCCCAAACCATGCACATTGTGAGGATGTCTCAGGCGGGGCGCGCCGCCCAACCAGGCCGAACGAGGCCAAACCAGGCCAATCCAAAGCTCAAACCAGGCAAATTTAGAGGACGTTCCAGACAGAGTCGCCCAAACCAGGCTCCATCCACTGTCCTTCATTGATTTTAGTTCAAGGAGTGGATCACCCAAGTGGCCCCCCCCCCTGCAGGCGGCATCCCGTTTAGAATTTTAGGGGGGGGCGTTTGGACGGCATGTCCGCTGAGGCGGACGGGGTTTGGCGTTGAAAGTTTCGTTTGTCTATTGGTTGTTTCTTGGGGCATCAGTGTGGCGTAAGGACAAATCATTCCGAGCCTGTAGAACACAGCTGTGCAGAACAGCTATCGTTCATCCCCCGCCATGGGTGCCATTTTTGTGTTTTTCGTGGCGTTCGCTTTACTCGGGCCTCGCACTCCGTTTTGCTGTCTGGGAGAGGCCTTCTGCGCTGTTGGCCCCCCCCCCGGGCGTCCACAACATCGTCTCCCGTCCGAGACTCGGCGGCGAGCCCAGGGGTAATTAACTCCGCGGGCGGCTCCTGAGGCCGTTGCGGTTGTTGGGAGGCGGGGCCCGGGGATCTTTTTTCCTCGAAGACGCCCGTCCTCGAGCAAAAGCAGCAGCTCGTAGAGTGCGTGGCCCAATCAACTTGACACTGACCATCGGCGGCGCGCCTGTGGGGAAGTGAGAAGGGGCGGACCTTCATTGAAAGGCTCGGGAGGCCTCTGGCCTTCTGGGCAGTTTGCTGAGTCTTTTCCCGAAGGCGCAGGGAACTTCCCAGGAGGCCTGGGTGCTTTGATCAGCCGCGTCGCCTTCTGAGAAGGCCTGCTCCTTCTCACTTCCCCCCGGGCGCGCCGCCGAGAGACGTCGTCCTCGCAATTTGTTCAGGAATCGCGTTGCCGCTCGAGTTGTCCGCGCAATTTGCAACGCAATCGTGATCTCTCTCTCTCTCTCTCTTTCTCTCTATTTTGCCTCTCTTTCTGGAATCCTTTATTTAGGAGTCGTGCAATCGTCGCTCTGGAACCATGTTTTCGCCTAAGTCTGCCTCCCAATATGCACAGGAATCGCGTTCTCGCAAGTGGCTGCGTAAGAGTTTGCGAAGGAATGGCGATTGAGTGTTCCGCCCACCTGACCCCCCCGATGGGGTCCGCCCGCCCGGCTCGCCTGTCTTACCCTGTCGGGGTCCTTCCAGCAGTTGGCATGGAAAACAGGAGTTTCCCCAAAGGGGTAATCGAAGAGGGCGGGAGTCGAGGGCTTGGGGTATACGATTTGCGAAGGGCACGTGGGCAACGAGGAGAGCAAACAATATTAACATGCTCGTTGTTGTCTCTGCGAGACCCAGTAGCGAGAGCCGATGTGTAGGGGAATGGGAATGCCACATATGCAACGCTCTCCGGGGGGGGGGTCATGTGGAGGAGGAGGCGGAGGAGGGAGAGAAGACGGAGGACGCAGGAGGAGGAGGCAGGATGAGGAAAAGGAGACAAGATGCAAATGCTGCAGCAGGAGGCAGGGAGCAGCGAGCAGGGGGAGGTAGAGGACGTGGAGGTTGGCGGCAGGATGATCTGGATGATGTTGTGATTATGGTGAGGATGAGCGGGATGGAGCAGGAGGATGCGTTATGGAGTTTGTGGAGGCGGAGCTTGGTGGCGGGATGCATGATGATAATACCGACGACGGCGATGAAGACATGATGATGACGAGGAGGATGAGGAGGATCGTCAGGATGATCAGTCGGGGACCACGTGTCGGGAGTCAGGATGTGTCAGGAGACGAAGGAGGAGGAGGAGGAGGAGGAGGAGGAGGAGGAGGAGGAGGAGGACTTACAGGACTTAGAGGCATCGCGTAGCGATATGAATAGAACATTCCATCACTCAAGCATAGGCTCGATGGGACAGGTCGTGAGCAATCCTGTCGAGATCTCCACGCCTGGTTTTGGATATGAGGAGCTTGCACGGCTTACCTAATCCTCAGAATTGTGACTGGCCGAAAAAGTCAGACACACGCTGGATGAGCACAATCCAAGGCTGTCGTGGTACATTAGGACATGCGATGGGTGGGCACAAACCTCCAGTGATGTGTATGTGACACCCCCATCTGGACACCATGCCACCAATAGAAACCAATGTGTTGCAAGCACATAGGTTTGTGGTCAGTCGAACATGTATGCTAGCGCGGCCGAGCCCTTGCGCTCGACATGCGGCTTACAACTGAGGAGGAAGATGAGAAGGCTTGTTGGGGGAGGTGCCATGCGCCTGTCTGGCGAATCGTTCTTCTTCTGGCACGGGGGCGGGAGGTCCACCTACCAGCGGGGCCGGACCCGGGAGGACGCCGCGGGCGGCGCGGCAGCGATGCCCCTCCGTATCCTCCTCTTGCCGATTCGCGATTTCTTCTCCTGCTTCTCGTCGCCGCCCTCTCCCTCTTCATCGCCCCCCCTCCTGCTCCTCCTGCTCCTGCTCGTCGTCGTCGTCGTCGCTGTCGTCTTCGTCTTCACCTGCCCACTTGTCATCCCGCTCCTCCTCTCCTCGTTATCCTCCTCCTTTTTCTCATGCTTTTAGATACTAAGCACTACTACAAGCCGAATGGCAAGCTGCACGAGCATCACATCAGGCTCCTGAGGGTTGCGCGGGGCCGCGTGAACCAGTAATCGTCCGCGGCCGTGGCGCCTTCGCGGCACGCCCGTCGGACGATCCAGCGGGAAATTACTGTCACTCCTCCTTCTCGTGCTTTTCCCCCTGCTGTCGTCATCGTTGTCCTCCGTCGCCTCATGCCCTTCCTCCTTCTCCGGCTCTTGCTCCAGCTTTTTCTCGTCGTCGCCATCGTGGTCCTTCTCCTCGTGCTCTTGCTTTATGCTGTCGTCGTCGTCGTCGTGGCCGTCCTCCTCCTCCCTCCTCCCTTCTCCTCCTTCCTCCTCCTTCTTCTATCCTCTTGTCTATAATTCCGCCATGTCGGACCCAAACGCGTGTTGGTAGGGCGGGCTGGCCGTTTCGTTTGAGAATTCCTCACGATCCTGAAGCTTGAAATGTGCAACAGTTCACGGATGGAGGGCGTGTGGTTTCAAAATGTGAATTCTCGTTTTAACGCCGCATGCATTGGTTTTGAAGTTAACAGCAGTTTCACGGATGGAGGGCGGGTCTTTTCAGCATGTATTCTTCGCATTAGTGCCGCAAAGTTGGCAGCAGTTTCACAGGGCGGACCGTCTTCAAAATGTGGTTCTCGTCTTAGCGCCGCGCGCATTCGTCTGCGAAGTTTGCGACAACTTCAAGGATGGATGGCGAGTCGTTTTTTTAATTGTGACTCGCCTTCGGAATGCGCGCATGCGTTCTAAACTTTCGCAACAGCTTCACCAATGGAGGGAGGGTCGCTTTCGAAATGCCGTTCTCGCCCTAGCGCCGCGCGCATTCTTTGTACGAGTTGGTAGTAGTTGCAACGGTGGAGGGCGTTTCCCTCCTAAATGTGTGGCTATCGCTTTAGCGCCGCGCGCATTCGTTTTGATTTGCGCAGCGGTTTCAAGGGTTCGTGCGGTCGAAATCCCAGGATTTACATTCTGGCAACATGTGGGGTTGTCAGGGCTCAACAGTCATGTAACTTGTGGTGTTCAAGTCGTTGGCATTGTTCTGGCTCGATATAGGGTTGCCAGCTCGCAACAGTCACATTGATTCGCGGCGTTGAAGTCTCAGGATTGAGGCTTTGGTGCGGTTGGGGATTCTTAGAAGAAGGTTTTCTTCCGAGGGGGGCACTTTCCAACATGACAGGCGCGCGTTTGGCGCAGGCGCCCAGGCACCCCTTTGGCCCAGGCGTGCCAGGCACGCCTGGTGCCCCAGATGCGCCGCGTGATCCACGTGCGCCATGTGTGCCGCATGCTCCAGCCAGCCGAGCCGGGTGCGCCACATTCTGGGCACGCGCACACTGTGCCAGGTGCGCCTGCGCACGTAGCGGTACACATCGGGAAACGTGTCGGCCTCCACCACCCTCGTCAAGAACCAGTGCGCAATCGCGGCGGGGTGGCCATCATAGTGTCTCGTGGACCTGCACGCGGCAGGCAACGTGCCAGCACACCCGCCGTCCCAGTCCAGGACCAATGCACAGTGATCGCGGGGTGCCCGCGCATGATTCAGATTTTGCCTTCAAGTGAATTTTTGTATTGGTTTTTGACAGGGGTGCTGGCCCTGCGCGCAGCAGGCATTATGCGGGCCACCCGGCGTCCCTGTCAAGAAACCAAGTCTAAGTTCTCGCGGCCCCTCCGATCATGATCTAAGAGTTTTGCCCCAAAGTGGACTTCACATTGTTTTTTGACAGCGGTGGTGGGGGGTGGTCCTCATTGGTCCTGGTTGGCTGCCGGTCGCCTGTGGGAAGGGGGTGTTCAATGATAGGGAAGGGTGATCAACCCCTCCCCGAAGGGGAAGAAGAGGGGTTGGAGGAGGAAACTCGCTAGACCACTCTCGCCCTAAAGGGCTGGTGGGATTAAGCAATGTGCGTAACGAGAAGGATGTGGAGTGGAACAGCGTGAGAGCGCGCAGAAGTGGGCCACCCACGGAGGTGCGAGTTGGGTCGCGCTTCGCGCCTCGCGTGGTCTGGGCCGGGCGGCTGCCCCCGTGTGTGGGCGCCGCGCGAGGCTGGAAAGATAGATCACCCCCAGCGCAGCGCGAGGAACTGGCCGAGGCATATCGAGCGATGTTACGGAACGGTCGGGCCGAGGTAAAAGATCGAGGTGGGCTCGGGGAGGGTACCCAACTGTTCTTCGTGTTTGTTGGATGTCCTTATGCATCCTGGGGGGTACCCTTGGATGCTCTGTGTCTCTGTGTGTGTTGGCCGGGCTCGGTGCCTTCCCAGGTCGGGCACCTGGTATCTGGTGGGTCGCCCCTCTCCCCTCCTCATCAGGCTGCGCGCTGCCCGGGCGGTGCGCAGACCTGTTCTCACAAATCGTTGTACCGCTCAGGTGCGTTCTCATCTCCGTCCCACCCCGCCTTGGCGGCCTCCGTCGCCACCCCTCCGCTGGCGCGCCTCCGCCGCCCCGCGTGGCTGGCCAACCGCCCCTCGCGTGCCACCCTGACCCCGCTGGCCCTGGCACCGCGCCGCCTTGTCGCACGTGCCCGTTTCCCGGCACCCGCACAGCCCCATTGGCTCCCTTTCCTCTGCCCCTCTCTCCTTCTTCCCTCCCTCACCTCGTGCCGCCACGGCGCCGCCGTGCTGCCTCGCCCTCGGCTTGCGGCTCAGCGCCCCCCTGGTGCTGCTGGCGCTGCGCCCAGCCCCTGGCGCGGTTGCTGCGCGAGTGCGGTGGGCACCGCACGGTTGAAACACCCGGTGGGGACACCATTTTGCTGATGGCAGTCCTCGGGCTCCGGTGCTGGCTCTGCTTGCTCTTCACCCTTGCTGCGCCCTGGCAGCGCCCGCGGGTGCGCCCTGGCCTGGCCTGGGCCCCAGCTGCTGCCGCGAGCCCGCTGCCCTGGCTGGCCGCTCCGGCCCGCTCACCACGCCCCGTCGCTTTGAATCCGGCCTCCCACGACAGGTCTCTCCGACTCGTAGCGCGGGCCTGACAGGACAAAGCGAGGATCTTGTGTGGATTGCGACTCTGATGGAGCTGGGAGCCTGTCAGCAGAGGCCGACACGCAACTCGCAGAATATTAGCTAGTCGGACTAAAGAGTGTGCACGGGCGCCTAAGGAGCTTTGAGAGCAGCGTCCTTCCCTCCCTTATGCCGTCCCCACCGAAACACCCCACACTCACATCAAGCAGTTGTGTTGGCATCGGGTCCCACACAGGAAAGACAACTATCGTGGCTTGAGCACTCGGCCACTGGAGGGGGAGGAGGGGAGGAGGGAGCGAGGAGTAATGAGCAGTAGCGAGAGGGAGCAACGAGGTTCGGACACAAACCTATTGCCTCCGACCCGCTGGTCCGCGCGATGTGGCCGAAGAGTGACAACTGTGCGGTTCGGCGGCGGAGGGAACCTCAATACTGGGGCGGAGGGAACCGCTCCACTTACAAGTTCGGGGAGGCTCGCCGAGAGATGAAGCCGTCAGAGGATCCATTCATATCAGTATCATCTACGGGTCTCGTGGTCTGCTGCATATCGAGCCTCTTTGCATCACAAGCCTTCCTCTAGAATGTTGAGCTTCTGCACAGCAGTCGGCTGCGTAGACCGGATGGGCATCCCCGTTTGAAAACAATTGTTTCAAATTCTTCGATCGAGCACATGGCATTCCTTGATGCACCCCAGGCCGAGTTATCGAACATATTTACTCCTTGTGCGGAGAGGCCAACATGGTGTCCATGCTCAATTTGTGTATTCATATTTTGAGGCTGCGCGCGCAAAAAACAACTGTGCGGTTCGGGAGCGAGGCTGCAATCGCAGTCACAATGACAGTGACGAACAATGGCAGTGACACCGGCGGCAACTGGCGACAACGCACAGCAGGCAGGTGTCCTGCCACTTCCTGGCTTCTCTGGGCTCACACTCGCAGAGCACAGACACAGAGGAGGGAGGGGGGGAATAAGAGGAGGGAGGAGGGAGGGAGGTACCGGGAGGGAGGAGCCCCCCCCTCCGATCACCTCCCCGATGGCGCCCCTCTGCTGCGCCCAGTGTCAGCCTCGACTGCTGGAAGGGAGAGCGGTGCAATTCTTCGGAGCGTCGGGTGTCGCCCTCTTCGTCGGTTTCGGCTTGCAGAGTTACGGTCAGGAGCTTTGGCTTGGCGTGTCGCTCCACCGGTTCTGGCTAACCGCGCTTCGGCGCGACACACTGTCCACGTCCCAGCCACAGCGTCAACGCGCTGAGCCTTTCCGAGCCTCCTGCCGTGCGGAGCGGGGCGACACGGTATGCGCTTGCAGGGCACGGCGTGTCGCCGGAGCCGCCGCTGCGATACGCTGAGCAGAAGTTCCCGACTGTATTCCTTTGCTGGAGGACGAGATGTACGACACGGGTGGGGACTCCATGGAGGCCATCCTGGGAGACCTCTTTTCTGCCATAGGCGACGAGGTCGGCAGCTCGTCCAGGTCCTGGTGCTCGGGGAGCTGGTTGGAGCTGTATGTTGTTGCGGCTTCTGGCGCACTCTACCTCGATTGTCTGCCCCGACGCCAATGTTTCGCGCAGGCGTTGGATGATTTTTCGGGCGTGCGCTGCCACACGTCAATACTTGAGGGATTCACGGGCATATCTGTTTGTCAATCGCCGGTTTACCCTGGGAGCTAATATTTTGCGCTCTGGCGCAGTCTGTGTCTGGAAGGCCACCTCCCCTTGTCCACCCAGTCACTCTGTGGTCTAATGTTGCACGGCCGACTAGATGGCTGTCCACCCTGTTGTGTGTTGGATGGGAAAGCCAAGAGCGCCATGTGCTATGACGGCAGCGCGCGTGTGCAGGTATGTTCTCGTCTGCAGTAAGGGATTCGGGTGCAGATGTCGGATACGTTACAAACCTATGATTACTGGTAGAACCATGCGCAGGGTCTTATAAAACATATGAAATGGCGGGATGCGGGGGGCGCGTTCGAATCCCCCTTTTTACCCGAGGCATCCCGATTCAGAGGCCGCATGTCAGGAGCCCTTTTAAAATTCCCCCCCTACGTGCCGAGGGATACTTGCTGCGGGTGGGTCTCTGGGTGGGTCCCTGGTCGGCAGCACTTCGTAGGTTGGGTGGGCACCTGGAGCTCTTGACCTCATCTTCGGGACCAGCTTGCGCAGCGCCTCGTTTTCTGACGGTCACTGGGGCGGGAAGCGGGCCCGGAGGCCCAAGTCGGTTAGTTAACACAGTCCTGTTGTGTTTTTTCGAGGCGCCCAGAGGTCTGGGCCTTGGGAGCCTGTTCGCCCGAGCATCGGTCAGCCCTTCTGTGGCTTGCGTATATCAGGTGGCCTGCTCCTGTGCGCTCACATGCTCGCACGATGCAGCAAGCACTGGGGGCTCTTGCGTCTTCCTGCAGAGTCGGTGGGTCCAGAGCGTGGCTCAAGGCCAGGAGGAGGAGGAGGAGGAGGAGAAGGAGGAGGAGGAGGAGGAGGGGGAGGGGGAGGATAAGGGGGAGCCGGGAGCACCATGAGCACAGCCAGGGGACGCATTGCCACGCCTCCTGGCCCACCAGGACGCGCTCGAGGGGCGGGCCTGAGCGTCAGACCCTTGCGACGCATCCCCGCAATGCCTGTCTGCAGGACCCTGCTCGCAAAGGGCTACCGCTTCGGGGGGTGGCCCACAGAGCTGACAAGGGAGGAGGAGGATGAGGAGGAGGATCGGGAAGAAGAGGAGGAGGAGCTCCGTTTTTAGAGACTGGCCTCCATCCTTTGAGCGCTGAGTAATGCGACCAGGTGAAATCACAATTAAAAAATGTGCCCAGCGGCACCCCTGCTTTACAAAGGAGCCGCCCTCCATCCGTGTAGCTGTTGTACAGTCTTAGGCTGAAGGTCATCAAGCCGTGGAGCATCCCGCGATCACACCGGAAACATGTACGCACTTACCAAGGGCGGTCACCACGTCGTTTCGTTGTCTCCATACCCGTTGTCTCCGTACCAAAAGCCTTTCGTCCCCCAGTGCCGTTTTCCCCATCCCTCTGGGCGGCGCTCCAGCCTGGAGCCCCAGTGGCCGCGCGGTCGGCCTAGCCTGGTTCGCTCTCCCGCTCTTTTCTCCCATCTTTCTCCTCACCGCTGCGCGGGTGCCTGCCCTGAAATGGCCAGCACTGTCAGTTATGCCAAGCTGTCAGACTGGACAGAGGCACGCTGGCCGACCTGGCCCCCCGGTATTGAGCAGGAAGCGGTGCAGGTGGGCGAACCAGCGGAGGAAAGTGGGCACATTGCACTGACCCGCCTACTGCTTAGGCTGAGAGCTGGGGGCGCTAAAAGTACGATGTCTCAGACAGCGGGTTGACCTGTGAGAGGGCGTCGACCACTTCTTCCGGGTGAGTCAGTATGTATTGCTTAGGCGCCGCGGTGCACGGTCAGTTGGAGCAGGGGCGACAATAGCACGCATCTGCAAAGACACGGGAATGCGGGGCGAGCTAAATGAAGGCCATGCGTGGTTAGCCGTGCTGAAAAATTAGAAGGCGCGACCAAGTAGGGTATATACACGGTACTGCACCAGGAAGCATGGGAAGGCATTGCAAGGAAAGGAATTCGTCTTCACATGCAGAAGAAAACGATACGTAGCAGCAGCAGCAGCAGCAGCAGCAGCAGCAGCAGCAGCAGCAGCAGCAGCAGCAGTAGTAGTAGTAGTAGTAGTAGTAGTAGTAGTAGTAGTGGCAGTCGTTGTAGTGGTGGAGGTAGTCGGCGTAACAGTAGCACCAGTACTAGTATTAGTCATAGTAGTAGTAGCAGTGGTAGTGGTAGTAGTAGTAGTAGTAGTAGTAGTAGTAGTAGTAGTAGTAGTAGTAGTAGTAGTAGTACTAGTATTACTAGTAGTAGTAGTAGTAGTAGTAGTAGTAGTCGTAGTCGTAGTAGTAGTAGTAGTAGTAGTAGTAGTAGTAGTAGTAGTAGTAGTAGTACTAGTAGTACTAGTAGTAGTAGTAGTAGTAGTAGTAGTAGTAGTAGTAGTAGTAGTAGTTGTAGTTGTAGGAGGATTAGTAGTAGTAGTAGTAGTAGCAGTAGTAGTAACAGTAGTAGTAGTAGTAGTAGTAGTAGTACTAGTAATCGTCGTAGTCGTAGTCGTAGACGTAGTGTTAGTTGTAGTAGTAGTATTATTAATAGTAGTAGTAGTAGCAGTAGTAGTAGTATATGTAGTCGTAGTAGTAGTAGTAGTAGTAGTAGTAGTAGTAGTAGTAGTAGTAGTAGTAGTAGTAGTAGTAATAGTAGTGGTAGTGTTAGTAGTAGTCGTAGTATTAGTAGTAGTAGTAGTAGTCGTAGTAGTAGTTAGTAGCTAGTAGCTAGTAGTTAGTAGTTCGTAGTAGTTGTCGTAGCCGCATCATCATCAGCAGCAGCAGCTGTAGTAGTAGTAGTAGTCGCAGTAGTAGTAGTAGTGGTAGTAGTAGTAGTAGTAGTAGTAGTCCTAGTCGTAGCA
>CAUYUJ010017615.1:960182-972682 GCA_963575745.1 Prorocentrum cordatum | reverse complement strand
GGTTCGAAAAGCGCTCAGATTGTCTCAGGGCATCCTTTGGACACTCCGCAGAAAACAGTTTTCGTATGCGGAATCCCAAAGGCGCTCCAATATCCGTAGGGATGTATTTCGACAGTCGATGCACAGCATTTGTTCTGTGAAATCCGAAGGCGCTGCAGTTTCCTTTCGGATGTCTTTCTTTCACCCTTCCAGTGTAAGACAATGCTTCCTTGTGGAATCTGTAAGCGCGCCAATTTTCTTACATTTTCAATGCACAGCGCGCGTACTACATACATGTGCGTTTATACTTCTACACGCACACACACATATATATACATATAACTATATTCAGTTACATCTATATACAAGACTGCATTGGCGCTGCGCGCCATGTACCTGGGTCCTTTGGAAGTCGCACGCTAGCGGAGTGCGAGCGTGCGTACATGCGCACACACATGCGTCTATGAATGCATAGTACATATGTACATATATGTATGTATGGATACGTACACGTATATGCAAATAGTCAGTGTAGCTATGTGTGCGCATACACATGCGTATATCAGGCGGTAGTGGCCTGACCAGTTGCTCATATCATCGCGCCACTAAAAGGCGCGAGGGTCTGAGGCAAACGTGGTCAGACTACCATGGGACAGTGCGTCGCCGAGGTCAGTGTTGCGAGGACGTCCCGGGTGACAATGGCCTGAACACCTCCGCTCAGGGGAGGGCATATCCGAAGTCAGCCGCGCGAGGAAGTTTCAAGCGAGTAGTGGTCTGAACACCTCTGATCGGGGCATCCTTGAACTTAGAGTTGCGAGAAGTCGCACGCGAAAATGGCCGAACCACCATGGTGCAAGGCACCTCCGAAGTGAGACTTGCGAGAGTGTCTCAGGCGACAGTGGCTGGAACACTTCAACTGAGAGTGTCTCGGGCTCCAGAGCTGCTATGATGTCTCAAGCGAAAACGGCTGGACCGATGCGACGCAAGGCGCTTCTGACGTCGGAGTTGCGAACATATCTCTGGCGAAGCGGATTAGACTACTTTCCGTTATCTCCTCTTCCTTCTTCCGTTTTTCCTTTTCCTCCTCCTCCTCATCCTCCCCCTCCTCCTCCTCCTCCTCCTGTTCCTCCTCCTCTTCCTCTCCCCCTCTCCGCTTCTTTTTTTGTCCATTCTCCCCATCCCTGGCGGCGCGGCGCGGAGCCGCTCGGCCTCTCTGCGAGTCTAGCGGCAAAGGGTGAGAGACCCCCCCCGAATTAGGAGCCGTTTTTCCCAAGCCGCCAAGGGGGCCCGAAGGTAGTTCAGCATAATAAAATGAGCTGTGCAGCCGAAGCGGTTGGGAATCATCAAAACAGTGGTGGGAGAGTGAGGAAGATCGGTTGTCCTACAAACTTGGCAAGCGGGAAGAGGAAATTGAAGAGGATGAGGAGAAGGAGGAGGAAGAGGAGGAGGACGTTGCAAGTGTTCGTGCGGCCGTGAGTCCCCGGAGAGTGTTTCCCCAGGATGTGTGCTGAAACCGAAGGTTCCAGACGGCCTGATCTCCGCAATGTCACAAAATCCATGGTTCCCAACAGCGCGTCCGGATGAGATGGCGTCGTGGCCCCGACGGTTTGTATTTAGCGTTGCGAGAAGCTCAGTCGAGGCGGGAGGAGGAACATGAAGAGGATGAGGAGGGGGGGGAGGAGGAAGAGGAGGAGGATGAAGAGGAGGAAGAGGATGGAGAGGACAGATTAGGTGGATATCTGGGACACAGCCGAGGTGTCGCGGAAGAGATCCGCAGCAGAGACTTGGGAGAGTGAAGATAGCTGCTGTTGCTAGACCTTTGGCGGGGCGGAACGTGAAACATCACGGGGAATTAGGAGAAGGAGGGGGAGGAGGTAGAGGAGGAAGAGAATGAGGAAGAGGGGGAGGAGCTCTTGGGTCCTTCGGTGGTTTGAACGAAAAAGGGCCTCGCTGCGCCATTTGATACGACAACGACGACGACGAAGAAGGCGACGACAAAGAAAAGGGATAATGAGAGGGGGGGGCCGCTGCGTTGGGATTTCGTGGTGCGCCTCTCGGGGCCCTCTGGGAGGCAGTTTTGAAGCCTCTTGGGGGTGTTTTGGGGTTCTTGGGGTCTTTGGGGGGCCTCTTGGGGGCCTCGTGGGGGCTCCTTGGGGCATCTTGGGAGCCTCTTGGGGCATCATGGGGCTCTCTCCGGGCCTCTTGGGGCCCTTTCGCGGCGGAAAAATTTAGTTTTTGAATTTTTGGGCGCCCTCTTGGGTCTTTCTTGGGGCCGTCTTGGCGCTCTCTTGGGCCGTCTTGGGCGCCTCTTGGGCGGTCTCGGAGCCCTCCTGGACCGTGTCGGGGCCTTCTCGGGGGCCTCGTGGGCAGTAGTGGGGCGATCTGCGGAGCCTCTTGGGCCATTGTGGAGCGTCGGGAAGCGGGAAAAGCGAAAAGGCCAAAAACATAGAAAAACACACAGGGAAAAACAGAAATTATAGCCTCTCGGGGCTGTCTTGGGAGGCCTCTTGGGGGTCTCAGGGGGCGTCTTGGACGCGTCTTGGGCAGTCTTGGGCCCAGATTGGGCGTCTTGGGCCGATCTTTGGGTGTCTCGGGGCCCTCCTTGGCCGTCGTGGGGGCTTTTCATTTCGCGTCGCACTCGCAGGACAGACACGGAGCACTCTGCAGGAGCGCCCCAAAGGCTCGGGGAGGCCGAAATTCGTTTTATTTGGGGGGGGGGGCACCGTGTGCCGTTTTTCCGGGGTCCCCGGCCCTGTAAAAATATATAATTGGAATATATACGTAGCACCCCGCAATTGCGGATAAGAGTGAGGGGGCGGGCGCGGGCGACGCGGGCGTCGTCGAGCCGGCGGACCTCGTGGCCCCCACCTTCCTTGTCGATGGCGCTCTCCTCCACCTCCTCCTCCTCCTCCTCTCCTCCTCTTCCTCCTCCTTCTCCTCCTCCTCTTCCTCGTCCTCATCGTCATCGTCATCCTCCTCCTCCACCTCGTCCTCCTCCTCCTCCTCCTCTTCTTCCTCGTCCTCCCTCTCCCCCCCTCGTCTTTTCATCATGGTCCTCCCATTGTCGTCCTCCCCCTCATCGGCCTCCATCATCGTCCTCCCATTGTCGTCCATCATCATCATCCTCCCCATCCTCCCCCTCCTCGTCCTCCTCCTCCCCCTCCTCCCCCTCCTCCCCCTCGTCCTCCTGCTCCTCCTCCTTTTCTTTCTCCACGTTCTCCTTACATCCTCTCTTCTTCCACGTTCTCCTCGTCCCCTGTTTACTCATCCTGCCTCCCCCTCCTTTCCCAAGATAACTGCAACGCAATTTTTTTTCCACTTTATGCTCCCCGCCTTCTCTGATCAAGGCAACTCGCCAGGGCAAAGTTGCTGGACGGGCTGGCGTGGATGTGCGGGGCGTGAAGAGGTCCTTGCGGGCTCAGGCGGCATGCAAGAATCCGCCGCCGCGCTTGTGCGGCATTGGTTTGTTCAGTGAACGTGGTTTAGGTCGCGGGTGGGTCGCGGGCTCTCCACCTCCACCTGGAAGGAATGCAAAAGCAGCCCGCCGCAAGCGCAAAACAAATTGTTCGTACACGGAACGAGGTTTGGGTCGCGGGTGGGCCGCGGGTTCTCCACAGGGAACGAATGCAAAGGATGCCCGCCGCAGGCGCCGAAAATGTGGTTTGTACCCTGAACGTGGTCGCGGGTGGGCCGCGGGCTCTCCACCTGAAACGAATGCAAAATATGCCCGCCGCAGGCGCCGAAAAATGTGGTTTGTACCCTGAACGTGGTTTGGGTCGCGGGTTGGTCGCGAGTTGGTCACGGGATGTGTCGCGGGCTCTCCACTTGGAAGGAATGCAAAAAAGCCCGCCGCAGGCGCCGAAAATTGTGGTTTGTACCTTGAACGTGGTTTGGGTCGAAGGTGGGTCGCGGGTGGGTCGCGGGGTAGGTCGCGGGTGGGTCGCGGGTGGGTCGCGGGTGGGTCGCGGGTGGGTCGCGGGGTGGGCCGCGGGGGGGTCGCGGGGTGGGTCGCGGGTTGGGTCGCGGGGTGGGTCGCGGGGTGGGTCGCGGGGTGGGTCGCGGGGTGGGTCGGGGGTGGGTCGCGGGGTGGTCGCGGGTGGGTCGCGGGGTGGGTCGCGGGGTGGGTCGCGGGTGGGTCGCGGGGCGGGTTGCGGGTGGGACGACGACAACAAACAACAACAACAAACAACAACAACAACAAGAATCCGCACCGCGGAATTCCACATCAGCCACGCACCCAGGGACAGTGAATGACCGTTCGGCCCCCTCACTCTGATATATATATATATATATGTATATATATATATATAGATGTATCGGCATTATATATAAATGTGTGTATATATATATACACACGTGCATATATCCTAAAACACACATGTAAATATCCGTGAGGGTTTCGCCCCCTGCCGCCGGCCCCCTCTCGGAGAATGGGCCATGGAAGAGCGAAGTCATAAGGCTTCGGCTTCGCTGTAAAGCAGTGT
The DNA here is from genome assembly GCA_963575745.1 of Prorocentrum cordatum. Classification (NCBI taxonomy): domain Eukaryota; class Dinophyceae; order Prorocentrales; family Prorocentraceae; genus Prorocentrum; species Prorocentrum cordatum. The sequence goes on along the minus strand of CAUYUJ010017615.1, from coordinate 968,219 downwards.
CGGATCCTCTGTGTTTTTGGACTCTGACCCTACAGATCTGCGTGAGGGGTGCCGCCGAATTTCAGAAATGTAACAAATCCAGTGTGTTTTTGGACCCTGACCCTGCCGATTTGCGTGAGGGGTGCCGCCCGGAATTTCAGAAATGTTGCAAATCCTTTGTGTCTTTGGACCCTGACCCTGCCGATTTGCTTGACGGGTGCCATCGGGTTTCAAAAGTGGCAAATCCAATATGTTTTGCGCCCTGACCGCGCCGATTTGCGTGAGGGGTGCCACCGAATTTAAAACATGTGGCAAATCCTTTGTGTTTTTGCGCCCTGACCCCGCCGATCTGCGTGAGGGGTGCCACCGAATTTGAGAGACATGTCGCAAAACCCATATGTTTTTGAACCATGACCCCGCCGATCTGCGTGAGGGGTGCCACCGGATTTCAGAAATGCGGCAAATCCCGTTAGTTGTTGGACCCTGACCCTACGGATCTGCGTGAGGGGTGCCGCCGAATTTCAGAAATGTAACAAAGCCCATTTGTTTTTGGACCCTGGCCCCGCCGATTTGCGTGAGGGGTGCCACTGAATTTCAGAAAAGTGGCAAACAGTAAGCAGCAAGAAGTCAACAAGGAACAGTAAGCAGCAAGAAGCAGAACTGTAACAGTGGAAACTAGAAGCTGCAACTGGTACAGGAAACTTCGAACCTCCGGCCTACAGCCTGGTGGCCCCACAAGGGGGCTGGCGGATATGTATTCACATGTATAGACGTGCGGTCTCGAGAAGCAAGTTTATAACAAAATTGCCATAGACATTGAAACGGGAACGCTGTTGAAACAATGCGGGCGGGGCCCGGCGTGTTAAGTGGCATGCGCCTGTCAATGTTGAGGAGCACTATCGCGCATTCGTAGCGAGGTGTATGGCAAGCTTCTCAATGGGGGAACGAAGCCGTAAGGCGTAAGTTGAGACCACCCATGCGTGCGACCCAAGGATGGATCAAGTTGGAAACACACCCGGGCATTAACTTACATTCGCCTCTCAATGTTGCCACCGGGCGCGCAACCCTATGGACCTATGGACGATGTACCGACAGCCTGGCCGTGGTGCAAATTTGCGCACGCTGCCAACATTGAAATGCGGATAGGTATCACTCAATGATCCTCTTGTGGGCGCCGTCCTTCGCTCATCCATCAAAATCATCGTCCTGCACAAGGTGTTATAGAGTTTCTCCTGGTGGTGCATGTCTATATATATATATATGTTTTGTATATATATATATATATGTATATGTATATATACATATCGTCCGTGCGTCGCCTCAACCCGAATTATAACTTTTACCCAGTACATTGCCTTCGAACCTGGTAGCACAGAGTATATCATACCCTAGCAGTCGAATGTTTAGTAGTAAAAGAATGAGTGGGCGTTAAGTTGCCCAGGTCGAGCGAGTCAGAGATAGCCAGAGGGCCCTGCCTATGCCCATGGCCCCTCCCGCAACATTAGAAAACATGTCGGCGCAGCTTGATGTTTGGATTCGAACGCGTTCCCACCTCGCAAACGGAAGGCGCTCGCGCGCGGCCCCACTTCCGGTGACGTGGCGAAGGGAAAGCTACGCGCGCCGCGCAGGGGCGGGGCTGGCAGAACTCCCGATGGGCGCGGCGAAAGCGAAAATGCGCCGCGCTGACACAGCCGTGCCACTTTCGCTAAGAAGCTGTGCGGCGCTTGTGCGAGCACGGTATTTCGCCCGCTCTCGCGCGGCTCCGCTGCAGCCGTCGTTTGCGCGCGATTCGGCGAACGAGCCATGCGCCGCGCCCGTGCGGGACACACGGAGATTTTGGAACGCCCGCCTTCAGGCGAAATCTACACGGCGCCGAGGCGTGAGCTGCATTTTCGCCCACTCGCGCGTCGACGCAGAGGCGCGAACAAAAAAATGTGCGCTGCGCCCCAGCGGGAACCCAATTCTCTCAACCATTGAGCGCGGCGCCAGGGCGAGAGCGACATTTCGGACTTCTTGCGATATGCGTACACTGTCCCGCTCCTGCCACGGATTTCGCAACATGGGCGACAGAATGTCAATGTTGACGAAACTGGTCGTTTGTTCAATGTATGTAAAAAGACGTCAGGCTAGATGGAAGGGCCTGGATCTGAGGGCCATCGGCCATTTCGGTGGCAGAGTGGGAGTACGGTAGGTTCGCGTCGTGTCGACCGTCGGCGACCCCGCCCGCGGGCGTTCAAGGTTGAACGTCGCCAGTGGCCCAGAATCGGCCTATACGGAACGATCGGGCGATCGAAAAGCCGCCGATCGTTCAAGGTTGAACGATCCACGTGGTGTCAGAAACCAGCGCCGGGGTCGTCACGACACGAACCTGCCGTATATACCAACAAGGACTATAACTGGGAATCGGAATGGGAAGAGGAGGCGGAAGAGGAGGAGGAGGAGGCGGAGGAGGAGGAGGAGGAGCAGGAGCAGGAGGAGGAGGAGGAGGAGGAGGAGGAGGAGGAGAAGAAGGATTAGAAGGAGGAGGAGGAGGAGGAGGAGGAGAAGAAGGGGAGGAGGAGGAGGAGGAGAGGAGGAGGAGGAGGAGGAGGAGGAGGGAGGAGGAGGAGGAGGAGGAGGCGGCGGAGGAGGAGGAGGAGAAGGAAGAGGAGGAACGGGCGGGGCAAGGTGAGGCTGAAAAATCACCACCCGGGTGGGATTTCCAGATAGATCCACGCGGGTCCCGTCCCGTCCCGTCCGCCAGCCTCGCGTGCCCCAGCGGCCAGGCCCCCCCCCTAACGTTCCGTGGGCTCCGTGCCCAGCATGACAGAAAGATAGAAGAACAGATGATGGGCCTGTTTTCCATCACCACCATAAGTTGGAGGGGGGAAGGAGGAGGACGAGGAGGAGGAGGACGAAGAGGAGGAGGAGGAGGAGGACCCCCTCCCCTCCAACTTATGGTGGTAGTGGTGGTGGAAAACAGGCCCATCAACAGAGCGCAGGAGTGGTCGTGCGTTTTCCTTTTTGGCTCAGAGTTGGTTCGAGTCTCCCTTCCACATTACTTTATCGATCGCGCATGGTCCGCCGCACTCGTGAAATGTTCGCATCCGTACTCGCATGCGTCGGCGTCGCCATCTCGGCGGCGGACACCGTCCTGGCCCCTGTGGTCGCCCAGCAATTGGCAATGCTTGGGCGCGACGCTGGGTCTGGAGACGAAGTCGAGGACTCCCTCGGGGACGGCTTCGGAGACGAGATCCTCACGGATGCCGAAAAAGAATTTGTTAACGAGGGCCTGGACAACCTCGAGTTCGAGGGCCTTTCTGATGACAAGAAGCCCAAAAAGAGACTCGCTAGACTGAAGAGGAACTTCACTCTGGCGACGGGAAAGTTGGATGAGATCATCCCAGAATTGCAAACCGATTTCAAGTATCCAGGTGCCTGCGGCAAGTCCTGCCACGGTGCCAGCGCAGCTTTTCGTGTGGCGACGTTTCGAGGACCGCCCCAAAAGGCTGCAATCTGTGACACCTCTGGTGTTTTTCCGTTGAGGGGTTCTCGTGGGTATTACCTGGGCTGTCTCGGGGCTGTCTTGGGCTCCCTTGTGGCTGTGTTGGTGCCGTCTTGGGCCGTCTTGGGCCTATCCCGGTCGTCTGGGGAGTCTATTGCGGCTGTTTGGGGGGCCTCTCCGGGTTTTCTTGGGTTTCTTGGGGCCCGTTGCGGTTGTCTTGGGACCCTGTTGGGCCGTCTCGGGCAGTCCTGGGACCAGTTTCGGCCGTGCGATGGGGCTTTGGGGGGCCCTCATTGGGATAATTTGGCTTCTCTTTGGCTCCTCCAATGTCTTTTTGGAATAATCGTGCGGCGGGAGTCGCAGGAAATGCTCCTGGGGGATGGTGGGTGACTCTTGAGGCAGTCTTGGGCTATTTGGGGGGCCTTCGTGGGCAGTCGGGGAAGCGGTGGAGCAGGAGGGAACGGGCGTCCTCGGTGGGTGCTTGCAGGGGCGGGGGAGGGTCCGACGCACACGACGACGACGCTGACGGCGATGACGACGAGCCTTGCCCCATCAGCCAGCGAGATGTACATTGAATGTCCCGCCCGCCCGCCCGCTTTCATGACACACGCGTTGTGATCGTTGTCGTTTCCCTTCCTGGTCGTGGTTGAAGCCCCCCCAGCCTTGCTGAATCAACAGGCGAGGCTTCCACTTGATGTCCCAGCCGTCGTCGTCGTAATCGTCGTTCGTCGGTTTTCTTGAACCCTCTTGAACGTCGTCTCCACCAACCTTGTCCCGTCAATAGGCAAAGCTTGCATTCAATGCCCTTTCCGCCCGCCCGCCTCAGCGCCAGTGACCTGCCCGCCTCGAACTGCCGCCCGCCCGCCCGCTTCCGTGCCCCCCGCCCGCCCGACAGTCCCGCCTGTTTTGCGCCCCATCTGTCCGACCCGCTCGACGCTTTTCATGTCTCACCCTCGTCGTCGTCGTCGTCGGCGCTGTCGTCGTCGCCATCGTCGTCGTGGTCGTCGTCGACCTGCTCGACGCTTTTCATTTCTCACCCTCGTTGTCGTCGTCGTCGGCGCTGTCGTCGTCGTCGCCATCGTCGTCGTGGTCGTCGTCGTCGTCGTTTTTCCCAACCATCCTGTGGTGTTGGGTCCTCGTTTTGAAGAGACAGCGCCCCGCGTCCCACCTTCTCCTCCTCCTCTCCTCCGTGCTGCCGTCCGCATGCGTCCCGCACACCCGTTTCGGCACACCCCTCACACGTTTCGTGGCCCCATAGGGAGCTCCACCGAAGGCCCCATGGCTGCCGTCCGCATGCGTCCCGCACACCCATTTCGGCACACCCCTCACACGTTTCGTGGCCCCACAGGGAGCTCCACCGAAGGCCCCAGTGCTGCCGTCCGCATGCGTCCCGCACACCCATTTCGGCACACCCCTCACACGTTTCGTGGCCCCATAGGGAGCTCCACCGAAGGCCCCATGGCTGCCGTCCGCATGCGTCCCGCACACCCATTTCGGCACACCCCTCACACGTTTCGTGGCCCCACAGGGAGCTCCACCGAAGGCCCCAGTGCTGCCGTCCGCATGCGTCCCGCACACCCATTTCGGCACACCCCTCACACGTTTCGTGGCCCCATAGGGAGCTCCACCGAAGGCTCCACCGATGGCCGTCCGCATGCGTCCCGCACACCCATTTCGGCACACCCCTCACACGTTTCGTGGCCACCCATTTCGGCACACCCCTCACACGTTTCGTGGCCCCAGCTCCACCGAAGGCCCCAGTGCTGCCGTCCGCATGCGTCCCGCACACCCATTTCGGCACACCCCTCACACGTTTCGTGGCCCCATAGGGAGCTCCACCGAAGGCCCCATGGCTGCCGTCCGCATGCGTCCCGCACACCCATTTCGGCACACCCCTCACACGTTTCGTGGCCCCACAGGGAGCTCCACCGAAGGCCCCAGTGCTGCCGTCCGCATGCGTCCCGCACACCCATTTCGGCACACCCCTCACACGTTTCGTGGCCCCATAGGGAGCTCCACCGAAGGCCCCATGGCTGCCGTCCGCATGCGTCCCGCACACCCATTTCGGCACACCCCTCACACGTTTCGTGGCCCCACAGGGAGCTCCACCGAAGGCCCCAGTGCTGCCGTCCGCATGCGTCCCGCACACCAGGTGTGTGGCGTGCCGACATGGGCGTCGCGGCGCGCGGGCGCTGCCGTCGGGGTTCCCAGGGAAGCCCCCTGCAGAGGCGACGCTCAGAGTCACGAGTACCGAGAGTCACGCAGACCCAAACTGTTCACAGTCGTATACATACATTTACACTGGGCGTATCCATGCACGCATTCATGCGAATAGAATCAATCGCGCGCAGATTCATTCATAATCAGACTCGCTCGCGATCCGACTCGCACGCGCTCAAGCTTTCATATTCGGACCTATCGTCTTCGTTCGTGTTGTGTACACTGCCACGCATTTCGGCACACCCCTCATACGGCTCGTGGCCCCATAGGGAGCGCCACCGAAGAAGATATTCACAATTGCGGTACTCTCAACTGCACATGGCTGGGTCCTTCGCCAGGCTAATTTGGGCTCGGGCAAGTTTGGTTTTGAGCCGACAGGCGAGCCTAGCAGTTCCATACCGTGACTCAGGTCGTGCGTGTCCTGCGATGTCGCTTGGAGGCGGCGCTCGTTGAGCTATTTTTCTTCAACGGGAAGAACTGCTTGCAAAGACGAGTCGTTCCGACTCCGACAGCAGTTGAAGGTTTCTCTGGATGAACCGCGCGTGCACTTGAATTTGCTCCTGCGCTTTGCGGGCGAGAGTAGCCCTGTGAAACCTGGTGCTGCTGAGTTCGTTCCTATGCCTGCTGGCAGTGGCATGCCTTTTTTCACTTGGGACTGGCTCTGCGGATTGGATTCGCGAGGCCTTTGTGGAGATGAACGAGAGACTGAACCGGGTGAAGCAACTGGGACATATTTCTTCTCTAGAGCGGGAGGTCTCGATCACACGGAGCGATCCTCACTGTCTCTATCATATTCCGTGTGAGAGTCTTGAGCATCCGACAGCCGCCCTCAAATGGATTTGCTGTCTGCAGGATCTAGTGTTGAGCGTGGATGTCAAGCGCACAAAAGACTTGATTTGTGCGCCACGAATCCACGTAAACAGTTGCTTTGGCTTTCAAGTTGGACCTTTTTGCCTTATTCACACCAACCTTATTTCATATGTCAGATGGTGGGCTTGTGAGAACTTATGCCGTAATCCAATACGGTGACAGCTGGAACGTGTATTTCCTTGTGTCCCACCGCTGCCTCGCATCGGATATCTGGTCAGGTTCGGGCTTTCCATTGGTGTTCGGCAAAGTGTGTTCAGAACCTTCTTATGTGAGGCATGTTCCATTTGCGCTGCTGGGCAGCTTGTGCGTCCTCGCCTGATGATCCTTGTCAGTCGTCGCCCTTCCTCCCTGTTGTTCCCTGCCTCTGGCCTCGGCTTTGGGGCTCCCCGCTTAGCATGGTGTTTTCGCTCTTTTCGTCTCCTCGCTTGCAGGCCAGAGCTTCTTAGCCGCCCGATGAGTGTTGGCTTGCAGCCGACTTTCAAGACTATTCCGGAATATTGCGAAGGCTTTTGCGGCCAGGGCCGCCGACTCTGAAGGCGGGACTTCCCCTGGGATCCCCGCTGGTGACCCCTCCAGGGACCCGCTGGGGTCCAGGGCGGCCGGCATTCTGAACCAGGCCTCCCTCCCGCCCCCCCCCCCCCCCCCCCCCACCCATCGTAAGGGAGGAAGGGAACGGATTCGAGTTAACTACGACGCTCTTTTTGCTTGTTTTCCTATTGCCTTGGGTGTGGCGACGACGACGACGAAAACGACGACGATGACGACGACAACGACGACGACCAAAATTAGCCTGGCGAAGGACCCAACCATATGCAGTTGAGAGTACCGCAATTGTGAATATCTTTTTCGGTGGCGCTCCCTATGGGGCCACGAGCCGTATGAGGGGTGTGCCGAAATGCGTGGCAGTGTACACAACACGAACGAAGACGATAGGTCCGAATATGAAAGCTTGAGCGCGTGCGAGTCGGATCGCGAGCGAGTCTGATTATGAATGAATCTGCGCGCGATTGATTCTATTCGCATGAATGCGTGCATGGATACGCCCAGTGTAAATGTATGTATACGACTGTGAACAGTTTGGGTCTGCGTGACTCTCGGTACTCGTGACTCTGAGCGTCGCCTCTGCAGGGGGCTTCCCTGGGAACCCCGACGGCAGCGCCCGCGCGCCGCGACGCCCATGTCGGCACGCCACACACCTGGTGTGCGGGACGCATGCGGACGGCAGCACTGGGGCCTTCGGTGGAGCTCCCTGTGGGGCCACGAAACGTGTGAGGGGTGTGCCGAAATGGGTGTGCGGGACGCATGCGGACGGCAGCCATGGGGCCTTCGGTGGAGCTCCCTGTGGGGCCACGAAACGTGTGAGGGGTGTGCCGAAATGGGTGTGCGGGACGCATGCGGATTCGGTGGAGCTCCCTGTGGGGCCACGAAACGTGTGACGCAAATGCGGGACGCATGCGGACGGCAGCACTGGGGCCTTCGGTGGA
>CAUYUJ010017615.1:947682-957682 GCA_963575745.1 Prorocentrum cordatum | reverse complement strand
AGGCGGAGAGGCGGCGCCTGTCCGCCTCGGAGCGCAGGCGCGCCAAGGAGAGGGAGCGAAAGGCCATCGAGGAGGCCACGCGCACTGCCAAGGCGGCGATGATCAAGAAGGCCCAGGCCCTGATGAGCGCCAAGGGCCACGAGGACGAGTCCGGCCTGCTCGGCGAGGCGTCCCTCGGCATTATGGTCGACGTGCTCATGGCCTTGCCCGCCGCCGTGGAGAACCCCGTCTTCATCAAGCGCCTCCAGCGGGCGAAGGATCAGGTCACGGACTCCGTCTCGGCGTTCCTTAACATCACCCGGCGGAAAACGTCGAAGTTCGTGCTGGCGAGCAGCAAGGCGTCCGACGTGGAGCTCTCCTTCCTCATGGCGCGCTACTTTCACGAGGCGTCCTTCCGGGTCAAGGCTATGCAGTCGGATGCCGAAAAGGTCGCCAGGGACCTCAACGTCGTGATGCCCCGGAAGCTCCGCACTTCCTTCAATCCTATCCTCAAGCAGCTTCGGTCGAACGCGGTTCCGTTGCGCGTGAACGCAAGTCAGATGGCAGAACAGACATTGTCCCAGGCTTGCACCCAGATGGGCCAGTTGATGGCGAACATCACCCAGTACGACAACCAGCTGAATACGCTGCACACTGGCCTGCACAACGTTTGGCAGATGTCCGAGCTGATGCTCCCACACATGAGCAGGATCTACCCCATGAAGACCATCATCATTGACACCGTCAAGGACTTCATGATGTTGGCGACGACGCAGATTGCCAGTCTTCAGGAAGCGGCGGACGAGATCGTGACCAACGTCGGGCCCGTTGTCACCGAGCGAATGCAGTGCACTTGGGGCGCCGCTGGTCCCCGCGGCGTGGGCTTCTTTGCCCTGCTGGCGCCGCTGTTGGCACTGGTCGGCTCGGTCATCTACTAAGCGTCCGTGGGTGAGATGGGGCGGGGGCAGAGCCAGGGCCTGCTGTTCCCTCCTTCCTTTCTTGACCAGCCCTTCCTCTCGTTTCGGCGGCGAGCGAGGGGGGAAGTGAGAAGGAGAAGGTCTTCTCAGGAGGCGGCGGGACTTCTCAGACGCCCTCTTGCCTCTGAGAGGCCTTCTGTGTCTTCGGGGAAGGCTCAGGAACCTTCTCAGAAGGCCAGGGGACTTCCCAGCCTTTTGAGAAGGCCCGCCCCTTCTCACTTCCCCCCCCCCCGGGCTCGTCGCCGATTGTTATCTGGAGGGCAGCGCCGTCCGCCGCTGGCTCGCCAGGCTGAGCGACCTTGTGGCCGTACCGTGCTGGGACAGCATGTCGGCGTTGTTGGGCCATCTTGGGGCCTCTCGGGGGCATCTCGGGGCATCTGGGGCCACTTTCGAGCCATCTTGAGCAGGCTCGGGGCCTCTTGGGCCCATCTTTATTGGGCCATCCTGGGCGAGTTTGGCGGTGTCTTGGGGCCTTTCGGGGCAATCCTGGGCAACCTCAGGGGGCCTGGTGGCCGTCTTGAAGCAATCTTGGGAACCCTTAGTATTCCAACATGTGAGATGCAAACTCGTTGAAACTGTGATCAGTTTTCAGTGTTTGTGGCTCTTTCGGAGGCGTCTCGTGGCGCTCCTGATTCATCTCGTGGGTATCTTGGGGTCGCCTTCTGCTGTCTAGTGCTACTGAGACCCACTTCAGGGCATCTGGGGGCCGTTCTGGAGGCCGCGGGGGCCCCCCTGGCCGTCTCGTGGCGATCCGGTGGAAACCCTGGGGCAAACTAGGGCAGCCAGGAGGCTGATGCCCGCCTGAAGATTTGTTTGTTTGTAAGTGTCTGTCGGCGGCCCCCTGGCAGGTGAAGAGAGGACTGGAGAGACAATAGACACACACATACATACACACACCCATACATATATACATACATACGTGCATGCATATATACATACATACGTGCATCCATCCATACATGCCTGCATGCATGCATACACCACACACACGTACATACATACACACGGTTATGCACACACATACACGACCATACACACCTACTCATATACGTACATAAGCACATACACAATTACCTACATCTATACATACATACATACATACATACATACACACATCAATCCATCAGTCAGCCCACACATACATACATACATACATACATACATACATACACAAATACATGCATGCATGCATGCATGCATACATACATACATACATACATACATACGCACTCACTTTTGCATCTACAAACTTACATGCACCTGCAGACATGCAAACACGCATGCATGCATGCATCCATGCATCCATAGAGACACAGACACATCCATGCATGCATGCATGCATGAACCCACACACACATGCTTGTTTACATACATACTTACATACGTACATACATACGTGTATCCATACATACACACATGCATACATGCATACATACATACACACATGCACACATACACGCGTACACACATCCACACCATCACATATGCGCACACATCCATGCAGCTATGCGATGCATACAAACATACATACACCCATACCTAAAGGCATCCATGCACACATACATACAGACAGACATGCACACATACATACATACATACTCACACATTCACACGCGCACATACGTACATACATACATACATACATACATACATACATACACACATACATACATACATATATGTACATCCACACTTGCACACATGCAGCATGCATACAGTTTTGCATACGTGCATGCATTGTTACACGCATACATTCATGCATGCATGCATGCATGCATACACATATGTATATATGCATCCATCAATACACACCTACTTACATACATACATACGTGCATACATAAATACATGCACGCATTCACACATACACGCATACACACCTACACACCTCTATACATGCTCGCACCCATGCATACATGCACACATGCATGCGCACATACATACATCCATACATGCATGCACACATACATACGTACATACCTACAGACAGACAGCCAGCCAGCCAGCCAGTCAGACAGACAGACAGACGGACAGGCAGACATACATACACACATACATGCATACATGCATGCATGCATCTATACATGCATGCATGTATGCATTCATACATATTTATAGATGCATAATATCAGCAATCGAGGTTTACAAAAGTCAGCAGTGTTTTCCACCGCCTTGCGCGTCCAAGGGGGCCGGCAGATCCTTCAATTCGCAGTTCCGATCTCTCTGCATTTTCAGTGACGCAGTTGGAGCTGGACAGGAAGGGCAGGAGGCCGATTCGCCTGTTTGTGTGGCTGTTTCCGCGAGCCGGCGCCATCACTCTTTCGGGAAAAAGGTCAGTTCGAACGTTCGCCCAAGTGGCAATGACCACTCCGCATTCGACATACCTTATGCCATGCATGGTCATGCCAGGGCTGTTTTTTTGGTGCTGACGCTTCGCGCATCATCACCAGTTATCCCAACCAGCCGATCAAGGAACGATCTCCATGCGAGAGTCCTTGACCAGGGAAGCGTAGGAGCATAGAGTGACACAAGGGCGGTGCGGCGGCCTTCCTGTCAGCACCATGTTCCCCCCTCATATCTTCACCTTTGGGCTAAAATGTTTCCCGCAGGGGAGCCGCGAAGGAATTTATGGCCGACTTTTGATTGCGTCGTGGCAGCGGAGAGGCGCAAAGATGTCAGGGGTCAACCGTGCAGGCTTTCGCGAGCCTTCTCACGGGAAGCTGACGGGGAGCCTGTCAGAGGTCTCTTGAGGCAGCGTTTGTGTTCTGTTGGGGCCATTCGGGGAGTTTTTGGGGTATTTGGAGTTCCTTGGGGGCCTCTTTGAACCATGCTGCAGGCCATCACGAGCCAACTGAAACCATCTTGCGCCATCTCAGCGCACGCCAGCGGGCCACTCGCGCTCGCGTGACGCGCCCTCGCTGCTGTTCGCGCGGCGGCGGCCTCGGCTTCGTTGTATTTCTCTTGCTGCAGCCATGACGCAGGCATCGTGCCACGGCTCGAGCTAAACTGTGTTTTGGCGATTTCGTGGACCGTTTTCGTTGTGATGTCTTTTTGCGGCAAAGGCGCAGCGAAGAAATCACGGAAAGAAGGCACAGTAGCGAAATGAACACAACGAACACGACAAGCACTGTTTAGCTCGAGCCCTGGCATCGTGCTGCTGAGCATTGTGTGAGTGGCCATTTTGGGGCCGTCTGGAGCCATTTGCTGGCAACAGCACTGGCGTGGATTGATCCCCCTCCTGCCTCGGCAGGCCTTCCAGACGTTTCCAGGACGGCAAAGAGGGTATTGGACGGCTCCCTAGACGGGTAATGCGACGTCCAAGACGGACAATTCGCCCAGGATAGCCTCCAAGTCAAACTCGGAATATCCCGAATCTGGTCCGATAGCTCCCCAGATGGCGGCGCCGAGAAGGCCCCAAATGCCCCCAAGACGCCCCAAGACGGTCCAAAGAGGAACCCCCAGTGGCCCCGAAGGGTCAATAATCATTCGAACCATTTTAGGCTGCAGCGTTGCTCCATGTTGTAATTCTCTTCGTAGCCGTAGCTCTGGTTGTGGCTCAGGCTGCAGCCCTCGTCGTGTGAGGTGTTCTCCTTCAGGCTGTGGTCCTCCTGTCAGCACTAGCTCCCCGTAGCCCACGTTGTGGCAGGTGCTCACGAGCACGCTGTAGCTCTCCTCGTGCCTGTTGCTGTCGTTGTGGCCGTAGCTGTCGTTCTTTCTGGCTTTTTCCGGTCGATTGCAGCTTTCCTTTAAGCTTCAGCTCTCTTCGTAGTTGGTTGTGGCTGTGGATGTAGCTGTCCTTCTTGTTGTAGCCCTCGTTGTGGCAAACACTTTGAGGCAAGCTGTAGCTATTTGGTTCCCCGTGAGGTTGCAGCCTGGCAGCCTTAGTTTCGGCAGGTGCTTACCAGCAGGTTGTAGTTCAGGCCTTCGTCTTCCTGCTCCTCCTGCTGCTCCTCCTCCTCCTCCTCCTCCTCCTCTTCCTTCCTCACCTCCTCCCTCCTCCCCATCTCTCCTCTTTCCTCCTCCCCGTCTCTCCTCGTTCTCGTCCACCCCGACTCCTTCTAAATGACTAATCCCTGTTCCGCCCCGAGACGTGTTGGTAGGGCGGGCGGGGCGTTTCGCCTGAGACGTCCTGACCATTTATGCTCCTCGAGTGTAGAAGTGCAACAGTTTCACAGTAGTAGTAGAATTAGTAATCGTAGTAGAAGTAGGAGTAGTAGTCGTTGTAGTAGTAGTAGTAGTCGTAGTAGTAGTAGTAGTAGTAGTAGTAGTAGTAGTAGTAGTAGTAGTAGTAGTAGTAGTAGTAGTAGTCGTAGTAGTAGTCGTAGTCGTAGTCGTAGTCGTAGTCGTAGTCGTAGTCGTAGTAGTAGTAGTAGTAGTAGTAGTAGTAGTAGTAGTAGTGTTACCAGTATTGGTTCTAGTATTTCTAGTACCATTACTACTACTAGCGTTTTTTGCGACTACGGCAACCACCACTGTCATTGCTACCATTACTACGACTACTACTACGACGACGACTTCTACTACTATTACTACTGCTACGGGCACTGCGGCTACTACAACTATTATTCGCCCCACTACTATTACTACTACTGCTGCTGCTGCTACTACTACTATCACTAGTACTACTACTACTACTACTACTACTACTACTACTACTGCTACTACGACTACTTTTGCTACTATGGCTACTACTACTACTACTGCTACTACCACTACTACTACTACTACTACTACTACTACTACTATTACTACTACTACTACTACTACTACTACTAACTACGACTGCTACTACTACTACTGCTATAATACTTCCTTCTACTACTACTACTACTACTACTACCATACTACTACTACTACTACCTACACTACTACTACTACTACTACTACTACTACTGTTACTCCTACTACTACTACTACCACCACCACCACCACTACTACTACTACTACGACTACTGCTACTACTATTACCACTACTACTGCTACTACTACTACTACTACTTCTACTACTACGACGACGACGACGACACTACAACTAACTACTACTACTACTACTATCTACTACTACTACTACTACTACTACTACTTACTACTACTACTTACTACTACTACTAATAATACTACTTACTTTTATCAGTACTTACGACGACGACTAAAAACTACTACTACTACTACTACGACTACTACTACTACTACTACTACTACTACTTCTACTACTACTACTACTACTACTACTACTACTACTACTACTACTACTATTACTACTACTACTACTACTACCACTACTACTACTACTACTACTACTACTACTACTGCTACTACTACTACTACTACTACTACTACTAGAATTACTACGACTAGTTCCCAACCATCCTGTGGTGTTGGGTCCTTGTTTTGAAAAGACGGTGCCCCGCGTCTCTCCTCCTTCCTTCCTTCCTCCTCCCCCTCCTCCCTCCTCCCTCCTCCCCCTCCTCCCTCCTCCCCCTCCTTGCCTTTGCTCGCGGCACAGCTCTCACACGTTTCGTAGCCCCATAGGGAGCTCCACCGAAGGTCCCAGTGGCACAGCCCGCATGCGTCCGCCACACCCAGCACAGCGCTTCGTGGCCCCATAGGGAGCTCCACCGAAGGCCCCAGTGGGGGGGGGGCGCATGCGTCCGCCACACACCAGCACGCGTTTCGTGGCCCCGTGGCCCCATAGGGAGCTCCACCGAAGGCCCCAGTGGTGGGGGGGGGGGCGCATGCGTCCGCCACACCCAGCACAGCGCTTCGTGGCCCATAGGGAGCTCCACCGAAGGCCCCAGTGGGGGGGGGGCGCACGCGTCCGCCACACCCAGCACAGCGCTTCGTGGCCCCATAGGGAGCTCCACCGAAGGCCCCAGTGGAGGGGGGCGCATGCGTCCGCCACACCCAGCACAGCGCTTCGTGGCCCCATAGGGAGCTCCACCGAAGGCCCCAGTGGGTGGGGGGGCGCATGCGTCCGCCACACCCAGCACGGCGTTTCGTGGCCCCATAGGGAGCTCCACCGACGGCCCCAGTGGTGGGGGGGGGGGCGCATGCGTCCGCCACACCCAGCACAGCGCTTCGTGGCCACATAGGGAGCTCCACCGAAGGTCCCAGTGGGGGGTGGGGCGCATGCGTCCGCCACACCCAGCACGGCGTTTCGTGGCCCCATAGGGAGCTCCACCGAAGGCCCCATTGGAGGGGGGCGTATGCGTCCGCCACACCCAGCACAGCGCTTCGTGGCCCCATAGGGAGCTCCACCGAAGGCCCCAGTGGGGGGGGGCGCATGCGTCCGCCACACCCAGCACAGCGTTTCGTGGCCCCATACGGAGCTCCCCCGAATGCGATATCCACAACTGCATATGGTTGGGTCCTTCGCCAGCTAATTGTTTTGTTTGTTTTTATGTTCTAGTATTACTGCTGCTACTACTACCCCTTCCCTTCTCGAGGAGCGCCAGAGGATTCCGAGGCCCCCCGAGGAAAACATCACATCCTTACTTCCGTAAACAAAAGTTGCCGGGACGATGACTTTATTACCCCCTCGAGCTCCGAACTGTCTTATTCCCACCTGGTGATTATCAAGAGTATTCGGATAATGCTGATTCGCGGCCTTGAAGTCCCAGGAATGCAGTTCTGGCACGGTTCAAGATTTTCACGCGGTTGTCTTCCAACGGGGCTCTTCTTCCAGTGCAAATGAATTTTTGCAAGGGGCTTGTGAAAAGGAAACTTGGACCTGCTTCTCCCCGCCTCCCCCCACAAGCCTCCAGGGGCCTCCCGAGACCGCCGCAGACCGCCGAGAGCACCCGCGCACCGCCGGCTCTCCCGCAACGCCTCTGGGAGCCTTGGGATCGCCCTCCCGCCGCCGAGAGGTCGGGCGCCGTGGGAGAGGCTGGGAGGGTCGGCAGGATGCTGCTGGAGGACCGCTGGCCAGCCTCTCGCGCCGCCACGCGCCCCGCGCTGCCCTCAGGCACCCGTCGCTTCTGCGGGGGCGGCCATGGCGACGACGACGACGACGACGACGACGACGACGACGACGACGACGACGACGACCACGACGACCACGACGACCACGACGACCACGACGACGACGACGACGACGACGACGACGACGACGACGACGACGACGACGACGACGACGGCGACGACGACGACGACGACGACGACGACGACGACGACTACAGCGACGACGACGACGACTACAGCGACAGCGACAGCGACTGCGGCGGCGAGAACGAGGACGGGGCGGAGGGAGGATGCCCTTTTCCCCGCGGATGCCCTCAGGTTTCTTTCGACTCGGCGCCTGGGATTCTGGGTCCCTGGTCTTGTCGACGAAATCCAGCAAGCAATTCTGAATGTTGTCAGCTCGGCGATGTCCATGCTAAAAGTTTCTCACGCCTTTGCTCTGCGGAGGACCCTGGCTCACTCAGGAAAGGTTTCAACAATCTGGTGCCACGTGTGTTGTGGTCTGCTCAGTCCCCGACTGCATGCGGCATGGCTGACAACTCTCTGTGCTGCGCCAGTTCGTGTGCTCTACTCTGGAGGGTCCGGGGGTGGCGGCGAGGATTGGGACGGGCTTGACTTCCTGGGGCTCCAGGAGCCGTCGCCCGCAATCCCATGTATGCTGTTTTTTGCATGCCAGACTGGTGGGCGAGACGACCCCCCCTCGGCCGAACATCCACTCTCCACGAGGCGGGAGCCCCTGTGTCCCTGGCGCCCAGGCGAGAACCAGGCGGATCGCTGGGCGGCGCGCGGCGGCGGCGCGGTGGGAGAGACCGAGGGGCCGCGGCCACGCGCGAGGAGGAGGGAGGAGGGAGTAGGATCGAGAGGAGGATAAGGAGGAGGATCGGGAGGAGGGGGGGGGAGGGGGGAGGAGGAGGGAGAGGAGGAGGAAGTATTTTTATCATCACCACGCGTGGGGTTCTGCCAACTAATCGGGCCCCGAGGAACATCATCGGATCCGATGTCCTCCTCCGCAGAAGAAGCAGCCTCCGCAAGAAGGCGGTCCCAGACCGCCTGAATCGCAGGCGTGCTCGCTGAGGCGAAGGAGGAGGAAGAGGCAGCGGGAAGAGAGGCCAAAGGTGCACAGGACGCACCAGCCTCGATGGGGGCTGCGGCTGCAGCCTCGGAAGAACCCGCCTCACAAGAGTACGGGCGATCGCGCGCACAGGGTGCGGCTATGATATGGCCCACAGGGCCAGCTGAAAACAGAGCTCGCGCTGCCGCCTCCTCGCCTTCGAACTCCACGTCGAGGGAAGAGGTGGCCGCGGCGGCAGGCGTGTGCGAGACTGCAGGCTGAACGCCTGGCGCGTTCCCAGAGGGAGCGCTCGAAGAAGACATGGGGGCTTTTGGTACTCAGCTCCATCCAAGTTCAAACGCGGCCAGGACGGAAGCAGGCGCGCTCCAAGCTTGGCAACTGCTTTGGCTAGCTTGAAGTCGGCATCAAGGCGTGAACAGGCATCGGCCGAGGGGCGAGGATGACCACAGTATCCCTCGCAAGTCGTAACCTTCTTGGCTCCCATGTCGGCGCAGTTGCCAAAACGGCACATCCTATCATGCTGGCCTACCCATAGATCAAGGGACCGATTGGCATTGAGTTTGCAAAGCTGGCGCACCTTTCAGAAGTCGTGTAGGAGTGAGAAAGAAACCAAGCTAGCAACGGTTGGGCGAACGTTGATCCAAACGTGGTAGGGCAAAGTGGTCCATGACCAACTGTGCGTCCGTACAAAGATCAGGCTCTGAAGTAGCGAAACACATACACTGGCAGAAAGCCGCGACCTCCCCAGCGGGGGCCGTCTGGTGATATTGTGGCGGAACGGGGCCGTACATAATACATCATGGCAAGGGTCACCATCAGAGGTGAAGCACCAGCCAGCGCGACTTAACTCGCGAATCACATGCGTACTAGTGCTGCCGTCCGTGAACAGGTTACCACGAAACTAATTTTGGTTAGAATCTTGAGGCAAATCTTCTCGAGCCCAGAAAGTGGCAGTGGCCCCAGGAGCAGGCCGCGGAAAAATAATCCCCAGGATGGGCGAAAGCACTAAAAC
>CAUYUJ010017615.1:910182-945182 GCA_963575745.1 Prorocentrum cordatum | reverse complement strand
TAGTAGTAGCTATTAGCATTAGTAGTAGTAGTAGTAGGAGTAGTAGTAGTAATGTAGGAAGTAGTAGTAGAGTAGTAGTAGTAGGAGTTAGTAGTAGTAGTAGTAGTAGTCGTAGTAGTAGTAGCAGTAGAAGTAGTAGTAGTAGTAGTAGTAGGTAGTATTCAGTAGTAGTAGTAGTAGTAGTAGTAGAGCCGTAGTAATGGTAGTCGTAGTAGTCGTAGTAGTTGTAGTAGTAGTTAGTAGTAGTAGTAGTAGTGTAGTAGTAGTAGTAGTAGTAGTAGTATTTGTAGTAGTAGTAGTAATGATAGTAGTCGTCGTAGTAGTAGTAGTAGTCGTCGTCGTCGTCGTCGTCGTCGCAGTAGTAGCATGAGTACTAGTACTAGTAGAAGTAGTAGTAGTAGTAGTAGTAGTAGTAGTAGTAGTAGTAGTAGTAGTAGTAGTAGTAGTAGCTAGTAGTAGTAGTAGTAGTAGTAGTAGTAGTAGTAGTAGTACTAATAGTAGTAGTACTAGTAAGAGTAGGAGTAGGAGTAGGAGTCAAGCTAGCCAGCTCGAGCGAGTCAAGCATGGCATGCCCAGTCCCACCCGCCCTCCCACAACATAAGAAGCAAAGCTGGCACAACTGGGGGCCGAAGTCACACCGGCCAGCCGGTTTGGTACAGCTGATGCGGCCGCGATGGCGGTTGCCGACGGGAACTGGCGAGCGCGTGTTGAATGCCGCGCACGCATTGCCAGACGAGTCGAGAATGGCCCGGTACACCGCAGGAAGCCAGAGGTGGCCGGAGGAAGCCCGACGGTCTGACAGGACACCCCAAAGCATTTTTGTGAAAAAGCATTGGGTTTTTGATGTTTTTATGTTGAAATGCTTGCAAACACACGGTGTTCGGTAGGATTCTGACATGAACGCGCGAGTGTGCTCTTTGTGGTGTTTTTTGCACAGGATTCGCGGCCTGGGTGCATGACAGAGCATCGCGAGTGCACCGCGCGATGACGTGAAATCGCTGGATTTGACAGAATTCTTAAGATTCCTATGGTTTTCCTATGATTTCAGCAAGAGAGCCCGGGCAGGAAATTTGTAGAGTTTTTGTGAAAAAGCATAGGGTTTTTTATGTTTTTATGTTGCAATGCTTGCAAACACACGGTGTTCGGTAGGATTCTGACATGTACGCGCGCGTGTGCTCTTTGTGGTATTTTTTGCAATGGATTATCGCCGTGGACGACAGGACGTCCATGTCGAGAGGAAAAAATAAGAAAAATGTTGATTTTGTATTGTTTTTTTTACAGGTTAGGATGGGACCACCCGGATGCGGCCCCTATCGGCCGGCCTGAGGGGGAGTAGGAGTATATTCTAATAAGGAATAAGGATAGGCGTAGTAGTCGTCGTCGTAGTCGTCGTCGTAGTAATCGTACTAGTAGCTTTCGTGGTCGTCTTCGTATGAGCACCTGGAGAAGGAGGAGGGGGAGAGAAGGAGGAGGAGGAGCAGGAAGAGGGAGAGGAGCAGGAGGAGTTGGAAGAGGACGAAGAAAAGGAGGAGGAGGCAGACGAGAAGAAGGAGGCACAGTACGCTGACCTGGGCCAGGGCGACGATGATGAGGACGACGGCAGCTAGGACGACGAGGACAAGGACAACGACGATGACGATGACGACGATGACGGCGATCACGAGGACGACGGACGAAGACGAAGACACGGACGACGAGGAGGACGATGTTGAGGACGATGAAGTCGACGACGGGAACGGAATGGATGACGGTGGACCAGGCTGCGCAGGCGACCATGACGATGCTTTCGGCTATCATGAAGGTGGCAAGGTCGACGACCGCAGCGAGGACGACAAGGCTGACCACGATAATCACGACGTCGACGACCGCAACGACGACAACCACGTCGAAGACGAAGACAACGACGGCGTCAAGGACGATGGCGAGGACGACGAGGAGGTGGACGACGGCCGCGCGGACAACGACGACGAGGACGATGACGACGATGAGGACGAGGAGGAGGACGATCACCTCGAATTCGACAGCGGTATTGACGACGTCGATGGAGACGAGGACGACTTCGACAGCACGGGCAATGAGGACGACGACGAGGACAGCAGCGACGAGGACGAGGCCAGCGGGACGGCCAGACCGAGAAGGACGACAATGATACTGACACCGAAGACGAGGAGCAGGGCGCTGACGACGAGGACTTCGACCGCGAGGACGACTGTGGCGGCGACAACGATGACGAGGAGGACGGCGACTACAAGGAAGAGGACTAGGACGACGACCAGGATGACGCGTCGACGACGAGGACGAGGACCACGTGACGACAGCGAGGATGAGGACGCGGGGCAGGAGGACGAGGAGGAGAAGACGAGGACGACGATGGCGAGGATGACCACGGTGCCGACGACGACGACGCCACCGATGATGACATCAACGAGGACGACGTCGAGGACGACGATGACAATGGCGAAGATGCCGATGACGACAACGACGCCACGGACGTCAATGTTGACGCGGACCAGGACGACGAAGACGATAAGGACGACGACGACGAGGACGACGACGACAGCAATGTCGAGTAGGCCCGCGATGACGACGAATAGGAGATTGACGACCACGGCCAGGACGACGCGATGCCGACGAGGGCGAGGAACACGTGGACGAGGACCCCGACGAGGACGACGACGACGAGCGAGGGCTGATAACGAGCCTCAGGACGATGACGATGTCAACCGATTCGATGACGACGAGAAGGACGACGACGAGGACAACGACGAGGACAACACCAACAAGGAGGAGGAACCGGAGGAGGTGGAGGAGGAGGACGATAACGAGGACGACGGCGACGCGGGCGACGACAATTGCGAAGACGACAAAGACGACGGTGTTGATTATCAGAGCGGCGACGAGATTGACGAACGCAGCGAGGACGTCAAGGCTGACCACGATGATGGCGACGACGGCGACGACGCCGTCGACGAGGACGACAACAACTACTGCGGCTAGTACGACTAGGACGACGAGGAGGCGGACGACGACCGCGAGGATAACGATGATACGATGACGACGAGGAGGACGATCACCTCGAATTCGACAGCGGTATTGACGACGTCGGTGGCGACGAGGACGACGTCGACGGCAGGGGCAATGAGGACGACGACGAGGACAGCAGCGACGAAGACGAGGCAGAGAACCACCAGCGGGACGGCCAGTCCGAGGAGGACGAGTGTGACATTGACGCCGACGACGAGGAGCACGACGACGAGGACTTGGACCGCGAGGACGACTCCGGCGACCACAACGATGTCGAGGAGGACGGCGATGACATGAAAGGGGAAGAGGACGACGATCAGGACGCCGCGTCGACGACGAGGACGAAGACCACGTGACGACAACGAGGATGAGGACGCGGAGCAGGAGGACGAGGAGGAGAAGACAAGGACGACGACGGCGAGGACGACCACGAGGCCGACGACAACGCCACCGATGACGACATCAACGAGGACGACGACGAGGACGACGATGACAATGACGAGTACGCTGACGAGGACAACGGCGACGAGGAAGTCAATGTTTACGCGGACAGGACGACGACGACGACAAGGACGAGGACGACGGCGACAGCAATGTCGTCGTCGTCAGGAAGATTTCAACGACGACCAGGATGCCGCGAGGCCGACGAGGACGAGGAAGACGTGGACGAGGACGCCGACAAGGACGACGACGACGAGCGAGGACGTTCTTGATGACGAGTTTCAGGACAGCCAGAACGACGATGACGACGACGACAAGGATGACGGCGAAGATGAGGACGACGACGTCGACAATGACAACAAGGACGACGACGACAAGGACGACCAGGAGGACAACGACGACGAGGACAACCAGGACGACCAGGGCGACAAGGACGATGACAAGGACTACGACGACGACCACCACTAGGACGACGACAACGAAGAGGGCGACGACGACGCCCACAACGAAGACGATGACGGTGAGGACGACTATGAAGACGACGAGGACGACGAGTAGGACGTCTAGGACGATGAGGACGACGACGACGACGGAGACCACTAGGACGAGGTGGATGACGAGGACGAGGACGAGTGCGACGCGATGACATTGGCGAAGACACCAATCCTAACAACGACAACGAAAGTGGTGCTGGGGACGACGATGTCGACGAGGACAAGGACGACCTGGACGAGGACGAGGACGCCGACAACGGCCGCGACGACATTGAAGGCGAGGACGACGACGACGATGTTGCCGCCGACGACGGCGAGGAAGAATACGACGAGGAGGACGACGATGAGGCTGATGACGACGACGATGGCAAGGACGACGACGACCACCACGACGACGAAAGGACCTGTTGGACTTCTTGGAGTCCAGCGACGTGGATGCCAGGGACCGCGTCTCCAGGCGGGTCCTCTGCCCCTGCTCCCAAACCCCCTCGCGTTGCGGAAGCATCACGACGGGAGTCGTTTAGCTGTTTTCGGCCTCTGGGGGCCCTCGCCGGGCCTCGGGACCGCCAAAAAAGGATTCAGGGTAAAAAAGAAACGGTCCCGGGGAAGGGGTCCAGACGTCTGGTGGTCGGTGTTGTGAACAACATCGCGACGTCGGGGTTCTGGGCCCCGCCGCTCCATTCCATTCCAGGCATCCAGCGTTATGTTCCTCCTCCTTCTCCTCCCCCTTTTATCTTCTTCTCCTCCTCTTCCTCCTCCTCCCCCACCCATACTCCCTGTACAGTCAAGGCGCTGGGGCAAGGACCACTTTTGGCTCAGGGGGGGGCTCTTGGCTTTCGGGCCGTCACGTAGATCTAGGTCGGGGAACTCAGTCTTGGCCGCGGCATGTCGTGGCCAGGAAATCCCCTTCGTTCCTTATTCCGAGTTTCTTGATGGTAGCACGATGGCTGTCGTCGGCGCGCCCCCCTACAGGGACCTCCCAGGCTTGGCATCGAACACGCTCTTCTGGACCTCGCTCCAACCGCCACCATGGACCACTTCTGGGGGCGGGCGGGTGAAGCGCTCTCGGCTCGAATGTTCGCGTATGTTGTTTGGATCTTCTGTTTACCTCCCATACGGCATAATTTCTGCCAGCGCGGGAACCGAACGGTGACTCATTGCACTGTGCTTGTGGAAGGCATGTGGTGCGACACACGCAGTGCACGAGGTGTGTTGGAAGTTATTTCGTGTAAACTATGCAGTGCAAGCTACATGCTGTAAGCTGTGCAGTGGAACTCTGTGATGTACGTTAAGCGGTGTCAACTATGTGTTGTGAGCCATGGGATGTATGCTATGGATAATCGCCCCCTGGTTCGTGGCCCAGCGCGTCGAGACAGCGGCAGCAGTGGAAGCGTCGCTGCAGCAGCAGGGCCATCTGGCGCCTAGCGCGGCCTCTGGGTTCGATTTGGCGGAGACAGCCATGGGCTTCTAGGGATCCGAACGCGCGGTCCATGGACCTGCCTTCCTCTTCTTAGCCCGCGGGGTCTGGTCGGGCGGTGGCCTGGACGAGGACGTGAGCGGCTCCATCGGCTATGGCGCTGGCGAGTGGGGCAACGCTGTTCAATCACTCATTCGTGTGTTCCGCATCAATTGCATGCGGACTCGGAAAAGAACCAGCGGTAGCATGATCATACTCATGACGTCAAACACTTACCCAAAGCATAACACTGAGGGGGGTAGATTAGTTGGCTATTGGTTTCCCCAACCCCACGACAACGACGACGACGACGAGGACGACGACGACGACCACGACAGCGACGACAACGCCGACGACGACGACCACCACCACCACAACCACGACGACGACGACGGCGGCAACCGCGGCGGCATGACGCGTAGCGCTCGGGCCTCGGTCGTGGGAGCCCCACCAGGTGGTCGGATGGCTACGACGGCAGCCGCCCCGACGAAGAGCTGCAGGACGGACGCCACCCCACCAGGCTCTGTGAGGACCGAGGACGGAGGCTCCAAATCCGAGCGTTCTCACCAGGTGGCCGATTTTGCGCTCAGCATATTTCTTAGATTGCGAGCTGGGCGAGCGGACACCCCATCGCAGCTTGGCAGCTACGCTCACCAGCTTTCAATCCGCCACACGGCTCTCCCCCAGTACTAACCCATGGCACCCCCAAGGGTCGAGCGCTCCCCCTCTCCCTCTCTCTCCCTCTTCCCTCCCCTCTTTTTGTCTTCCTCCCTCCCTCCCTCCCGTTGGGTCGACCAGGAGGGGGTACCGGTATCTCCGTTGGAAGAGCCTCCTGGAACCTCCAGGGGCTTCATTGTGGAAGGAGGGAGCGTCTGGGAACGCACAACGGGGTCTCATGGGAATCTCTTGGGCCGTCTTGGCAGCATGCCGGCGCCCACTCGAGCCAAATTCGAGCATTCCATGGGGGCCAGGGCCAATCCAGGGGCCAGCTCCATGGAATTCCCTCATTGGATGTGTAATATGTGCAATCATAAGTTGACAATCGTAGTCGTGCCAAATACGTGAAGGAGCTATGTAACATATAATTATGCGTGCATGTGTATATGTACTGTTTATTTATTTGTTGGCTTGGTTTTATGTGTGTATATATGAATGTCTGCATGCATGTGTGTATGTATGCATGTATGGACGTGTGTCTGTATGTACGTACGTATCACACATACTGCCACAGCTACTTATGCCCTCGCACACATAATTCGTACATACTTATCTAGTAGTATATGTGTGTATGACGCTACCAGCGTATTTCTATATAACTGTATGTACGTATCAGCAAATGTATACATGTATGCGTACATGCACATGGCTATGTATGCATACATTGATGTGCATTCTCATGCTTGTACATGCATACGCATGTGCATCTGCATACATAATTGCATACATAGACACACGTAGCACCGTCTACATGGTTAAACGCTCATATATAGGAGTAGCTATGAGTACACACTGCGGAAATCCAACGAGTACCCCCTTTGTTCTCCCAGAGACGGAAAGTGCTGTCGGGAAGGTTGTGTTTGGAGCGCTCCCTGGAGAGCCCGAAACGCCCCAGAGGGCCCCCAAAGGCCCATGGGGACCTCGAAAGCCCTCGTCAAAACGACCCAGATGGGCCCAGAATGGCCCGAGAGTGGCCCCAAGTAGCCAAGAGACGACCCCACGGGCTCCCATGTCAGCCGCCGGGAACCCGATGAGGATTCCCAAGGTCTCGGGGCGCCTCGAGACGGTCCCCAGAGGGAGGGCGGATGCGTCAACAAAGCTTTACACAAAAGTAAGCCGCAACCCGCGCGTTCCGAAGGCCGTCGGTTCACCTATCTCTGATGCGCGGAAAGCTCCAGGAACCGCTCCAGGAATGTTTTGGCGACGTCCTGGGGGTGCTCTTGGAATCCTCTGGGCGTCCTCGCGGGGCCTTTTAAAGCTCTAGCTGCCCCCAAGAGGTGGCCACGACGTGGGGAATGCTATCAGCGGCCCTCACTCTTTTGATCGATACTCTTGGACTCGTCAGTGACTCGCCCTCTGCACCCGCCCCTCCGGTGTGGGACAATGACCGTTGAGGCCAGCATCCCCTCCGGACTGGGCCAGTTGCCCTTCCAAATCCAGAAAAGACTGCGGACATATTATGATTTCTTTGGTCGCACATCCACCTTGGCGGAGCGGGCCTGACCAAATGCAGGCAGGCCGCGGGAGTACAATACGGAAACTCAGTAGGCGCGGCGTCTTTCCCGCAATACATGCAGCGCAAGGGACCGCTACCCCACGCGATGCCGTAGCTCCTACACTGCTTGCTGGTGCCGCGCGGCTACAGGCAACCCTTGCTTGTCGGATGCAACATGCCCCGCTTGTTCGTTGACAAAGCAAATATCCTCTCCCTGTCTTACCTGGCAACCTTCGCCCTGATGGCCTGCAAAACGGTTTCCTGCTTGCGGGAAGGCCCGCGTCTACGCGAGCGCGTAGCGCTATCCGCAGGGGCGGACGATTGGTTCGTCTCATCCTGACTCACGTGCATTGGCCAATTCTCTTCGCCGAACAGCGAGATCGAATCAATGACGGGGGCCATCATTTCGAATCGCCGCACCCTGGTAGTCGTCCTGCCGCCCAATCGCCCGAGCCGCCAGCGTAATCCCGATCCCGCCCACAGCGCGAGCTCGGACTTCGTAGTCCTCGCATAACTGCGGCTTAATGGGCGGACATTAGAATTCAGGGTGGCGTGCGCCTGCTCATTACGAGTCCTTCCAACCCCAAGGGGGCTATTCTCTTCCGGCGTGAGCCGCGCTCTGTAGCGGATACTGTTCAGGTAGAACGCTGCTCGGTCAGGAGCGCGCGCGGCAGCGAACTGCGCCCGAAGCGTGCCTTCGTCGCACTGCACGTCCATCCGCTCTGGGTACGCGCGCGACGGCCGGCAATAACATGGCAAGCTGCTCCCTGGACTTCATCGGCGCGTTTGGGTCCATCTCGCCGAGGGATGTTTTCGCGCGGCGGGCCCCCATGTCGCCTCCCGTGATCTCAACGAGTGCTGATTCTGCAGCAGATGGCGAAGGCGCGCCGATACCCCAGTTGCAGGGCTCGTGCTTCCGCGCGTGGTCGGCCACGGAGAACTTCCCCAATGCCGCCCGCATGGCGAGGCCGACCGCGATCGGCCGCACGCGCCGCTTAGACGCGTGGGTGTCCACGGAAAATGCCAGGTGCAGCGGGTCAAGAGACGCGCCCAGTAAGGTCTGGGGATTTTGAGCATCTCGTCGCACATCTTGCGCCCGACGACATCGCTCGCGACGTGCTCGACGCGCGGGCGGAGCTCGGCGGGAATCAAGCGCTCCACGGCGCCTGCGAAGGACTCTGGGCGTTCCGCGCACGACGGGGCGAGCCCCCACTTTTTGCCCTAGAAACCCGTCGCGCTGAACGCGTTGTGCTTCTGCATGCGGTCTGCCTAGATATTTTGGGCGAGATCTTGCGCGTGGCGTCGGTAGAGATGGGTTTGAGGCCACCGAGGTCAGCGCACTCCACCAGCTGCGCCCCCGCGAAGTCCTGGAAAGCCGCCGACCCGGCAATGTCCAGCATCAGCGGTAACATGGTGCCAGTGCGGCGGTTCGCGAGCGAGCTCACCTCGCAGCCGCCGCGGGCCCGCGCCGCCCGGAGAGAGTGGAGCGCGCGGCGATGCGCGCCGCCTGCCTCGAGTAGAAGCCGCGCGTGCATGTTGCCAGACTCCACGGTGTAGCAATGGCTGCCAAATCTTCGGGCGCGGCGGAGCTTGTCGTCTGAGCGCAGCCGGTATTGTTGGCCAGCGCTGGTCAGGACCATGCTCGAGTCACAGGCGTGCTTGTGGCCCGTTGCGGTGTAGAGAGAGCCCCTCCCCCCAGCATCGCGATGAAGTTGGCCCTGGGCGACGGTGCCCCTCCCTCCCTCCCTCCCTCCCTCTGTCCCTCCTTCCTCCTGCTCTCCTCCTGCTGCTTCCGCCCCGTCTCCTTCTTCCTCCTCTCCTCCCCCTTCCTCTTCCTCTCCCCACCTCCTTCCTCCTCCCCTCCTCCCCTCCTCCCCTTGCCGCCTCATTCTTCTCCTTCCTCTCCTCCTCCCCTCCCCTCCCTCAACAATTACTCAATATGAATACTACTCTCCCTCTTCCCCTGATGACGTCTTGGGAATATTCGCCCCCCCCCGCGTATTGGTTTTTTACGCAGGTTTCCCCGGAGTTGGGTTTTCGCCTGCATTTGTTTCCAAAATGCTGCTCTCGCTGAGGCGCCGGCCTCATTTTCGGGCCCCGCTCGTTCCGAATCATGCTCCCGCTGCAGCGCTGGCATCATTTCCGCCGGCGCCCGGGCTGCACGCCCGAGCCAGCGCCTGGGCCGGCGCCCGGGCCGGGTCCGGAGCCGGTTCCGGCCGTCGCCGGAAAATCGAGTTCCGAGGCGGCGCCGAACAAAGCCCATTCTAATACACATCTTTCTTTTGAACATGCTGACTTTCTTCTTCCGGCGCCCCGGAGGCCTCCCGGGCCGATTCCGACGCCAAGGCCGGCGCCCGAGCCGGCGCCCGGGCCGGACGCCCGAGCCGGCGCCCAGGCCGGCGCTCGGGCCGGGTCCGGAGCCGGTTCCGGCCGGCGCCGGAAAATCGACTTCCGAGGCGGCGCCGAAAAAAGGTCATTCCAACACATTTTTTTCCTTTGAAAATGCTGAATTTCTGCTTCTGGCGCCCGGGAAGCCTTCCCCGGAGTTAGGTTTTCGCCTGCAATTTTTCCCAAAATGCTGCTCTCGCCGGCCTCATTTTCAGGCCCCGCTCGTTCCGAATCGTGCTCTCGCTGCAGCGCTGGCCTCATTTCTGTGCTTCCGCTCGTTCCGAATCGTGCTCCCGCTGCAGCGCTGGCCTCATTTCCGCGCTTCCGCTCGTTTCGATTCGTGCTCCCGCTGCAGCGCTGGCGTCATTTCCCGTGCCATGCCACGGCATGCAATGCAATGCCAGGTTGATACTACGCTTCGCGGCGCTCTTCTACCCCATGCCATGCCGTGCTCTACAATGCATCGCGTACCCTCTCGGGATCATCGCCCTGCTTGACATCCGACTGTGCGAGTAGAGAGGGGATCTGCGCCATGGTAAGGGATGGGAGGGAGGGGTAGGATGTCAGATATGACGAGAGCGCACCTAGCTTGCCTCCATCCCCTCCCTCACCTCCCTCACCCCCCTCACCACCCCTTCCCTCCCCCTTATCACCCATCGCTGACGCTCCAGAAGTGCAGCGCGACAGTCGGCCTGGAGCCAGACCACGGGCTGCTCATGGCTCAACCCATCGTCGTCGACGTCGTCGTCCTCGTCAATGTCGTGGTCGTGGTCGTCATGGTCGTGGTCGTGGTCGTGGTCGTGGTCGTGGTGATGGTCGTGGCCGTGGTCGTAGTCCTGGTCGTGGTCGCGGTCGTGGTCGTGGTTGTTTTCGTGGTGGTGGTGGCGGTGGTTGTCGTCTTCGTTACTACTAGTCGTCGTCTCGTCGTCGTCGTCGTCTTCGTCACTGGTCGTCGTCTCGTCGTCGCCGTCGTCGACGGCATCGGCGTCGAGGTCCAACGCTCAGGAGGCCGAGCTCGAGCTCGGGGTCATGCGCCAGCAGGCCGAGACGCTCCAGTACGAGATCGACGCGTGGGAGCGCAAGGTGGCCCCTTCTTCCTCGGGCTCTCGCGCCATGTTTGAGGTTCCCAGAGGCTTTCGTTCTTCGGTTCCCCCAACAGTTTGAATTTTTTCTGGGGGGGGAGGGTGGGGGGTGGTCGAAGCTGTTAGAAGGTTTCCGACAGGTTCTTGGAGGTTTTGGTAAGTCTTTCGGGGCCTTCGGGGCCGTTCTCGTCGCTACGGCCGGGCTCGGCTCGGGAACCGGCACAGGATGGTGCCCGGGAGGGGGCTGGTGATCGATTTCGAACGGTTGTTTCGACTACACGTTAGAGTGACCCTTGGCGAGGGTGACCTTTGTCGGACGGGGCTAGGACGAAGATACATCCGTTCCAGAGCGTTCTGGAACGCCCGGAACGCTTTCAGAGCGTTCCGGAACGCTCTGAGAAGGCCGCGGCGCGCGAGCAATCTTCCAGAGCCGCCAGATCTCAGAGATTCTCGATTTATCCTCACCCGATTTTATCCTTGTCCTGGCCTCGTCTTACCTCCCGTGATCCCTCATTGGCAGCTTCCACCTCGAGGGCGCGGGGGACTGTCGGGCCCCTGGCACAGCAGGGGAGGGAGGGAGATGGGGAGGGGGACCTGCGCTCTCGTCCTTCGACGCCGCGCCTTTTTCCAGAGCGTCGGCCCCTCGAGGTCTCGACCCCTTCCCAGGGACCTGCTCGTCCAAGGGCGCTCTCGAGGGCGCGAAGTTATTCGCGCTTCGCGATTCGGATCTGATTCCTCCTCATCCTCCTCTTCTCCCCTGGGGGGCGGCGTGAGAGCGCAAACTGAGCGCGAATTTAGGAGCCCTTGGGGACGTCCTCAGCAGTCTTTTTTGACAGCCCTGGTGTCCCTGGTGAGGCGCCCCAGATGCCGAGATCCTTCAGAAACCTTCCCTCGCAGCTTGTTCAGGACCCGAGGGTGGCCTCGGGGACGATGAGGCCGACGAGGACGAGAACGTCGGCAGCGGCGGCTTCCCTCTCCCCTCGCCCGCTTTGGCCAGCGGGGGAAGGCGGTCCCCCGCGGCGACCCCGGTCAGGCGGAGCTTTGCAATGCCTCTGGCGAGAAGGCCTCGGGCAAGCGGGGCGCGCGCTCACACCGTTGTGGTCGTGGTCGCCGCCGCTGCCGTCTTCGTCGCTTCGTCGTCGTCGTTGTCGTCGTCGTCGTTGGGGTCGTTAGGGCAAGGAGAAGGAAGAGGAGGAGGAGGAGGAGGAGGAGGAGGAGGAGGAGGAGGAGGAGGAGGAAGACGAGGAAGAGGAGGAGGAGGAGGAGGAGGAATTTTCCGTTGCCATTTTGGCTCAAGGCCATTGGGGCTTGAGTGGGCCTGGGGAGGCCCGCAGGAGATCTGGCATTACGCGTGCTGAGGACACTGTAACCTCAGCCGCGTTTCTTCTACCAGTGTGAGTGGATTCGCCTCCACCACGTCCTCTCATTTTCAGGCTCGGCAGCACGAGCCCACTTGGCACAGACGCCTTCGACGCGAGCGTGCGTGCGCTCGCCTTCTGGTGAGACTGGGCCGTGCTGCTGAACTACTCGGTGCTCATCACAGCGCCCAGCGGTCAGCTGGAAGTGCTATGCCAAGGTGGCAATGCTCATGCGGTATCCACAACGCCGCCGCCCTGGCGCACTGCAGGGGCTGTGGATTGCACTGGCGGCAGGGCTGGCGTGGTCGCAGTCCAAGGCGGGAAGCTTCTTCAAGGGCATCGCCGAGGAGGGGAGCGTCCCCGCGCCGTCCTGGAACGGACCCCCCCTGGGCTCCAAAGGCCGCCAAGTCCGACGCCGCGCCGTATGTTCGAATGACTACTCCGTCGGAAGCAGCCCTGTCGGATCATTTCAAGCCGCTGCCACCAGGCAGCTCAGAGGAGGCCAAGAAGGAGTATCTCAAGGATGTGCGCCAGAAGATCGCCTTGTACGAGAATCAGCATCAGTTGCTCTGGGCACAGAAGATGGACACGTCAGAGTGCGCTCATCATCTCAGCGTTCTACGACGGTGCTTGATCGCCCACTTGCCTTTCGAGGTCCAAATGACCATGGTGGAAAGCAGTCTGACGCGCATGACAGCACGCGGAGAGTCGGCCCGCAAGCAGTGGGAGGAACAGCAGATGGAGGCCGACTCTTTGGAGGTGAACTTCGAGAGGGTGATGGACCAGGTAAAGGCGCTCAAGGTCACGAAGGTTCAGCTCACGGAGGCGCTAGAGGACGAGCGCGAGTCCACAGAGGCTTGCACGGAGGAGGAGCTAGCGGGGGCTTCGGTGGCACAGCCACCCCCCGCAGCGGGCTCGGCCACAGCGGCCGCGGCCCCGAGGGCAGCGATGGCGGCAGCCCAGCCGAGCGTGCCAGCGCCCCCTCCTCCGCCAGCACCAACGACGGCCAAAGCAAGTGCCGCATCACCAAGGTCGCCGACAGTGTCCCAGATGCAAGGGGAGGTCGAGAAGCAGCTGCCGCCAGCGAAGGAGGAGATCGCGACGCTGTCCGAGCGCATGCGCAAAATCATGATGGAGGTCATGGCCAACCGCGCTGCGCCGACGGGGGCTCCTGCCTCTCCAGAGTCGGTGCGTTCATCTCCGAAGGTCAAGCCGAAAGAGGAGCCCGCGGCCGAGGTCCCTTCGCCCGCCCGCGATCGGAGGTCGCCGTCCTTCGGCCGTCCGAGATCGAGGAGCGCAGAGAGGTTCAACAGCCGCCGTTCAGCATCGGAGGCAGCCAGACCACGCAGCCGTGCACCACCAATGAGCCACCAAGCCTATGCCAGAGCCATCTTGCAGTATGGCTTGGGTGCTACGTCTCAGGAGGATTGAGGGCACCTACAAGTTCTCCTTCCGCGGCTCCTGGGGGCGGCCAAGAGCCAGTACCATCAGCTGTTCAACCTCGTGGTGTTCTTCGCCTGAGCCATCCTGAGTGCCAGTGCCTCTGCGTGAAAGCTCTTTCTAGCGCTATGTTCTGTTCAGCCGCGCATGCTGTCCAGGGACCCCTGGGAGTGGCCCCTCCTTTTCCCCTCCTCCGTCCTTCGGTCTCGCCCCCGACTCGTGCCCTAGGGGGCCCTCGGGAACAGCAGCAGCCTTTGCTGAATCTGCACATCCTGTTGCTTCGGCCCCCCGTGGAGCCAGCGATAGCGGGCGCGACCTCGTGGCTTCGAGGGGGGCTGAGGGGTTTAGTGCCGCATGTAGGGAGGAAGACAGCTCAGTTGATAGCTGCGCGGGGTCCATTGGGAGCGCCCCCCCCCCCCCGTCCTCCAGGCGTGGCCCTCCGCCTCCTTCTCCCCATGGACACTCCCAAGTTCCCGATAGGCCTCACTCCACTTACCCCGCCTCGTATTTCCTTGGCGGCGAGTGGAGGCAAGGTTTGTTTGAACATCCTGCTTCTGTCTCAGAATTGGTGCGTCACGACCGCTTGGGGAAGCAGTCTCACGCGCGCTGTGCGGGAGAAGCCTCGCCGCCCCACTTCCGCTCCTCCTCCCGCGCCACTGGCGCGGGGGTTGGGGTGCCCCCCCCCCCCCCCCCAGCTCGAGGCTCGCTTGGGGGGAGATGGGGGCCTTAGCATTCTCATCTCTCTCGCTGATGCACTGGGGCCGTGCGCTGCTGCAGAAAAAGGACGCTGCGCGGTGTGATGCGAAGTTGCGACGGTCGATTGTGGAAGGTCCCATGGTGACTGGTGGGTTTCAGTTACTTTACGACTTGGGGGGCCGCGGCAACATCCACCCCATTGCCGCCGCAACATTGGATCTTGTGCCTATGCAGAGCGGCCCGGCTTCTACGAACTATCTCGTTGTCGATGGTTCGTTTTTCTCCTCGGACCCCGCGGGCTCTGGATGGGCCATGGCCCACGTGTTGGCCAACGATGATCGCAGTTTTGGTTTCAGTGGGGCCTTCTGGTCTAGGGCCGTGCTGTCCTTCCCAGGGCTTTCTACCCCTGGCAGTGCCATCATCGCCGAACTTGTCGGGGTCGTCTGGTGCCTCGGTTGGGCTGTGTCCACGGGCGTCGAAGGTAAAGTGATCATTTACTCGGACTGCTTAGCCGCCATTGACGCGGCTCTCGGGGTTTCCTCTGTGTCTTCGGCCCAGGTGCTAAGTTGCACCGCTCACGCGCTCTACCTTTCGGCCAGGTCCCTGGTCGAAGTTCCGTTGTGTCACGTACCAGGGCATTGTGGTCGCTCATGGAATGAGCTGTGTGACAGCCTGGCCAAACGAGCGTCTCGGGGGGACTTCTTGCCCCAACCTGCGTCGTTATTGGGACTTGTGGCCGACTCCAGTTGCGCCGACTGGGACTGGTTGAGGCGGGCCCTTCCCTCGGTTCGTGATGCTTACCCACCTCTGGACAGCCGAGGTTTCTGGTGCAACCCCTCTCACCCCCATGCTACTTGAGCCACCTTG
Organism: Prorocentrum cordatum; assembly: GCA_963575745.1. NCBI lineage: Eukaryota > Dinophyceae > Prorocentrales > Prorocentraceae > Prorocentrum > Prorocentrum cordatum. Next base: position 929,724 of record CAUYUJ010017615.1, on the reverse strand, counting down.
GCTGCGCGTCACCCCGACCCTGCCGCCTCGGCTATCCCCCCCCCCCCCCCCCCTTAAAGTTGAAGCCAAGCTCAATGTCCGTTTGGTTTCGCACAACGCTCTCACTCTGCGCCGCAGCGACGAAGATGACCGCGCCCAGCGTTTCGCGGAAGGGAGAGCCAACGGGAACCTGGGGTCGAACTCTGGGCGTCCCTCCAGAATCCTTACGGTGTTCGAGATGGCGTTCCCCTCGTGTTTGAGAAGCGCCACTTCTATGCGGTCCATGCCGATCCTCGGCGGCTCTTTGTCGAGGTCAGCGCCCCGGCCTTTATGCGCGCCGTCGCTGTCTCCCATGCTCACCACAACGACACGGATCTCAACTCAAGGACGGAATGGTGGGAAGAAATCTTTGCTCTCACCTCCAAGTGGAAGGCGGGAATTTTCCTGGCCGACGCCAACGGTCGCGTTGGCAATCAAATCGTTGACGGAATTGGAGTGTGGGGCTATGGTTTCCCCCAACATGTCGATGGGAGGGGGGGGGGGGGGGCGCTTTCCTGATGGATGCCCTGGCCTGTTCGGGGTTGGACGCGCCGACTACCCTCTTCCCTGTTTCCACGGAGTGTCACACCTGGACCGCCAACAATGGCTCCCCTCACAGGTTGGACTATGTTTTGACTTCCCCACGTCTTACTCCGTGCGTCAAAAATCACGGGGTTTGGCATGACTGGGACTTCCTGGTCGCTGCTGAGGACCACTGGCCAGTTTTCGTCGACCTGCATTGGACCTCGTGGTTCGTTCCAGGAGTTGCTAACAGGCTTGACAGTAGTGCGTTGTTGGATCCCTCCCGGCCCGACAGGCTCAGTTTGCTGCCGAGTTGCTGGACGTCCCCCTCGTTCCTTGGGGGGTGGACGTCAACTCCCACTATGCTTTAGTTACTCAGCAGATCAGGGAAGTTGCGAGCGAGGTGTTTCCGCCCGTGTCTAAGTACCCACGCAAGCCCTACGTGCGTTCTCGGACCTTAGCTCTCATTTCCTTGCGGCGCAGAGTCCGCGCTGCCCTGCGTTCCCCCAGGTCCAAACACCCAAGGGCTGTGAGTACATACTCAGGGGCTCTGCGAGAAAGGGGATGGGAGTCCTCGGGGCAAGGTGCAAGAACGGCCCCACTCGACCCAGAAGGATCGGTGCAAGGTTTTCTCCTCTCAGTCTAAAAAGGATGCTGACCCCTTGTGTTTTGTGTCGTAACCTTTCCCTGCACTGGCCGTTTGACGGCGACCCTGTTGTCGATGGATTGCGCTTCCTCACTGATCTGGTGGACGCGGTTGTTGGTTGCCATGCGGGCGTTCTTGGGCGTGATGACACGTTGGGATCTGTTACTTCCTTTCTCAAGAGCTGGGGCCGTATGGTTCGCAGACTCCTGGAGGAGGATCGTTCCGCTCACCCCGAGGGCATGGCGGACCAAGTGCAGGCCGCGTATGAGTCGGGAGATTCTAGGGGCCAGTGGGACCTTCTCCGTCGCTTGCTGGCCTTCGGGGGCCGCCCAAGTAAATACTCGAGTAAACACCCCCCTACCCGCAAGTCGCCAGAGGGGGAAGTTTTGTCCGACCCTGTTGAAGTTGCCGATGACACCCACGCCAACTTCGCCCAGATAGAGGGGGCTGAGACCGTCTCGGCCGATTGTATGTTGGACCGTTACAATTCCCCTCCCCCTGACTGCTTTGTCAGTTCCACCCTTGTCAGGTGCCTGGACAACTTGATGTCCCTCGATCAAACGATCCGCAGCTTTCGAGCTGCCACGTCCAACAAGGCCAGCGGCCCCGATTTTGTTTCCGATTCCCTCCTGCGTGCTGCCCCTGGTGCGTGCGTTCGGCTTGTTAACCCCCTTTTTGTGAAGATTGGCATCGAAGGCCGAGAGCCTCTGGATTTTAAGGGTGGCTGGGCTCATGAGCTTTGGAAGGGCAAAGGCGACGCGGCTTTCATCGAGCAGTATCGCCAGATTTTACGGATGAACAACATTGCCAAGCACCACCACACATTCCTCCGTGGCCGTCTGTATTCGTTTGTTGAGCATTTGCTTTTCGGCACCCAGCGCGGAGGGGTTAGGGGCCGAGGGACTGACATGGCTCTCCACACCACCTTGAGTTTTATGGGCCTTGGCCGCCAGAAGGGTTTGACTACGATGTTGGCGTTCGGTGACTTCAAACAAGCTTGTTATTCTGTGGTCAGGGAAATTGCCCTCCCTGTCGGCTCGTCTGTTGACGATCGAGCCGAAATCATGGATCAGGCGGAGGTTCCCCTTGCGTTGGTCCCTGTCCTCGATTTGTGCATGCGTAACCCCACGCTCGCGCCTGCCACTTTCTCGGGCGAACATTTGCTGATGCTTGTGGCGGATGCCCACGCCCACACTTGGTTTGGGGTTAAGCGCAGCAGTTTTACGGCCAGGACCCGCACGGGGTCCAGACTTGGGGGCGCCATGGCGGACTTGGTTTTTAACCTCGCGTGCTGCCCCATCATTGGGGCTCTCCGTGAAAAGTTGAGCGGGGCTGGGCTCCTTTGGTCGTTGCCCTCTTCCCCTGCCCACACTCTTGCTTTGGACTCTGACCCCCTCGCGCCGATGGTCGCGGAGTCGGCCTTCGTGGGCGACCGCGCCACCCTGTGCGCGTGTTGGGACAACCGCCAGCTCAGCACGAAACTGGGCACTCTCATCCGCATCCTACACTACACGATGCTCAGCTACGGGGTGCGACTGAACTACGGACAGGGCAAATCCGCCATACTCCTCCCCATACGGGGAGCTTCCTCTCAGGCTGCCAAAGAAAAGTTTTTCGCCCACCAGGGAGGAACCCACACGGTTGAGGACATGGGGGTCAACATTGACCTTCCTGATGTTCACAAGTCCCTGGGTTTTTTGGTGTTCCGCGATGGGCTCCTGCGCCCCGAGCTGACGCTTCGCAGAGCTAAGCAGCAGGTTGCCCTCGGTCCCTTGGAAGCTTCGGTGTACCCTCGTCCCATGCTGGCTGTGGCTCGAAAAGCTCAGCGGACCGACGCGCTGTGCTCCTCGGCCCTCCTGTGCAATTGCGCTATCTGGAGCCGATTGTCTGCCTCCGATTTCTCGTTCGTTTCTGCGGCCTATGTTGGCAGCTATCGGTCAGCCCTGGGCAAGGCTCGTGACGTTGGTCCTGGGCGCAGGCCCATGAATGCTGAAGTTGTGGTCAATGTTGACCGACCCGACCAGGGCACCTTACTCCGCCTCCGCCGCTTGAAATACTTTGGCCGCTTTGCCGTGAGAGGGTCATCCCAGCTCCGCATCCTTCTGGACCTCCTCCTCGAGGGGAGAGATTCGCGGGGGCATTTAATTAAGGAAGACTTCGCCTGGGTTCATCACTTGGACGGCAAGAAGGAGGGCCCCCTCCCCCCTCTCCTACTGGGCGCACCTCGCCCGCTCGGCCCCCTCCTCCTTCTCTCGCGCCATCGCGGGTGCTTACAATGCCCACAGGAGATGGGGGGCTGATCAGTTCAAGCTCGAGATTTGGAGACAGGCGCTTTACAACATGTGTTTGGGCAACCTTGTGCCCCCCCCCCTCTTGTATTGATGCTTCCCCCGAAGTGTGTTGCGTTTGCGACGACTGTGGCAACGTTTCGGCTACGATAGGCGCGTGGCGCAAGCGCCGCTTGCAGGCGCATCCAGAGACCGGCCTCGCGCTGAAGTTCGTCGTCGGCTCCAATTGCCAGCACTGCCTCAACCACTTTCATACACGCAATCGCTTAGTTTGGCACCTTAAACATGGTAGAACTGCGTGCTTCAAGGCCTGGGTTTCGTTCTTCCCTCCCGCTAGGCCCGAGCAGATCCAGCAAGAGAGAGAGAGAGAGAGAGAGAGAGAGAGAGAGAGAGAGAGAGAGAGAGCAAGCCGCCGACAACACTAAGTCCATGAAGAAGCGCGGCCTCAGATCGGAGAAGGCATCTATCCCTAAGTTCAGGTTTTATGGCCCCCCCATCCACCCTGGCCCGCCTGGAGTCCTGGAGGAGTTGGTGCCTCCGCCCGCCCCGGTGTTGGTCGAGACCCCCTTCCTGCTTGACTCCCTGCACATTCCCAGACCCGTAGGGGGCACTCGCTATGTGCTGCACTTATTTAGTGGCCAGAGGCGCTGGGGGGATGTGCAGTTCTACTTCGATGGGCTCGTGCATCAGTCACCCCACCCCCTAGCGATGTTATCTGTTGACATCCAGAACGACATCGCAGCGGGTAATTTAATGGACCCTAAAGCTGTTCAGATTTTGTTTAGCCATGATTCGTGATGGGTTTGCCGTAGGTGTGATCGCTGGTCCACCCTGTGAAAGCTGGTGTGCGGCTCGGAGGCTTGAGCTGCCCGATGGTGGACCCCGCCTAATTCGTTCCTTAGCTTACTTGTGGGGGGCCCCCCAGACCAATGCCCGCGAGTGGGCCCAGCTGGACCTCGGCAGTGGCCTCTTGAGGACCTCCGTTTTGCTGATGTACGCCTGTTATATCTACGGAGCTGCGGGCGTCCAAGAGCATCCCGCCCCTCCCCCTGACCCCACGCTCCCGAGTTCCTGGTTTATTTCTGAGGTGTCCTATCTGCGGACGCTCCCTCAAGATAAAAGCACGGTCGACTTCGTTTGGGTTGATCAGTGCTGTTTTGAGGCGCCCAGCGTCAAACCTACGGTCTTCCTCGTAATTAATCAGCGGCACTTTCGCGAAGCCCTGGCCCAGGCCCCTGGAAGGGGGCGCTGCTGCCACCCGCCAGGCTCCCACACTACTCTGACTGGAAGAGACCCATCTGGGATATTCAGGATTGCACCGGCTAAACAATATCCGCCGCCGCTGTGCGAATTCCTTGCCGCTTCGCAGTTTCGCGTGGCTGCTTCTGTTTGCCCCCCAAGCGGTTGTGAATTTTCCATTGGCGCGGTGGGCGCCATTGATGAGAGCGCACGAGCCTTCTTCAATCCCTTGGACCCCTTCTTTGAGGGGCACAGTTGGAATTTCTTCGGTTCCGACTGCAGGAGGTAGTCACTTCTAACTCGTTCCGTTTTTATGTTCTAATTGGGTGCGCGTTTTCCCTGCACGCTACGCGCGTTCTGCGGTAGGTTTCAGTTCAGTTCAGGAGGAGGAATGACAGAGAGATCGCGCGAGCAATGCAGGCGAACTTACGCATAAGGATGTAGTGTGATCTGCCGGGCCCCCCTGCAGCACCATTCGTTGAAAGCCATTGCGTCCTTCTCCTTTCCCCCGTCCACCCTCGCAGTCCTTCCTTGGTCGCATGAGTTGGGGTGCTTTGAAAGAGCTTGGCACCTTAGCCCTCTGCCGCTGAATTTGATGTTGACGATTCCGTAAGCGCCTGATGTTTGCCAGCGTGGGCCCTAAACATCATCTTTATAGCAATCGATGCTGCCGAACTTGAAATTGGCAACTCCACTGCTCGCGCAACCATCCCGCCCACCCACCCGCAACTTGGTTTGCAAAACCCTTACGGCGGCGATAGCGATGAGCGCTTGGCGCTGGCTGGTGCATCTCTGCGGCCGCGCTAGCCCGCGCATGCTCGCGCGCGAAGCGGCTGGCTAGTTTGGCGCGACCGACGCGGCCGCGGTGGCGCTGACCATTGGGCACTTTCCCAGCGGGCACTGCAGCGCGACCCGGGCGGGCGCGGGAGCGCGGCAACATCGACAACGGTAGACGTGATGATGGAAGTAGCGATGCTGGTGGCGATGGTGAAAACGACGACGACGGCAAGGCCATTGACGGTGCCGATGCTGATCGCGCCGACGACGATAACGTCGTCTTTCGCGTCGGCGATGAAGGCCTTGGATGGAGTGCGGCACGCGCGCGCCGCCGACCGGCGAGAGTGGCCCGCGTTACATTCTTTGACACGGACCCCCCCCCCCCGCCCCTCCCCACCTCAGCACGCGCGCGGAGGCGTTCGAACGATGTCGACATGCGGCGCGAGAGGCTTGTTTGGCCGAGTCTTCTGAACCCGACGTAAAGTTTAAGAACAAACCAGCCTCCCCGAATAATTCGCAGGAGCGCGAGCGCAGGCGTTCTTGAAAATTGATGTTGCACAGCCACATGTCTTTTTACAGCATACGGTTTTGTCGGGGCACTCGATTTTGGATTCCGCGGAGCCTATGATTGTTGAAGGATTGCTGCATGCGCGCGCGACGACGTGCGCGAGTGCATTTCGCCCCGTTCTTTGCGATGGATTTTTGCGACAGTGCGCGCGCAAAGGGCGCCCTTGCGATCCCGACACGCGCGCGCGAGGGGCGCGTTTGGTAACCAGAACGCGAGCGCAGGCTTTTTGGTTTGAGAATTCTTGTTGGGAGGCCATGCTTTTCTTGTTTAAGTACATTGTTCGGGCCATTCGATTTTGAGAGCTTTCTGGCACCTGGCGTTTTTGACAGATTTCGGCATGCGCGCGCGACGACACTCGCGCGTGCACTTCGTCAAGTCTTTTGCAAAAGGAATTTTGGAAACTGATGGCTTTTGATAGACGAGCGCGCACATTTTTTCTGTAGAGGATGAGGGGGGGCGATCTCTGCCTGGGTGGAGCGATTTGAGTTCATTTTATGATGGGCAGTGGGGGAACATGGTATGATATGCAGTGCGAAATGGGGCACCGTTAAGTATATGGTGGGGGTAGACCCTCATACGCTTCTAGGAAGAGAAACGCATTTCCGTTTACAGAGAGTTGTGAATTCCGCTGTTTGCGCAAACATTTCCCCCGCCCTCCCGCCATTTGGTTTGCAAAACGCTTGGGTCGGAGATTGCGATGAGTGCGTGGCGTTGGCTGGTGCATCTCTGCCGCCGCGCTAGCGCGCATGCTCGCGCGCGAAACGGCTGGCTAGTTTGGCGCGATCGACGCGGCCGCGGTTGCGCTGACCACCTGGGCGTTTCCCAGCGGGCACTTCAGTGCGAGGCGGCGACTTGGGTGGGCGTGGCATCGTGGCAACATCGACGACGGTAGGTGCAATAGTGATAGCAGCGTTGCAGGCGGCGATGACGACACCGCCGACGGCACGGCCAGTGACGGCGCCGATGCTGATCACGCTGGCGACGGTGGCGGCGTCGCGTCGGTGATGGGGACTCTGGGCGGAATTCGACATGCGCGCGCGGCCGACGCGCGAGAGTGGCCCGCATGGTATTATTTGGGACGGATCTTCGCCCCCCCCCCCCCCAGCACTCGCGCAAAGGCGTTCGACAAAATTCGACATGCGGCGCGAGAGGCCCATTTGGCAGCATGCGTTGGGAACGTTGAGAAAACAATTGCGTTTTTTGAGATTTCGCCAAAACCGCGAGCGCAATTATATATATATATATATACACATACGTATATATATATATATATATATATATATATATACATATATATATATATATACATTTTCATCTACAAACATATATATATACATGTGTAGGCAGACACACATTTAAATACATGTATATGTGTGTGAGTATGATTGAAATGTGTATATGTATACACACACGCCCGGCTAAAGGCCGGGGGGGCCCTGCCAGCTGGCCTCGCGTAGCCATGGGTGCCCTGGGCCTCGGGGGGCCGTCCCCGGCTACACGGGGAGGGGCCCCCTGCCAGCTGCCCGGCGTCGCTATGAGCGCCCCGGGTCTCCGGGAGCCGTTCCGAAGGGGCCCAGAGCGACCCCCGTTTTTTGTTTGTTAGCTGCGCGTGCCTTGCATGGGCGGATTGCCCCCGCGCGGCGATGTTTCGCGCGGCGTGATTGCGCTGATCTCGGGCGACGATGCGCTCGCTCATGCGGGCAGGGCGCCTCCGCGTGGCGAGGTTTCCTGTACGATGCGTTCGCTCATGCGGGCAGGGCGCCTCCGCGTGGCGAGGGTTCCTGTAGCGTCCAGCATGCCGCCAAGTTTGTTTCTTCTGGGTTCGCTGGTCCCCGGCCCCCTTCCCTTCTTGGCGGCGCGCCAAAATCATGGAATGTCGTTCCTTTTTTGTTTCAGAACTGCCGCTTGCCGCGTTCATCTGGGCGGTGATCATTTGTGGTCCGCCTCTTGCCCGACCTCTTCCTTTTGCCCTCCCCTTCCCTCTTTTCGCATCGTTCTTGTTGGTTTTTCTCAATGTGGAGAGCCTGGTCGGTTCGTGGAGGGCGCGGCTTCGTGGACAAGTCATACGCAGTGCGGTTGCGTGTAGAGAATCGGGCGTTTGCGTCATGCCGATTTGTTCGCGGCAAGCCCCACGCGCTGCGAATGCGCATTTTTTCTGCGCGGCGAGTTTAAAGCACCGCCAAGAAAGGCGTACCACGCGACAGATCGTCGCCCATACCCGTGCAATGGCCGCAACATGTGACATGCTTATCCGCGCCGTTTCGGGGCGTACTCCTCCGTTTTCGTCGTCGCCCCCCCTTCCTCCGTCCCCCCTTTGTGAGTCCCCCTACTTTTCCGCCTCATTCTGCGTCCGTGGTTCTTGCCTCTCTTGGGTCCTTCACGGGTTAGTCTCAGGCTGCATTGGGCTTGTCACGGGGTCCTGTTGGGTTGTCTTGGGGGCCTCTTGGGGCACTCTTGCGCCGTCTTGGGGCTCTGTGGGACACGTCGGGACCATCGTGGGCCGTCGTCAGCTCCCCGGGGGCTCTGCTGGTGCCTTCTGGGGTCGTGCCCGCTTCAATGGCGGTTTTTTGAGTTAGCCTGCGGATAGGCGGATGCAGTGCAGGTGCCGCGGTGATGGCAGGTCTCGGCTTAAAAGTCGCGTCGCGTTTCCAAGCGGGGTGGCTAGTTGAGGACCTCCGACGGCCACGCCGGGACGTTTGAATTGTGGGTCCCCCCGTTCCAAAATGCATGGTGGATGTAAGGAGCTTTCGGATTTCTAAATAGATCCCCCCATATGGGGCAGCGATGGTCCCAAAGCACGAGACATCTGTCGATCCACGAAATTGAATGTGGAGTTCCCGGGGTCCCAAGTAAGGTCCTTATTTGGGTGCCCAGCGGTCCCACAATTCAGGGCCTTACTTTGGTCCTCGGCGGTCGCAGGTCCCACATAACTCAAAGATCTCACGAGTCCCACAGGTCCTACAGGTCTCGCAGATCTCGCCGGTCGCGCAGGTCTGACGGTCCCCGCAGGTCCCACAGGTCCCACAGGTCCGTCCCACTGGTCTCGCAGGTATCGCAGGTCCCGCTGGTCCCACAGTTCCCACAGGTCCCACGATTCCCACGGGTCCCACAAGCCCCCCAAGTCCCGCAGCTGTCGCAAGTTTCACAGGTCCCACATGTCCCACATATCCCGCAGACCCCACAGGTCCCGCAGGTCCAAATCTTGCAGGCTCCGCAGGCTTCGCAAGTCTGGCAGGTCTCGCAGGCCCCACACGTCTTATTGGTCTAACAAATCCCATAGGTCTCTCATGTCCCATGAATCCTAGATGTCCCACAGGTTCCACATGTCCCACCGCTGCCACAACGCCCACAGGTCCCACAGGACCCGCTGGTCTCGCAGGTCTCGTTGATCCTGTAGGTCCCACATGTCTCACAGGATCCACATGTCCCACAGACCCCACAGTTCCAAGAAGTCTCGCAGGCCCGGCAATTCCCACAGGCACCACTGATCCCACATATCCCATTTGTCCTACACGTCCCCCAGGTCCCCCAGGTCCCACAGGCCCATCAGGTCCCGCAGGTCCCGCAGGTCCCACAGGTCCCGCATGTCCCACAGGTCGCACAGGTCTCACAGATCCAACAGGTCTCACGGGCCACACAGGTCCCACATGTCCTACAGGCCCGACGGATCCCACCGGTCCCATAAGTCCCACGGGTCTCGCAAGTTTTGCAGGCCGCACAGGTCCCACAGGTCCCACAGGCCCCGCAGGCCCCACAGGTCTCACAGGTTTCTCAGGTCCCACAGGCCCAGCAGGTCCCGCATTCCCGACAGATCCTACATATTCCCCAGGTCTCGCAAGTCCCTTTGGTCCCGCAGGACCCACAAGTGGAGGTCCCACAGGTCCCACAGCTCCAACAGGGCTCGTTGGGCCTGGAGGTCCCAATAGTCCCAGAGGTCCTACAGGCCCCAGAGGGCTCGCGGGTCTCGTAAGTCCCGCAGGTTCCGCAGGTCCCACAGGTCCCGCAGGTCCCGCATGTCCCCCAGGTAACGGAAAGAGCGAGGTACGAGTGATGACGTTTTGGTGTGGGCGAAGCCCTAAAGGCATGGGTTCCAGGGGAGGGGGGTAGGGCGGGGGAATGAGTGTTAATGGCCGTTTTCGGGTTTTCCCTCGGGTTTTGTGCGTTTTTCGGGTTCTCCCTTTTTCGTCCCAGGAGAGCCCAAGACCGCCCAAGACCGCCCAAGACGGCCCAAGAGGCCTCCCAAGAGGCCCCCAAGAGGCGCCCAAGGGGCGTCCCAAGAGGGCCCCAAGAGGCCAAAATCATTGATTTTCCTTTCTGGAAAATTTACGTTTGTGGCATATACGGCTTTTCGGCCTTCACGGCGTTGACGACGGCCCAAGAGGCCCCCAAGACCGCCCCAAGACAGCCCAAGAGGCTCCCCAGAGGCCCCCAAAACGGCCCGAGAGGGCCCCAAGACGGCCCAAGAGGCGCCCAAGACGGCCCAAGAGGGCCCCAAGGCGGCCCCATGAGGGGGACCACGAACGGAAAAGTTCAGCCTTTCGCCCCAAGACGCCCCCAGGAGGCCCCAAGAGCCCCCCAAGAAGCCCCAAGAGGCCCCCAAGAGGCGTCCCAAGAGGCCACCAGGAGGCCACAATCATTGATTTCCCATGGGGAAATGTACATTTTTAGCATACACGGCTTTTCGGCTTTCACGGCGTTGAAGACGGTCCAACAGGCCCCCAAGACCGCCCCAAGACCGCCCCAAGACGGCCCAAGAGGCTCCCCAGAGGCCCCCAAAACGGCCCGAGAGGGCCCCAAGACGGCCCAAGAGGCGCCCGAGACGGCCCAAGAGGGCCCCAAGGCGGCCCCATGAGGGGGACCACGAACCGAAAAGTTCAGCCTTTCGCCTCAGGAAGCTCCCAGGAGGCCCCAAGAACCCCCCAAGAAGCCCCAAGAGGCCCCGAAGAGGTTCCCAAGATGCCTCCAAAAGGGCTCTGAAAGGGCCCCATAGGACTCCCAAGAAGGCCCAGAGACACCAAATAAAGAGCCATGGGTAACGCAAAAAGCTCTTCACATCAAGGATTCTAAGAGCGAACGGTGACGTAAAACAGCTGACAAGACCAAGGCTCCCAGCAGAGAGCGGTGACGTAACAAGTTCCTGACACCAAGGCCCAGCCAAGGCTCAGGAACGGGCGGCAACGCAACGATCTCTGAACACCACGGCTCCCAAGAGCGAGGGGTGACGTAACAAGCTCTCATCGCCAAGGCTCCCAGTACGAACGGTGGTGTGAGTAATTTCGGTTTCTGCGTCTCACGCGCTCTTTCCGTTTCTGTGCCGGGCCAGGTCCCACAGGTCTCACAGCTCCAACTGGTCTAGCAGGCCTCGACGGTCTCACATGTCCTGCAGCTCCCACAGGTCTTTCATGCCACCTTTGCTGCTATCAGGGTGCTTTGCCAGGGTAAATTTTGAAATGCTGGGCGCACATGGGGAAACGCTGCCCCATAAAAGCGGAATTTCACCCGTCCTGGATTTTTTGAGTGATTTTGCGGAGGTGGTGGGCTCCATTGTGGTCACAAGACACCCAGACAGAGTCCAGACAACCCAGGATGTTTCCAAGACGCCCCACGAAGCCGCCGAAAACCTGCCCAAGAGGCCCTCCGTGCATTTTACAAAGGGATTGTGATTCATTTTCGCGAGTGCGCGTGTCCAGCTCTGGTGCAATCCGGAACGGCCCCAGACACCCCCGAGTTCGCTTTGAGACGGCCCAGGAAATTTCCAACACGGCCTAAAAACACCCCCAGAGGGCTCCAAAATTTCCCACGAAGCCGCCAACCAGCCCCTCAGGCCTGCCCGACACGATCCAGATCCAGATGCCCCGCTCCACGAAAATCTGGGGAGCGGGTTTTGAATTTGGGGAGCTCCCCGAATTCCGGCACAGCGTCAACATTTGGGGAGCCAAATCAAACTTCACACACAGCCACTGCCCTTCTTCGGAGGAGTTTCGCTCCCCAGATTTGGATCACCCGCTCCCCAAGTTTGGAGCGTTGTCGCTCCCCAGATTTGGATCACCCGCTCCCCAAATTTGGAGCGTTGTCGCTCCCCTCTGTTTGGATCGGTCGCTCCCCAAATTTGTCTGAAGTTTGACGCGCCGTCATCTGAAGTTCGACAAACGTCAGACAATTTCAGATCTGAAGTTTGTCAAACGTCATTCATATCGTAAGTTTGACAAGCTTCATCTTAGAAGTTTGACAACATTTCATATATGCTAGGGTGCGATGTTAGATGTGGTGCGGTTGCTAATGCTGACTACGCGATGGTAGTGGACATGATAATGAGTGGCACAAGCGGTGATGATGGTGATGATGGCGATATGGTTGGCGATGCGTATGAGATGGTTGTGCGTAAGATGTGGTGCAAAGGTGCGCAGCGCGCATTGCTTGGATGTGTGCAAAACTCGTCATCTGCAATCGGGCGATGACGGGCGGCAGCAGGTAACAGCATAACATCATCAGCAGCAGCAGCATCAGCAGCATCATCATCAGTCTCAGCATCATCAGCAGCATCATCATCATCGCCGTCAACACCATCCTCCTCATCATCAGCGTTAGTACCATCATCATCAGCAGCATCCGCATCATCATCATCAGCATCAGTATCATCATCACCAGCTTCGTCATTACCACCATCATCAGCAGCAGCATCATCATCATCATCGCCGTCATCACCATCCTCATCATCAGCAGCATCATCATCACCATCATCATTATCGTCGTCAACAAGTAACAGCAAGTAACAGCATCCCTGTTACGCCAGTCCTCCAGCCGAACGTGGAGCTGTCAAATCCTTTGCTCGCTCAATCATTCTGCCCGCCCACCTGCAACTTGGTCTACAAAACCCATGCGGCGGCGATTGCGATGACTGCTCGGACAGTCCGTGACGCGCCGCCGAGCGCCGAGCATGCTCGGCGCTCGCTGGGGAGTCGCGGCGGCCGCGCTAGCGCGCGATCTCGCGCGCGAAGCGGCCAGCTAGTTTGGCGTGGTTGTTGCGGACGCGGTGGCGCTGACCGCTGGGAACTTCCCAGCTGGCACTTCAGTGCGAGTCGGCGACTTGGGCGGCCGCGGCATCATGGCAACGTCGACTACGGTAGGCGCGATGATGGCATTGGCGATGTTGGTGACGATGATGACAACGACGACGGCAAGGCCAGTGACGGCGCTGATGCTGCTCGCGCCGACGACGGCAATGGCGTCCTCGCGTCGGTGATGAAGGTTCTGGAAGGACTTCGACACGCGCGCGCGGCCGACGCGCGAGAGTGGCCCGCATGGTGTTATTTGGCATGGATCGTGCCCCCCCCAGCGCGTCCCAAGGCGTTCGAATGATTTCGACATGCGGCGCGAGAGGCCCGTTTGGCAGAAGTTAAAAGGACATGTTGTAGAACTGATGTTTCTATATATATATATATATATATGTGTGTATATATATATATACACAAGAATTCACAGGAGCGCGAGCGCAGGTATTTTGGAAAACTGCCGTTGCGAAGCCATGTGGTTTTAGATGTTTTCCAGGGCGCTCGATTTTGACATCCCTACGAACCAAGGGTTTCGGCGTGTCCGCGCGACGACGCGCGTGCAACTCGTCCAATGTCTTCAACGGTTTCGCTGCTGCACGCACGCAAAGGGCGTTCCCGCGATTCCGAAACTAGCACGCGGGAGGCCCGTTTTGTAGCATGTTGTGGTCAGATTGGGAAGCCGCTGGCGTTTAATTTGCAAAACCGCGACCGCAGGCGTTTTCTTAAATGAGCTAATGTTGGAAAGCCACGTGGTCTGTATATGTTTTCGGCGCGCTCGGTTTTCGAATATGTACGGAACCTACGGTCGTTTAAGCATCTCGCCATGCCCGCGCGACGACGCGCGCGTGTGCATTCCGTCCCGTTTCCTCGCGGCAGCACGCGCGCAAGGGCGTTCCCGTGATTCCGACGCGCGCGCGAGATGTTGGCTGCATGTTATGACATTGTGTCAGAATCTGCAAGCCCGCGAGCGCAGGTTTTGTTTTGGTTTTCATGATGAAAGCGGATGTTGCAAGCCACGTGCTCTTATCTGTTTCCGAGACGCTCGATTTTGAAATCTCTACGGCACCAGATTAATGTTTTTGAAGGATTTCGGCATGCGACGACGCCCACGTGTGCACTCACTTCGTCATGCTTCTTGCGGGTTTTGTTCCCAACCATCCTGTGGTGTTGGGTCCTCGTTTTGAAGAGACGGTGCCCCGCGTTCCTCTCCTCCTCCTCCTCCCCCCCCTCCCTCCTCCCATCATCATCATCATCATCATCATCATCATCATCAGCATCATCATCATCATCATCATCACCACCGATTTCGGCACACCCCTCACACGTTTCGTGGCCCCATAGGGAGCTCCACCGAAGGCCCCAGTGGCAGGGTCCGCATGCCTCCCCACCACCCATTTCGGCACACACACCCCCATCTCCACCCCTTTCGTGTTCGTGGCCCCATAGGGAGCTCCACCGAAGGCCCCAGTGGCAGGGTCCGCATGCCTCCCCACCACCCATTTCGGCACACCCCTCACACGTTTCGTGGCCCCATAGGGAGCTCCACCGAAGGCCCCAGTGGCAGGGTCCGCATGCCTCCCCACCACCCATTTCGGCACACCCCTCACACGTTTCGTGGCCCCATAGGGAGCTCCACCGAAGGCCCCAGTGGCAGGGTCCGCATGCCTCCCCACCACCCATTTCGGCACACCCCTCACACGTTCGTGGCCCCACTCCACCGAAGGCCCCAGTTTCGGCACACCCCTCACACGTTCGTGGCCCCATAGGGAGCTCCACCGAAGGCCCCAGTGGCTGCGTTCGCATGCCTCCCCACCACCCATTTCGGCACACCCCTCACACGTTTCGTGGCCCCATAGGGAGCTCCACCGAAGGCCCCAGTGGCAGCGTTCGCATGCCTCCCCACCACCCATTTCGGCACACCCCTCACACGTTTCGTGGCCCCATAGGGAGCTCCACCGAAGGCCCCAGTGGCAGGGTCCGCATGCCTCCCCACCACCCATTTCGGCACACCCCTCACACGTTTCGTGGCCCCATAGGGAGCTCCACCGAAGGCCCCAATGGAAGGGTTCGCATGCCTCCCCACCACCCATTTCGGCACACCCCTCACACGTTTCGTGGCCCCATAGGGAGCTCCATCGAAGGCCCCAGTGGCAGGGTCCGCATGCCTCTCCACCACGCATTTCGGCACACCCCTCACACGTTTCGTGGCCCCATAGGGAGCTCCACCGAAGGCCCCAGTAGCCTGGTTGGTATGCCTCCCCACCACCCATTTCGGCACACCCCTCACACGTTTCGTGGCCCCATGGGGATTTCCACTGAAGGCCCCAGTGGCAGGGTCCGCATGCGCCCCCACACCCATTTCGGCACACCCCTCACACGTTTCGTGGCCCCACAGGGAGCTCCACCGAAGGCCCCAGTGGCTGCGTTCGCATGCCGCCCCCACAGCAACTTCGGTGCACCCCTCACACGTTTCGTGGCCCCATAAGGAGCTCCACCGAAGGCCCCAGTGGCAACGTTCGCATGCCGCCCCCACACCCATTTCGGCACACCCCTCAAACGGTTCGTGGCCCCACAGGGAGATCCACCGAAGACGGTACTCACACCAGCATTACTCACAACTGCATATGGTTGGGTCCTTCGCCAGGCTAATTTTTTGGGGGGGAACTCGGATTGTTGATGAACAGGTGTGCGCGCGTGGAATATGCTGCAGAGGATGTGTGTGTAGGGGGGGGGGGGGGCGATACCGGTCTGGCTGGGATGGTACGGGTTCATATCACGGATGGACGACGGGGCAGCATCAGATGTAATTTGCGCTACGCGAGGGGGACCATTCATTTCGAGGGAGGTCGATCCTATTATTCTTTTCGACAGGAGAATTCTGTGAGGCCGCGACGAGGCAGCGACGGGGCGGCGAAGGCTACAACATATCCGCAAGATCGGCCCGCAGACCCAGACGACGGGCGGGCGACGAGGCGGTAACAAGGCGGCGACGGCGACACCATAGCCGCAAGAGCGGGCCGCAGGCCCAGACGACGGGCGGGACACGAGTTGGCGACGGGGCGGCGACGACGACAACATACAGTGAGCGGCTTGAAGAAGGAATACCTGCTTTTCAAAAGGGGCTCGGTCGTTCCTTTGGCTTGCATGCATTATTTGTCGTTCCTTCTGCGATATTTGTTATGTATCGTTCCTTATGCGTTATTCCTTGGACAAAAAGGGGCTTCGTTCCTTATTGCGAAGGCCTTATGGCCGATGCCGCCGACCCTGTAGGCAACGACGACGAAGACAATGGAGGTAGAGGAGTCCAAGATGCCCTCAGATGGCTCGAAGACGGCGCCGGATGCCTGCAAGGTCGTCCGAAGACAGCTCAAGAGACCTCCTCCAGGGTTCGGGAACGGCTCCAGGGAGTGCCAAGATAAGCGAAGAGCGCCCTCAAGTGGCCCGAGAGGGGCCCAGGACGGCGTCAAGCGAGGTCCAAAAGCGCCCGCAGAGGCTGTCAAGAGTGCCGCCAGAGGCTGCCAAGAGAGTCTAAAAATGGCGAAAGGTCTCCAGGGAGCCTTAAGATAGGCTGAAAGAGCCCGCAGACGGCCCCGGAGGGCCAACGGAGCCCCAGAACGCAGGAGGATGATAGGCGGGAGGTTGCGTATCCGAGGGGGGGACCCTCCCCGGGAGTTGCCCCGGGACCCCCCCCACCCCCCGGCGGGGAAGGGATATCAAAGGGCCCGCAGACGGCCCCAGAGGGCCAACGGAGCCCAAGGACGCAGGAGGATGAGAGGCGGGGGGCTGCGTATCCGAGGGGGGCCCCCCCCAGGAGTTGGGGGGGACCCTTCCCCGGGAGTTGGGGGGGATCCCCCCCCGGGAGTTGCCCCAGGACCCCCACCCTCCCCCCCCGGCAGGGAAGGGATCAAGGGAAGGGGCTTCCCTTCGACTGAAGGACGACGTTGTTCAAATTTTGTGTGGACTTGTGTAGGGAGCCCTCGGAAAGCAGAAGAGGCGACGACGCTGTGGGGAAGACGGAAAAGCCCCTCCCACACGCCGACAGGGTCCGCTGATTTATCTTTCTGTAGGTCGGGCCGATGACTTTAGCCCCCAGACCGGCCCGCAGGCCCACTTCCTCAGAAAAGAAACGAGAACCCCTAAGTGCAAACACTGTTTGAGGAATGTGTGATTGCACCCCCCAGAGGAGGCGCGCCGAGGAGATTCGGGAAGCCCCGCGATGTGGTATGCCAGGGATCGTCGGTAGTCCTCGCCAACCAGGTCCGTGGTGGCGGGGGGAGGGAGGAAATGGGAGGGGAGGGGGGGAGGGAGAGCAGCGCACTGAGTTCGTCAAGACGCGTCCTCTTTGGGCGCGTGCCGAAACCCGACTTGCTTTGACCGCCTGCCTACTTCATGCCTCTACTAGCTTCTTCCGAACGGCTTGTACCAATCTGGGGCAGGCTCATTGCTCCGCGTGCCCCCTCTCCACTTGCAGCTCCGCGGCGCCTGATGTTGCCAGCAGGGCTTCTGGATCCGCGCCTGCGTCCCCGACGTTCCTCGCTCATGCCCCCGCGGCCTCTGCTCTGCTGCTGCGCGCTCCGCTCGGCAGCCAGCGCCCTCGGGCGAGCTGCCCGGCAACGCCGACGGCGGCGACGGCGGCGACAGCGAGCGCGGCGGCCGCAACCGTTCCGGCTCCTTGCCTGGCCAGGCCGCGGCCGGGCGCCGCGATGCTGCCCCCCCCCGTCGGCATTCGTGCGCCGTCCGCGCCCCGCCGCCGGTGGTCAGGGGGTTCTCGGTGCACCCACGCCAGTCCTACTTGCAAAGCTTGGGATTGCGCACGGGCGGCCCCAGGGGAACCCCAGGCTGGCCTCAAGATGTCCCCCAGGGTACTCTTGGGCTGGTGTTAGCACTCAGAGGGGTAAGAGGTCACGATAATGATACGGTCCAATAGTTCCTAATATCTCCAGGATTTGCCAGATTTCCTGATGTTTCACAAGGGCTGCAGAGACGACGGCCGCTAGATACTACGGAATTCCTAGAACGTATCCTGAGCCAATCGCATCATGACATCATTCTCGTTCTGAACACCCTCGAACCCCTTTCATGTGTCTCCTCCCGACAAAAACGGAGGTCCGATCCCCTGTGTGCAACGAGGGACCCCAAGGCGCCGTGCGCTGGGCGGGCGCCAGTGCACCAGCAGCAACGGGGCTTGTCCCCCAGTGGCGCCGCCTACGGCTACGCCACTGGGCCGGTGTTGATTGAGGCCGCCCCAGACTACCCCGCGGGCCCGTTGAGGCCAGCCTGGGCTACTTCCGGGGGCTGCCTGTGCGCACCCCCATGCCTTGCTCACTCCAACCCTCAGGTGTTCCGTCATGGACCCCTTGTCACACGCAGCCGTCCAGCTGTGGAGAAGAAGACCGCCAGAAATCGCCGAGGAACGCCGAGGACCGCCGACGACCGCCGAAGGCCCGTAGGGTAGGTGACGAGGGGTCCGAACGCGAATCAATAGTCTCCCCCCTCCCCCCCCTTCACCCCTTCTACCCCACAGGGGTGCAGCGGGCAAGGGGAGGGGGGAAGGCCTGTGTCGGTGGGCGACAGCAGGATCCTTCCAGGTGGTCTCCTGCCGGCGCCTGGGCCAGCAGATGGGATACGCCCGCTTCGTAGTCGGGCCCGGGCATCCCTGCGCAGGCCCGCCCGCGCACGAGGACACGCGTGTTCGTGTGGTGGGGTGCGCGCGCGCGCTCGGGCAGTGGAACGAGCTCGAGGCCGTCGACCTGCTGTGGGACGGCGCTCAGTGGGTGTCGCTGATCATCGATCTGGAGAACTGCTACGAGATCGAGAGGAAGAGGGGCGCGGCAAGCCCCTTGCGCTTCTACCTCGTGCGCGCGGAGCACTGGGACGAGAGCGCAGCTTTGCAGGATGCTGGTCGCGGGCGAAAGTGCCCAGCCCCAAGGCTCCAAATGTATGTGCATGCAGTCACCCATTTGTGGTCAACCCAATTGTGACAGCCTCTCCTCTGCCAGCCCCACCAAGAAATATGATTCGTTCATGTTCCTATTGAAATTCCCCGAACAGTGCTTGCACTCAGGGTTTCTTATTTGTGTTCTACAGAACTGGGCTCGTTTGTCGGGTCCGCCGCCTTGTTGCCGCCGTCGCCGCCCCGTCGCCGCCTCGTCGCCGTGTGTCGTCTGGGCTCGCTTGTCGGGTCCGCCGCCTTGTTGCCGCCGTCGTCGTCCCGCCGCCGCCGCGTCGCCGCCCGTCGTCCGGGTTCGATTGTCGGATTCGCCGCCTTTGTGCCGCCATCGCCGCCCCGTCGCCGCCCGTGGCCGCCACCCCATTGCACCCCCTTGCGCTACATAGATTGCACCACTTAGTTTGCGCCACATAATTTGCACAACATATCTTCTCCTTTTGAAAGTATTAGGATATACCTCCCCACACCTGGCCAGCCATGGG
>CAUYUJ010017615.1:885182-905182 GCA_963575745.1 Prorocentrum cordatum | reverse complement strand
CTGTTGTGTTTGGTCTGAGTGCGGTGCGTTGCGAGTGAGGCGGCGTTTGGCAGTTGGGGCGGGTTTGACGGGTGTGGCGGTAGTTGGCGGATGGCGCGGTGTTTGGTGGGTGGGGCCATGTTTGGAGGTTGTGAGTTTGCACGGTGTTGCAGGGTGCAGGGAGGTCTTCCGCCTCCTCCTCCTCCTCCGCCTCCGCCTCCGCTTCCGCCTCCTCCTCCTCCTCCTCCTCCTCCTCCTCATCCTCCCCCCGTGTGGGGGGAAGCCGTGGTCCATCTCCTCCTCAGCCTTCTTCTCCACGGCTCCTTCTCTTCCTCCTTCTTTCTCCGTCTCTGCCTCCTCCTCCCCTTCCTCCTCCTCCCCTTCCTCCCTCTCCCCGTCCTCCTCCTCCTCTTTCTCCCTCTCCTCGTCCTCCTCCTCCTCCTCTTCTCCCTCCTCCTCCTCCTCCTCCTCCTCCTCTTCCTCCTCCTCCTCCTCCTGTCCACCTCCTCCTCCCCCCCTCCTCCCTCCTCCTCCTCCTCCTCCTCCTCCTCCTCCTCCTCCTCCTCCTCCTCCTCCTCCTCCTCCTCCTCCTCCTCCTCCCCCAGCTGCCATGAGGGCTGAAGAGAAGCTCAGGCAGCAACGGCACCCCGCTTCCCACAGAGCTGAGTTCGGGCGCACATGGCGTATCTCGGGCCGGAGGCGGCCTGAGGGCTCGAGACAAACGAGGAGAGAGGGAGGCATACGCGGGGGCCGACATGGTGTTAAAGCTAGTGTACTACAACGCCCAGAGCGCAGACTTCACGAGGATGGAGGAGATCAGCTTACAATGCCGCAGCGTCGACATCATAGTGGTCACCAGCACGCAGCGCCACACGGACATAGAACATGACATGCAAGAGAACAAACTCCCTTTCCACAAGGTCCTCCAATTTGGCTGGAAAAAGTCGCCCTACGTCAACAAGTCATGTGGGGTGGCAGTACTACTCGGGAAGTATGTCAGCGGAGTACAATGTGCTGAAGCCCCACCGCGGTCACAAGGTATCACGGGAAGAGTGGCACGAGTCAAAGTACGAGCACATGGACAGTCAATTTGTGTATACCCAGTTTATTTTCCGCCTAAAGGAACGACGCCGACACTTCCCAGAGAGACGGCAAAAATAATGCTACAATGGATTACTCAGAAGGTTGGAAAAGACGGCCATCAAACGCTTCCAATCATCGCAGGTGGCCTAAATTGCGGGTTTGGTATTCGACGGGACGTGACGGGAGTTGCCTACATCAAAGAAGATGGTCACATTGGAGTACGCGAGCCAGTGTACGAGAGCAACGTGTCCATGCAGATTCGACAGTTCGCGGCAGAACAGCACATGAGTGTAGCTACAACTCACTGGACGACGGGACCCACCTACTTCCAGAGGGGCGCCTCATCCAAGATCGATCATTTCATATGCCCCACACCGGCGCTTGCTAGCATTCAGAAGGTGAGCACGCTGATCCGTCTGGGGCGCAAACTTCAATTGCAGCCCAGCGCGACCCTCGAGGACCATGTTCCCGTATATGTGGAGATGGCGCTTCCTAAGAAGAAATACAGTGTGCACGCGCTCTCTCCGCCAGCTCACAGGGACCACCTGATGCAGGCTCAAACCACAGGGGCTCGCCGCCAGCAGTACTTCGAGACGGTGATGAGGCACCTGGAGAACGACGACGACAGCTACAAGACGGCAATGCAGAGCAATAACGTGCAGGCGGTGTGGGACCACATTGCAGGTGCGGTCAGGCGGGCCCTGGAAGAAGTATTTCCTCCTGGCCCACGTCGCACGGCAGAATGCGAGGAGTACAGGAGCCAGCGCATGGACTTGATCAGGCGCAGAGGAATGATGAGAGCCGAGGGAGCTGACAATAATGAGGAGGAGTTCGAACGAGTCCAGCGACAATTGCATCAGATCACGAGGCGCCTTCAGAATCTTCGGAAACAGCAGACAGCCGACACGCGACAAGCACTACTCCACGAACTGGTGTTAGTGTGGAAGAACCAGCAGTGGGCGCAGATGCACAAGATCTAGAACAGCCTGACATCTACAGGCCGCGGGCCCAAGGAGCGCTACATCTTCGCAGTGCGGCAGAACATGACAGTGGAGGAATGGCGGGGCGGACTACAGCTACAACCACACCAGGGCGGCATGCAAGCGAACTCCATCAATTGGGATGATGCGCTCGACGACGTGCAGTTCCTTCCCAAAGTTCTCGAGCGGGACCGAGCCATCCAGCTCGCACAGGCCGACCTCGAGGGCCAGATCCGCTACCTCAAGAAGGCCCCCAAGCGCAGAGCAACCCCGAGGCGTGGGAGCGTACGCGGAGGCGCTGCTGCAATTGCTATCTCCTGCGTACCACAGGGCGGAGGACCCCCGCGGCAACGGCGGGGAGGTGGACATCACGCCTACGGCATTTCGTCACAAGTATCAGCAGTTCGTCACACTTGTCAGAGAGACAGATCAGGTTCCCCCCAGCTTCCTCCGCTCGCAGATGTTCGCCCAAAGCAAGGACAACGGGAAGATAGGAATCAAGGGACAACGGCTCCTGCACTGTTTCGACTCCTGCAGCATGAGCTGGTTTGGCCAACTCGCGCGCAGGCTCAGGGCACCTCCGAAGTTCCCGTCTTTTGCTCACGGAGGCATACCAGGTCGAAGGAGAGAGGGGGCCATTCTCGCCTTGAGCAGCGCAATGTGGCGCTGCAGAGATTTGAAGCTGAGTCACGCGCTGAGCAACTTTGATGGCACGAACGCGTTCGCGAGCACGGACAGGGAGCATTTGAGAGCATTGCACAGCGCGCAGCACTACGAGCACAACATCGAACTGTGCAAGCATGCCATCGACGGTTTAGTTGTGCACGCCAACGGCATCGATGGCGAGCTAGATATGAAACCAGCAAGGGGCACAACTATGGGACATGCATTGGCAGCAGGGGACTTTATTGCAGTATACACGCCGTAAGTGCAGCAATGGAATCAACAAATGGGGGAGCGCGATCACACGTATACTTGGTTGCAGTGCGACAACTTACTCGACGAGGATGAGACGGAGACTGGAGGGCAGGTGGAGGACATCGGAATTGGGCTGTACGTAGACGACGTATCCAGGGTGCACATGCATGCACATGTCGCGTCACCACGTGCAATGGAGCTCCAGCTAAACACGGCAACAAGCAAGCTGAGCACATGCATCGGAGCGACGGGGCACACACTCAACGAAATCAAAACGAATCACATCACGCACATCATAGGCAAGGGGTCGTTCGCAGCAGTTAAGACGCTTGCAGCGCCCCGCTCGGTATCAGGCAGTATTGTCAGAGAGGCACGTGTACTAGGACCTCTCATCACGTTTGACGGCAGTTTGCGTGCAGAGCTTCGAGGGCGCATCCGTGCTGCTCGAGCTGGGTGGAGATCGCTGGGGAAGCTGTGGGCTGAACCAGTGCCGCTCAGGATGAGGAGACTTCTTCCCCACATCCAAAGTGGGGTTCTTGTTTTCTCTGCGCACCCCCCGCGCAGGATCTCACACCCTCTCTCTCTCTCTCTCTCTCTCTCTCTCTCTCTCTCTCTTCCTCTTTCTCGCCATCATCATCATCAGTCATCATCATCATGACCCACGCCTCTCCTCCTCAGCACCATCACACTTACCCATGCACCACTCGATCGCTCACTCACTCACTCACCCACTCACTCACTCACTCATCATGATCATCACATGAGGATATCCTCCGTTGGCGTCACACATCACTCAGTCAGTCCGTCACTCACTCGAGTATCAAGCGGGAGCGTCGTCTGTGAGTGAATTGCGAGGAAGTCTCAGGCGGGAGCCTCTCCCTATGGGGCCCGCAGATCATCTTACTAATCCGAGGCGGGTCATCGGGATCCTGTAACTGTCGTCACTTTTGGGCTCCTGGGGCGTGAATTTGGAGGAAGTATCAGGCGGGAGCGTCGTCTGTGAGTGAATTGCGAGGAAGTCTCAGGCGGGAGCCTCTCCCTATGGGGCCCGCAGATCATCTTACTAATCCGAGGCGGGTCATCGGGATCCTGTAACTGTCGTCACTTTTGGGCTCCTGGGGCGTGAATCTGGAGGAAGTATCTAGCGGGAGCCTCGTCTGTGAGTGAATTGCGAGGAAGTCTCAGGCGGGAGCTTCTCCCTATGGGGCCCGCAGATCATCTTACTAATCCGAGGCGGGTCATCGGGATCCTGTAACTGTCGTGACTTTTGGGCTCCCGGGGCGTGAATTTGGAGGAAGTATCAGGCGGGAGCGTCGTCTGTGAGTGAATTGCGAGGAAGTCTCAGGCGGGAGCCTCTCCCTATGGGGCCCGCAGATCATCTTACTAATCCGAGGCGGGTCATTGGGATCCTGTAACTGTCGTCACTTTTGGGCTCCTGGGGCGTGAATTTGGAGGAAGTATCAGGCGGGAGCGTTGTCTGTGAGTGAATTGCGAGGAAGTCTCAGGCGGGAGCCTCTCTCTATGGGGCCCGCAGATCATCTTACCAATCCGAGGCGGGTCATCGGAAACCTGTAACTGTCGTCGCTTTTGGGCTCCTGAGGCCTGAATATGGGAGAAGTATCAGGCGGGCGCTCCATCCCTGTGGGGCACGCACTTCATGTTCGAACCCGAGCGGGTCATCCGAGCGAGCTTTTTGGGCTCCTCAGTTCCTGCGGCCTGAACAAGGGGGAAGTATCAAGCGGGAACTTTGTCTGTGGGCGGTGCGGGTAGTCCCGTCTGAGGACCGTCTCTTGTCGTCACTTGGAGGATCGAAGGGGAACTCGCTCCTGCGGCCTGAATATTCTCTTTCGACTTGCCCACGTCCAATTGCTGGCCAACCTTGTCGTCGTCGGCGGGAGAGGGAACTTGAAAAGGTTCACTCTCCCGCGTTCGTTTGGGCTGGGGAGGGAACTTGAAAAGGCCCCCTCTCCAGCAGCGGGAAAGGGAACTTGCAGAGGTTCACTTTCCCGCGCGTTCCAACTGGAGAGGGAACTTGAAAAGGTCCCCTCTCCAGTTTTTTTCTGACCCCCCCTTTTCCTAACACCGATGTTTCAATGGACTAAGGGGTCACTAACGCAATGTTTTTCTCGGGCGTCGGGGGAGGAATCGCGCTGGCCGGAAACGGAGCTGAGCCTGGCGCGGGCGCTCGATGGAAAACCCTCACGAAACGCTTTGAAATCGATGATTGCGGATGACGAGCAGCACATTTTGCAATTTCCCCATAGGGGGATGGAACGCAATGTACGTTTTTCTTTGGCATGCGTCACGAAAACGGCCCCTCGAGAACGAAAACGACGCAACGCCCTATTTTCATTATGAAACAATTAGCATTTGAGAGAGTTTTTCATAGATGCACGTGCCCGGGGGTCCTGGAGGAGGAGGAGGAGGAGGAGGAGGAGGAGGAGGAGGAGGAGGAGGAGGAGGAGGAGGAGGAGGGCAGGAGGAGGAGGAGGAGGAGGAGGAGGAGGAGGAGGAGGATAGGAGGAGGAGGAGGAGGAGGCGAGGAGCAGCAGGAGGGGGAGGAGGGGGAGGAGGGGGAGGGGGCCAGCGCCAGACCGAGTCGTGAGGAGGGGTCGGAGGAGGAGGAGGAGGAAAGAGGAGGAGGAGGAGGAGGAGGAGGAGGAGGAGGAGGAGGAGGAGGAGGAGGCGGAGGAGGAGGAGGAGGAGGGGCAGGAGGAGGAGGAGGAGGAGGAGGAGGAAGAGGAGGGGCAGCAACGTCAACATCGGCGATGTCGGGCGGACGTTGCTAGGGGCTAAGCGTGCGAAGGTCCTCTCCTCAGGCCGGACGAATGTGTGCGACAGGGAAAGGAGGGGGGTACGAAATCTGATGCATTCAGAGAAGGGGTAGACAAGGGAGGAAGGTACAAGGAGGATAGGAGGCAGCAGGAGGAGGAGGAGGACGAGGAGGCAGGCGGAGGCAGGAGGATTCAGAGGAGGGGTAGTCAGGGTGGAGGAAGGAGGAGGAGGAGGAGGAGGAGGAGGAGGAGGAGGAGGAGGAGGAGGACGAGGACGAGGACGAGACGAGGACGAGGACGAGGACGAGGACGAGGACGAGGACGAGGACGAGGAGGAGGAGGAGGACGAGGAGGACGAGGAGGACGAGGAGGACGAGGAGGACGAGGAGGACGAGGAGGACGAGGAGGACGAGGAGGAGGAGGAGGAGGAGGAGGAGGAGGAGGAGGAAAGGGGGGGAATGCGAACTTTGATGCGTTCAGAGGAGGGAGGGGTGAGACAAGAGTAGCCTTTTTACCTTCCCTGACATCCCCGCGGTGTGACAAAATCACGACGGCAGGTTTTCGGCAATTTTCGGCCTCTGGAGGCCCTCACCGGGCCTCGGGAGCGTCAAAAGCGACTCAGGATGAAAAACCGGTCCCAGGGAAGGGGTCCAGACCTCTGGGGACCGACGTTGTGAAAAAAACATTCAGAGGCGCGAGGGTTAAGATCTTCCTTGCTCGGGGGAGGGTTGCTAATGTTCTCCACTTTTTGGGGATGTAATTGTGCCACCTGGCGGAGGGCACCCTCGAATGTTATCCTGTTTCCTCAGCGGAAGGGCTAGTGTTCTTCATGAGTGTTATTCTGTCCTCGCGCGCACTGTACGAAATCAGATGCACTCAGAGTAGCGAGGGGTGAGACAAGGGTAGCCTTTTTGCCTTTTCTGGCTTTCGAAGAGCCTCTTCGTCGCCACGGCTGGATGCACAGTGAAAAACCAGTGCGTTTGGACCTCCTCCTCCTCCTCGTGCTCCTCGTGCTCCTCCTCCTCCTCCTCCTCCTCCTCCTCCTCCTCGTCCTCCTGCTCCTTCTCCTCCTCCTCTCCTCCTCCTCCTGAAAAACCAGTGCGTTTGGATCTTGGGAGGGGGCCAGGCACGGATCTAGAGCCGATCTGGCCAGCGCTGTCCCACCGCCTCTCCTCCGAGCGCAGCTGGCTTTGGGTCCTCCGCGAGGGGCCCCTTCCTCGATGCTTGGCCGCCTCGGGCGCCGGGAGACGCCAGGAACATCAGCTGGGTAAGTTGATTCTCCAGCCCTTCCCTCCCCGCCCTTCCCTGGAGGAGGAGGAGGAGGAGGAGGAGGAGGAAACCGAGGAGGAGGAGGAGGAGGAGGAGGAGGAAACATGCACAAGACGGGGGACATCCACGGCGTCTTACCGGCACACGTCGGCATGGAGGTCCGGTTCACGGCCGCGCAGGAGGAGCTGAAGAAGAAGTTGGGGCTCGTGCAGGAGCAACGGGCCACCATCGTGTCCTTCGAGTTTCACGCAGACGACGAGCGGGACTACGAGGAGTGCGCGCCGGGCCAGCTCTTCCGCCCCCGCTTCCTACCGCAGGGAATCTGGCTGCATGTGCACGGCTTCCAGGAGTCCCCGATCTACAAGGAGGTCGCCGAGGTGCTGCTGCAGGGCACCGAGGGCGCTGACGACGACGGCGAGGCCCAGGCGCGGGCGAGGAGCTTGCTCATGTTCAGGCCCAGCGAGCAGGAGTTCACGTGGCAGAGCTCGGGGGCGCACACTGTGCGCCGCTCGGGATTCACGCTGGCGCACGCGTCCTACCTGACCTCCACGCTGTCGCAGGGCCAGACGCTGCGCAAGGGCGTCGCCATCGACTGCGCCAGGGATGAGGACGCTGGCCGCACGGGCATGTCGGACGATATGTGGTGGCTGCACCTCTACGTCATGTTCTTCCGCGCCACGTGCATGCGGAACATGCTGATCCTGCGGCCGCCCGCGCGAGAGTTCCTGGAGCGCGGGCCGCCGGCGCCACTGCGGAAGGCGCTCCAGGAGTTCGACGAGAGAGCGGTGGACTCCAGGGCTGAAGCGGAGCAGCTCGCGGCAGAGCTGGGCTTCGTGCTGCCGCCCGCCTGAGCGCCGCGGCGCGCGCGAGGAGGCCCGCGGGGTTGCCCCAACGGCCTGGCCCGCGGGGTTGCCCCGACGGCCTGCCCTCGCGCTCCGGCGGCCCGCGGGAGTGCCCCGCAGGCATGGCTGGCCCGAAGGGTTGACCCGACGGCTTCGCGATCTGGCCGTCGGCAAATGTGCGCGCTCTGACCGAGGCGGCGACGGCGCCGAGGAAAATCGACTTGCTTCCCCCGACCGGGGGGAAAGGGACGTGCACGTGGAAAAGAGGCAGGAGGAGGACGAGGACGGAAGGGGCATGGGGAGGGCGATGATGAGGAGGAGGTGGAGAAGGAGGAGGAGGAGGAGGAGGAGAAGGAGGGGGGGGGAAATAGAAGAAGAGGAAAAAATGGCAGAGGAGAGGGCGATACGAGGGTGTTTGCCATGGCCGGGAGGAAAGGGATAAGGGAAAGCTAAACAGATTAGCATGCGGGGTCCTTCCGTCGGAGTAATTTTCATTGCGCACGTGCAGAGCGCAGGACTATCGGGGCTTACAGGCTTCGTACTGCCACGCAGCTTCACAGACAAGCTCGATGTGGTAGTTATCCGTTTCTTGCGTGTACTCAGCAGAGGGACTACAGAGGAGATAAACGGGAAGGTCAGAGGGGAGACTTACGCGAAAGTGTTCGCGCACCACAAGTTGTCGCGGACAGTGGTCGAGCTCAGGATCCAGCGGATCAGATGGTACCAAAAAATGGCGCAGCATCCCCAAAGACACGACCAAGTTCTTGCAGGTATTTTTGGAAGTACTCGAATGGACCTCGCAGTAGATAGGCCTCGCATGGGAGCACATGGGGACCCCAACGAACATAGCACCCCGTGGGCTCGACAAGTGTACTCCGACCTCGAGATTTTCGCGCAGGTCGATCCTGCTTCTAGGTTCGCTCAGGCTTGGAACTCGAGGGGCGGGTTATTAGATTTCTTCAGGAAGGAGGAGTTTCGGAAGGTGTTAATCGGAAAAAGGTTACAGCACATCAGGCACTTGCTTGACAGGCATTACGAGGCGGAGGAGAAGGAGGACAAATACAACGGAGCGGAGTACATAGAGGGGGAGGAGGACGCGAACGAGTACAGATGCACACGCGAAACACCTGAAGGCCATGTATGTGGGAGCGTGTTTACGACGATGAGGGCCTTGACGGCCCACCTGAACAAGACGCACCAAATGAGAGAGCTTTACTCCATGCTCGCGACGACGAACGTGTGTCCCTGGTGTCGGAGGATATATTTGCGTCTCGGGCCAGTTGCATCAGACGCGTGTGGGCCATGTCTCGGGCTAGTCCTCTTCGCTGCCCGACCAGAGCCGTTTCGTTCGAGTTTCAGCCGATCGAGGCGGCCAATTACTCCTGCGAGCTGTGCAGTCATCCCAGCACCGAGCTCACAGCCCACCTCGATCACGTCCAGCAGCACGCCGCAGGCCCAGCACGCGATGTCGCGGATGATTGGACAGCCCGCCCAGGGGTCTCAAGGAGTAAACGCAGGGGCAGGGCCACGGCGAGGAGGCAGACAGCCCAAGCGTGCCCGAGGCAAGGGGGCTGGAGCTGGCTCAGACGAAGATGTGGATGCGACAGCGAACGAGAAGATCTTCACGCTGCAGAAGCTCACGCTCAACAACGCACAGACGCTGAGGATCCTCATGGGAGCGCTGTGGGACTGCCTCATAGTCCCGATGGCGCACGCAGTGGCGTCCGAGGGCATGCGCATGGGGCAGGAGTACCACCGACTGAGCACCGAGGAGAAGCGCAAGGACCTGGGACCGCCCCACCTGCACATATTCGGGTGTATTATTATTCCCACGCTCGTGAAGATGCAGGGCTTGCCAGACGATACCAAGGCGATCCTCGAGCCATTCGCCAAGCTTATGACGAGCGTGGATCGCGAGGAACTCAACGACCTTGTCCGCTACTTCCGCATCAAGAAGACCTACAACGAGGACAACCAGAAAGCGGACCAGGCCAAGATTCACGCGATGCTGAGCCCGATCGCCATCAGTCCGTTCCACAGGCCTCAGCTGATCCAGCGATACAGGGACAAGACGGGCGACCAGGTCGAGATGCCGAACGCCACTATCGCAGAGATTCGGCTGCACTTGGTCAAAGCACTGGTGGCCAGCGGCGGTGTGGTAAAAATAGGCAGTCCACCACCAGGAGCTCTGGAGCGTGCAGTTCAGGCATCAGTGCAGGAGCAATCGATGTAGACGGGCTTCGCAGGATGGCGCAGGCTGGAAGCGAGAGGGCCAGACAGTTGCTGAGAGACCTCAAGCGCCAGTCCAAGTGAGGCGGAGCCGACACCATATAAAGTATGGCTCACGCCAGTGTCCAAATGGGCTGTCGTTTTTACGTGGGCGGTGGAGGGTGGCCTTTCGCCTCTTCCCTGTTGTTTTGTCTTGGGCTCGGGGCGGGGAAGTCAGTGTACTCACGCCGAAGGAGAGAGAAGCGGTGAGAGATGAGTGCTCGCCGTCTGCTTCACAAATCTCAGAAGCAGCAAAGATTTCCCGATCCAGTAGAGGCAGCAGATGCAGTAACTTGCACATTGCGTTCACCGAGGGTGGTGGGTGAGAGGAGCGGGGGGCGGGTGGGGGAGGGTCGCAGATAGCACGAAGGCGCGCCCAAGCCCTCAGACGAGCGGCGGAGCTGGCACTGGCACTCGCTTCTTTTTTTTTTTTTGTTTTCTTTGTTTTGTTCGCTTGCTTTCGGAGCCCGAGTCCCAGGGGCCTCCCTCCGCACCCTTCTGCCCTGAGGTTGAGGTGATGGGCCCAAGTGCTCTAAGCCTCAGCTCACAGAGTGTCGAATGCAGTGTGGTGCGCCTTCGTGCTAAAGCGGGCTTTGAAGGTCCAAGTTGGGCTATAAAGTCCCGCAGGCTTGCTCGAGATGCGCAATGAGCCAACCAGCAACGCTTGTCAGGCTTGATGTCTCACGTTGCAGAGGCCAGACGGTGTCAGACTCCAGTTGCCCAGGTCTTGCTTGCTTGCTCCTCCTCCTCCTCCTCCTCCTCCTCCTCCTCCTCCTCCTCCTCCTCCCCCTCCTCCCCCGTGTGGGGGGGGAGACCGTGGTCCATCCCCTCCTCAGCCTTCTTCTCCACGGTTCCTTCTCTTCCTCCTTCTTTCTCCTTCTCTGCCTCCTGCTCCCCTTCCTCCTCGTCGTCGTCATCCTCCTCGTCGTCGTCCTCCTCCTCCTCCCCTTCCTCCCTCTCCCCGTCCTCCTCCTCCTCCTCCTCTTCCTCCTCCTCCTCTTCCTCCTCCTCCTCCTCCCACCTCCTCCTGCCCCCCCCCCCCTCTTCCTCCTCCTCCTCCTCCTCCTCCTCCTCCTCCTCCTCCTCCTCCTCCTCCTCCTCCTCTCGGCCTTATTCCCCTTACCCTTCTGGTTCTCCTTTTTCTTCTCCCTCTCCTGTTCCCCGCCAGGGGGGAGGACAAGCCTCGAGGAGCGCAGTCTTCAGTTGCCCCCCCCTTCCCCCGCCGCCCCTCCTGCCTGCCGCCCGCCGCCAGGACGAGTGTCGCTGGCCAGGGCCCGAAGGCCCCGCGGAGGAGACACGCGAGCATCGTCGTCGGAGGATAATACTTTGAAGGACGAGGAGGAAGAGGAGGAGGAGGAAGAGGATGAGGAGGAGGAGGAGCAGGCGGAGGAGGAGGAGGAGGAGCAGGAGGAGGAGGAGGAGGATGGGGAAGGAGAAGGAGTTGGAAGATCCGCATGATGAATTACAATGGTGGGGGTTTGAAGCTGCGCGGGAGAAAGCATGGTAGCTCTTAGACGTAGACTGTGGGGCTTTTACTCTTCATCCAGTCAGTCGATACGCGCCGACGCTCGGATCAAACAGCGGCGACCCCTTTTATTTGAGTCGGGAGCGTGCGGGCGATCGAACAGCTCTGGCGGAGAAGGAAGGCCGAAGGAAGAGGGCAACCATCATTGTCCAACCACAAGCACATTCTAGACTCGGCAGGGAAACACCGTCGCTGTCTGACCTGACGGGCGCGCGACGGGTAGGGGGAGTGCGGGGTCATCTACTGTAATGGTGAGTTCGCTCGTGCTCTCAAGATCGGCACTAGAGGAGCTCACACGTGTAACTGATGATGCTGGTGATGATGATGGTGCTAATATGATGCTGATGATGCTGGTGATTATGATGAGTATGATGATGATGCTAGTTGTGATGATGATGCTGATACTGATGCTGCTGGTGATGGTGATGCTAGTGATGATGATGATGATGATGACGATGATGATGATGATGATGATGATGATGATGCTGATGATGCTGATGATGCTGATGATGCTGATGATGATGATGATGCTGATGATGATGTCGGTTTCCTCGTGCCGCATTGCGCATGATGGCGGTGACCTCGGGGCTCAGACGTGGGGTCTGAGCGCTTGTCCTAGGACATAGGCAAAGTGATGGCCCAGGGGTCACGTGGATGGAGAGGTGGAGGTGACGTGCCTTGACCTGGTGAGTGGGAAAGAAGGTGATGGATGGAGATAAGCCTTGAGGGATGTGCGCACTTTTTGACACTATCGCCCCAAGGTTCGCCGCGGTCACGATCTGCGGGAGCCTCTCCGATCTCAAACTTCGTTCATGATCTTCTCGTTGGGCGTGCCGAGCTGGGCATAGCCCGTGGGCGGGCTCTGCTGTGGGTCCTCGCCGGCGCCAGCCGTGCGGAAGGGCCGTACTGGCGCGCCGATATTTGGCCTTCTCCCCAAGCTTGTGGAATTGATTTTTCTTCTTGGATGATCGGCGATGTTCCACTGGCATATGAACTCCATAATCTCCTTGAGGTGTCCTCTTGATTGGGCTCCCTCTTGTTCTTCTCCTTGCCCCTTGTTCTTCTCCTTGCCTTTGCCAGCTGGCCAAACAGCGTGCTCGAGGGAGCCAGTGGGCGCCATGGCTCTTGTTCTCGGCCAGGATGGGCGCGGCGTCGACGGGCGAGATGGAGCCGGTTTCTAGCCCGACCCGTGAGCCATGTTGGAATTGTCGCCGTCAGCCTCACGAGTAATAGACTTGGGCTGGAAATGTGGAGAGACGTGGCGACGAGGTGGCATATGCGGAATGCTCTCTTCCCAAGGTGACAGGG
Source organism: Prorocentrum cordatum (assembly GCA_963575745.1). Lineage (NCBI taxonomy): Eukaryota > Dinophyceae > Prorocentrales > Prorocentraceae > Prorocentrum > Prorocentrum cordatum. The sequence continues at coordinate 892,236 of CAUYUJ010017615.1, read as the reverse complement.
AACGCAATACACGCGTTTGCCTTGCCGTCGGCAATTTGTAGCCGTGCGGCAGGCGAGGGGTGCCAAGGTGCGCTTCGTCGCGGGTAGCCAATGGGTGCCGATCGAGCCTTGGCCGTGAGCCAACGTCTTTGGGTGACAAAGAGCTGCGGCACTCGATGCTGGGCATAGCATGCTACGGCCTTGCGCCTTTCAGCCAGCCTGAGTCTCTGTGTGCCTTGAACATGAATTTGAGAAACATCTGATGCTGAAGTACCCCGCCTTGCCTCGTTGAGCTGCTGCACGTGACGTACTCGACCTGCTCGGCGGTAGCTCCATCGGAGGCCTGCCAGGAGGATGGGCCACAGCCGACCGCACGTTAGGCCGCCAATTCTCGTTTGGAGGCCTGACGAGGAGGGGCGTCGGAGGTTAAACGCTTGACCCAGCTCGACCTGTGGACGTTGCGGCGAATTGCCTGTCTGGCCGACGAGAGCGTGGTCCACGAGCGACGAGGCGGTGGCTGTCCTGGGGCTTCGGTGGCCTACTCTGAGGCGCGTCGACGCGTGCGCGCGCGGCAGCGGGTAACCGCGTAGCCGCCAGCACGCCGCGACGTGCGTCGGGAGTCCGCGCGCAGGCGCGGCGACGCGCGAGCCGCAGCGGCGGCATAGCGCGCTCCGGCCAGGCAGCGCATAAGCTTGCTGCTGAGAAAATGGCATCTGCATCGTGAACACTTATCCCTGATCCTCCTACTGCTTCCGTATCCAATGTGTTCGTGCACGTGCTCACCTACGTTCATGCCGCAGCGACTACTGACCGCTGCAACAAAACTCCCAACAGCATGCTCTTCCGAACTGAAGCGCCCTGCTACGACATACCTCCTGACCACCGCGTGCCATGTGACCTTCCGATAAAGAGATGAGGATGAGGAAGGACCGATTGTTCCGGAGAGATTGGAGCACGCACAGATCCTCGACGCATGAAAATCTATGTTATACTGTCGGAGGTCAGCTGGCGCTCGTGCCCTGATGGCACGGTGAGCTTGCCAGCCCGCGCGAGGGCGACTGCGCGCGGCGTGTGTGGCCGCTGACGAAAGCCACCGGCCACGTCGTGAAGAGCATATATATATATATATATATGTATGTATGTATGTATGTATGTATGTATGTATGTATGTATGTATGTATGTATGTATGTATGTATGTTTGTTTGTAGGTAGGTAGGTAGGTAGGTAGGTAGGTAGGTAGGTATATATGTATGTATGCATGTATGTATGTATGTATGCATGCATGCATGCATGCATGTATATATATATATATATATATATATATATATATATATATATGGGCATGGGGAGTACCGGGCCTCATTTTCCCTATGTTTTTTACAGGGTTTCTGCGTCCTGGGCCTCGGAGTCCGCCGCCTCCGACCCCCTGTGGGAGGACGGGGCGGCCGGGGAGGTCCAGAATAGTCCAGGAGGGCCTCCAGAGGCTCCCAAGACAGCCCAAGGGGGCCCCGAGTCGCCGAAAGACCGCTCCAGGACGCCCAAGAGAGGCCCAAGACGGCCCGAGAGGCCCCCCAAGGCACTCCACGAAGCTTCAAGACGCCTCTCCAGAGCGCTTCGAGAGGCCGAAATCGTCAATTTGACGAAGGCACCCAGGAGGCCCAAACGAGGCCTACAGAGGCCACAAAACAGCCCCGAGGAGGCCCCACAACGGTCCCAAAACGGCTACCGAGAAGCTGCGAAACTGCCTTCACGACGTCCCCGACAGGCCAACCACGAGATCCAAACCAACACCCATAAGGCCTCTGACCCACCACCCAGGACACTGTGGCGAGAGCAGTGACAGCACTTATGCACAGCATGTTCGGGCGAGAGCCTTCCGGAACACGCTGCAGGAGGAGGAGGAGGAGGAGGAGGAGGAGGAAGATCAGGAGGAGAGAGAGAGAGAGAGAGAGCTGGAGTGGGAGGAGGAGGAGGAGGAGGGGGACGAGGAGGAGGAAGAGGCCCCCAAGACAGCTCCAAGATAGCCGAAGAGGCTTCCAAGAGGGCCCTGGGCGGCCCACGAGGGCTTCAAGGCAGTGCCTGAGGCGCCCAAGAAGGCCCGAGAGGGCCCCAAGACGGCCCCAAGAGAGGCCCAAGAAGGGAAACACGAACTGAGAATCCGAGCTTTCTACCCCGAGAGGTTCTCGGGAAGTCCCAAAAGGCCCCCAATCGGATCCAAGAGGCCCCCAAGAAGCCCCCAAGAGGGCCGACGAGGTTCCAAGAGATCTCCCAAGGTGGCCCCAAGAGGCACAACTCAATGTTTTACGATTGGGCTTTGACGGGTTTTAACTTTTTCTGCCTTTTGGTATCCCGATGCTCCAAGACGGCCCAACAGGCTTCCAACGCCGCTCCAATATAGAGGAGGAGGCCTCCAAGAGGGCCCCAAGACGGCCCGCGAGGGCCCCAAGACGGTGCTTGAGGCGCCCAAGACGGCCCGAGAGGGACCCAAGAGCCCCAAGAGAGGCCCAAGAAGGGGAACGCGACCCAACAGCAGAGCGTTCCTTCCAAAAGGCCCACAGGAGGCCGCAAGATGACCCCTAAATGCTTCCCGAGAACCCAAAAGGCCCCTAGGAGACGTCCAAGAGGTCCTAACGTAGCCCAAGAGTGCCCTCGATGCGTCAAAACTGCTTCCAGGAGGCCCCCGGGAGGCTTCGGATTGCCTCAATCTGGCCGCAGGTGGCCTCAAGTCGGGCCTCCACGCAGCCAAGACGGCCAATGACGGCTTCAGATTGCAGAACCGATGCCCCCAAGGGACCCTCAGACTCCCCCCCAAGAGGCACCCGAGAGGTGCCTCCAACAGCCAGTTGACGAAGCACGCGGAACACCCCAGAAGCTCCTCAGATGCCGTCGCGCGCCTGTGCTTGATAGCGTTGTCCAGGATCGTCCAGCGCCCCGCCGGCCTGGGCTAGAACCTGAGCGCGCGCGAACCGCGCGCGATGGTTCTAGTGTGTGTGTGTGTATATATATATGCTGCCCTTGGTCAGTCCAGCCGCGATCACGTCGGGGGTATCTTCCCATCTCGGGGCCCGTAGTTGGCCCGAGCACAGGAGGTCGCGGATCCAGATCACACGCAGCAGTAGCGAGTGTTCTGCCCGAGGCTTGGGTCTCGTAGTTGCCGCGGCTGTGACCGCTCCCATAGAGTCGAGGTGGAGCTCAATTTGCAGCGCGAATGGATGCTGACCATCTCGTTGGCGACGTGCTGCTTCAGGGCCACGAGGCCCCCTGAGTACATCGCGGGGCGTGGTGGCCGGAGCGAGGCCGTGATCAGTTGAACTGCTCGCGGCCATCAGTCCACATGTGAAAGTGCTTGTGGATTTTAGCGCCCCGCGCTGCTGGTCCAGTAGGTGTCGCGTGTGCTTGCCGACGAACGCTCGGCGAGCATCCGTGTCTCCGGTGCCCGTGCGCAAGAAGGTGGTTCTTCGCAGGGCTCGTCCCGCGCCAGCGCCCTCCTGCCGTTCCTGTCGGAAAGCTGCGTCGCCTTGTCTTTCGAGCTTGTGTTCGCAGAGCTATGTGGATAATGGGTGCGCAATGGCGTGGCCTGTGCCGTTTCGCGAGTGCGCTGATCTTCCGTATTTGGCGCCGCTGCATGGCGCTGAAGTGCGACTGCGCAAACGCGCATATCGATTCGGGTGATGAGTGTAAAAAACCAATGCTGTAAGCAGAGTGAGGCACTGTTTGGCCAGGCTCTCTGAAGCGAGCTCGGAGTTGGATTTGCCAGCCAGTTCAGCGATTCCGAATGTTTTCAGCGCTTGAATGCACTCGGTCTGGTCCAGCTGATATCCGCTACTGCGCGCGGGGGGCTTGCGCGCCCCGCAACGTGTGAAAGTTCCTTCGCTAACATGCAGCGCACCTTTGCCAGCGGCATCTTCCAGATATTGACCTGACTTGGCCTTCTCGTGAGGTGATCCTGCGACCTGATGTCGTCGGCGTGCTTGGTGTCCAGCAGAAGGAGCTCGCCGTCCTTATGTTTGGCGATGAACTCGCCTATGTTTGGCGATGAGTACGTTTAATGGGCGAGACAGGTGAGTTGGATGGACCAGCATCTCAGGGCATCCTTGCACCTGGTCCCTAGTTCCCCCATGTTGAGAGCATCAAGTGCTAGGCCGAAATCCGCGCGCCCCTTTAGTTTGCGCTGGACTGCGACGGCGCCAGGGGAGAGCTCAAAGTTGACCTCGCGCTCTTCCCCACCTGTTGCCTCGGCGAGTTCCTGGAAGCTGACGCCCTTCAGGGCGGCCTTGTTGACGCCCCGCGCGTCGATCGCCCATCCTCGGCAGGCGGCCTCGGAGACAAGCCAGCTCTGGGAGGGTCGCGATGAGGTGCCTGCGTACGTGGCGATGAGATCGGCGCCAGCGTCCCGGGAGCCTCGGTGGGTCAGCCTCGCGCAGATGATCCGAGCCTTCAGAGATGGGCGCGGTGGATGTCGTGCCCATTCCCCCTTGCTTATCCACCTGCAGTCAAGGATGTCGCGTGCTTCTCGGCGCGCACGCTGCGGGATGCAGTTGTGATCTACCTATGCCTATTCTTGTAGTTTTCGAGCACTGCGGCAGCGACGTTTGCGGCGTGCTCTTGAAACCTCCTCGGGGGCGCGCAAGTCAGCGCCGCGTGCGACCGCTGCCTTCTGGGTTCCTGCCACGTGGACCGTGGGGCGCGCACGTTTACCGTCGGGGGCAGGGTGACATGAGTTTGCGCATCTCGTCCACGGCCAACATTCGCGCGTAGGCATTCCCGGCCTCGTCGGCGTCGGCGGCCCCCGTGGCCTCGAGAGGTACAGAACCTACTGTGACGTAGTGGTTGTGCTGGCACGCCTCTGTTGGCAGGACTTGTGGTAGTGTGTGTGTGACGGGGCAGGTTGGGTCTCCGCTTAAGATCTCCCCGAAAGTGACCGACCCTGTGAACGCGCATGCTTCGCGATTGCATGTTGTTCGTGTGTCGAGGAGGTCCACCATTTGGCGCCGATGAGGTAGCGATCGTTCAAGGTGTCTTCGCGGGGCCCTTCCACGATGGTGGATAGTCTCGTTTCGTCGCGCGTGGAGTCGTCGGGGCGCGCGCCGGCTGCCGACGGATCGGCGCCACGCCCCCGGGCGCCTGCTACTTGGGGGCGCATCTTCCACGAGGTCTCCGCAGCAGCGTCAAGGCGCCTCTCCAAATATGAGAAAGAGGTAGAGAGCACATTTGGCTGCGGTCGTGGCCTAGGAGCTTAACGAGGCATAGTCTGCCAGCCCCGAAGCTCCACCAGGTGTCCGCCTCGCGATGGCCCAGTCGCCGCAAGGCCAGGAGTGGGCCGTCTCGACTGTCCTCGGCCGCGATGCGCTCGAGGCCGCGGCCGACTTGGACGGCCGCGACGCCGTTGAGATGGAAGGCGTTTCTGGCTAAGTACTCGAGGCGGAAGGCCGAAGATCACGCGTCGTCGGCGACAGCGGTGACCGCGCCGGCATCGGCATGGCCGGGGCGTTGAAGGATCTTAGCCGAGAGTCTCACGATGTACTGGTCTACCTTCGTCCATGCCTGACCGTGGGTGTAGTAGGTCGACTCGCAACTCCGCGTGCCAGTCCACCAAAATCCATTGGCCTTCGTGCAGCTCCGAGGCGGCGTGTCTGTTCGGCGCCTCGGTAGTCGATGGTAACGGTGCCCTGTTGGGTACTCATCGTGACGACCGAGGCTTGACCACTCCACCCGCTCGCATCTTTGGTGGATGGAGCTCGTTAGAAGTCGACCAACTGACCTGGCTTGCAGTCCAGGGCCTGCCCTGCGACTGTGGCGCTTGTCCTGGAAGCTCGATTGATGCGGGAGATGGCCGAGGCCCTTCACATTAGTTGCGCCAGTATCTCATTTATCTGGTTTGAGTTGCGTGCCGCGCCTGCCGCGTCATCTGGGAGTGCCAACGTGTCCGGGAGCAACCGCGGTTGCCTTCCGAATTGTGCGTTGCATGGTGTTGCGCCTCCATGGGGTCTGTGGGATCTGCCTGCAAAGCACGGCCTCAGACAGTAGGTCGGGCATGGCGCACCGCGTCGTTCAATCATGCAGGCGTGCTGGTTAGGGCTCGTACTCGGACCGCGATGCCGCGTCGGTCGCAGAATGGCTTAGCTGCGGCACCAAGGATGCCGCGTCTGCCATCCACGATCCGTGTCTTGGATGGCCCGAAGATCGGGGTCCAACATGCTAGGCTGGCAGAGCGCAAGCGCTCCGAGGAGCGGTGCCCAGCATCGCTGGAGTCACCTTGGGGGCGCTTTACTGCATGCCATCTGTCGACGCTATCGATCATGTGACAGGTCGGGCGTCGGCTATAGCAGAGGATACCCCCATCTACTTCCTGATCGAGAGCCGAGACCACCTCGACCGAGGGTGTGATTTGTGACGCGGTGCTGGCCCATGCCCTGCGCTCGTGACATGCGTCTACCACGCTGGCGATGTCTTGGATGACTGTTTTCGGGCGGCGGGCTGTTGCAATTATCCTTTCCATCTGAGTCCGCGCAGCATGCTACCAGCGGATGTGTGATTCACGGATCCCACGGCGCATTTGCGATGCATCGCCAGTGCGTAGCACACGCGAGCTCTGAGTGGCGTCGAAGCTGGTCCAGTCTTCTGGTGCGCGGCCCGTCGCAGCGTCCACGGCTCGAGGCCGCGGCCGAGGTGCTCTGGGAGCTCGGGGCGCTGACGGGCCAGGCGGTTGCGGCGGTTCGTCGCCGTCAAGGAGATCGTCGCGGATTGGAGCTGGCGGCGCAGGGTCTTCGACGGGGCCTCGGTCCAGAGGCGGGCCATCGGTGTTGTCGGGGCTCGCGCTTGATCCAGGGGTTCCTGCCATTGGATCTCGACTCCGCAGCGCTCGGGCCTCGCGGGGAAAGGGTCCGCGTTGGCTGGCGCGGCGCTCTTGGATAACCCTGCGTGGTTCGTCAAACCAGGGGCATTGGCCTGGCCAGCTGGCCCAGCGGGTCTCGCGTGCACCCTGGACAAGAGCACGATGATTCGACTTCTGGAGGGATGGCGCACTTCCCTGGGATCCTTACGCGACGTGGATCCAGATGGCTGCGGTTGCCG
>CAUYUJ010017615.1:865182-880182 GCA_963575745.1 Prorocentrum cordatum | reverse complement strand
GCCCACAGCGCCCTCTGGCAGATCGCGCGCCACGCCATTCTCGGAGTTGAGAGAAAGCGCCGATGCTTTAGGGGGAAGGGAGAGGGGAGAGAGATAATGAGAGAGAGAGGGAGATGGAAAGTCTCTCTCTCTCTCTCTCTCCCTCGCTCTTTCTCTTTCTTTATTTATTTCCCTCTCTCTCCTCCCTCTCTCTCCTCCCTCTCTCTCTCTCTCTTTCTCTCTCTTGTCATATATATATATATATATATATATATGTATATAGTTGTTCCCTCTCTCTCTCTCTCTCTCTTCTTTCCCCCTCCCTCTCTCTCTTTCAGTGTGTCTCTCTCTCTCTCTCTCTCTCACTTATGCGTTGCTTTATTTGTTTATGTCTTTATGTTGTTTTCCTCTCTCTCTCTATATTTCTCTCTCTCTCTCTCTCGTATTCTCTCTCTTTCTCTCGCTCTCTCTCTCTCTCTCTCTCTTTTTTTTTCTCTCTCTCTCTCTATATATATATGTTATCTCTCTCTCTCTTTCTCTCTCTCTCTCTCTCTTTCTCTCTTTCTCTCTCCCTCTCGGTCTCTCTGTCTCTGTCTCTGTGTCCCACTCGATCCCAGGCGCGCGAAAGGCCCCGTGGAAACATTGGGTTTGTGGTGTCAGGCATGTGGAACGCCAGTTTTTGCAGGTGGGCGCCGAGGGATCCCGGGGCGAGAAGTGAGGGGGCCCTGCGTTTGCATTCGGACGCTTTGGTTTTTGTCCCCGCCCCCCGCGGAAAACCCAAACAAAATCACCCTGGAAGCCCCGGGGGGGCTCTGGCCACCAGAAGCCCAGACAACCAACGCATGCAAGTTAAAACGCATGGTTTCCCGATGTCTCGCGCCAGAAATCCGAGGCGCCCAAATGAAAAATAAGGCGTCGCGATGTCTGGGGGTCGGCAACCTTGCGTCTTCATTTGGATGTCATGGATTTCTGGGATGGGAACTGAAGAAACCGCGCGTTCCATTTGGATTCTTGGATTTCTGGATCCCCCCCTTTCGGCGACGGTCCAATCCTGGCCCCCCCCCGGGAGCTCGGGCCCCTCGCGTCGCGACGTCCAATTGAGAACCTATGGCGATCGCGTTCCCCATCCCGGAAATCCCAAACGCCCAAATGGAAGCGCAGGGGTTCCGCGCTCGTGGCGTCGCAAATTCTGCATTCTCAGCTGTTGTTCGTGGATGTCTGGGATGAGAGATGCGGGAACCATGCGTGGTTTCAGCTGGATCCTGGTAGCTGATGTTTGCGGATTCTGGGGATCGGACCTCATTTCTCGCCCCAGTGACCCCCGGAAACCCGCGTGAAAGCGCGAGGTTGCCGCGCCCCTGGCATCGCAGACCGCGCGTTTTCACGGGTGTTGCGACGGGCGCCCGGGAGCGAGAGAGAGAGAGAGAGGGATCGAGAGAGAGGGAGAGAGAGCGAGAGAGAGAGAGAAACTATGAGAAAATGAGAGAGAGAGAGGAAACAGAGAAAGAGAGAGAGAGAGAGAGATAGAGAGAGAGAGAGAGGGAGAGAGAGAGGGATCGAGAGAGAGAGAGAGAGAGAAAATGAGAGAGAGAGAGAGAGAGAAACAAGACAGAGAGAGAGCGAGAGAGAGAGAGAGGGAGAGAGAGATAGAGAGAGAGCGAGAGAGCGAGAGAGAGAGAGAGAAGGAGAAAGAGATACAGAGAGAATGATAGCGAGAGAGAGAGAGAGAGAGATAGAGAGAGAGGTATATGTATATATATATATATAGACTGCATTGGCGCTGCGCGCCATGCACCCTGGTCCTTTGGAATTCGCACGCTAGCGGAGTGCGAGCGTGCGTACATGCGCACACACATGCGTCTATAAATGCATAGTACAGATGTACATAGATGTATACGTTTGCATGGATATGTACATGTATATGCTAATGGTCAGTGTAACTATGTGTGCGCATACACATGCGTATACCAGGCGGTAGTGGCCTGACCAGTTGCTCATATCATCGCGCCACTAAAAGGCGCGAGGGTCTGAGGCAAACGTGGTCAGACTACCATGGGACAACGCGTCGCCGAGGTCAGTGTTGCGAGGACGTCCCGGGTGAAAATGGCCTGAACACCTCCGCTCAGGGGAGGGCATATCCGAAGTCAGCCGTGCGAGGAAGTTTCAAGCGAGGAGTGGTCTGAACACCTATGCTCGGGGCATCCTTGAACTTAGAGTTGCGAGAAGTCGCACGCGAAAGTGGCCGAACCACCATGGTGCAATGCACCTCCGAAGTGAGACTTGCGAGAGTGTCTCAGGCGACAGTGGCTGGAACACCTCAACTGAGAGTGTCTCGGGCTCCAGAGCTGCGGTGATGTCTCAAGCGAAAACGGCGGGACCGATGCGAAGCAAGGCGCTTCCGAGGTCGGAGTTGCGAGCATACATTTGGCGAAGCGGATTAGACTACTTTCCGTTATCTCTTCTTCCTCCTTCCCCTTTTTCATTTCCTCCTCCTCATCCTCCCCCTCCTCCTCCTCATCCTCCTCCTATTCCTCCTCCTCTTCCTCTCCCCCCCCCCGCTTCTTTTTTTGTCCATTCTCTCCATCCCTGGCGGCGCGGCGCGGTGCCGCTCGGCCTCTCTGCGAGTCTAGCGGCAAAGGGTGAGAGAACCCCTCCGAATTAGGAACGGTTTTTCCCAGGCCGCCAAGGGGGCCCGAAGGTAGTTCAGTATAATAAAATGAGGGATGCAGCCGAAGTGGCTGGGAATCATCAAAACAGCGGTGGGGGAGTGAGGAAGATCGGTTGTCCTACAAGCTTGGCAAGCGGGAAGAGGAAATTGAAGAGGATGAGGAGAAGGAGGGGGGGGGGGGGGAGGGAGAGGAGGAGGACGTTGCACGTGTTCGTGCGGCCGTGAGTCCCCAGAGAGTGTTTCCACAGGATGTGTGCTGAAACCGAAGGTTCCCGACGGCCTGATCTCCGAAATGTCACAAAAACCCTGGTTCCCAACAGCGCGCCCGGATGAAATGGCGTCGCGGCCCCGACGGTTTGTATTTAGTGTTGCGAGAAGCTCAGTCTAGGCGGGAGGGGGAACATGAAAAGGAGGAGGAGGAGGAGGAGAAGGAGGAGGATGAAGAGGAGGAAGAGGATGAAGAGGACAGGTTAGGTGGATATCTGGGGCACAGCCGAGGTGTCGCGGAAGAAATCCGCAGCAGAGACTTGGGGGAGTGAAGAGAGGTGCTTCTGCTAGACCTTTGGCGGGGCGGAACGTGAAACATCACGGGGAATTAGGAGAAGGAAGAGGAGGAGGTAGAGGGGGGGGAGAATGAGGAAGAGGAGGAGGAGCTCTTGGGTCCTTCGGTGGTTTGAACGAAAAAGGGCCTCGCTGCGCCATTTGATACGACAACGACGACGAAGAAGGCGACGACAAAGAGAAGGGATAATGAGAAGGGGAGACCGCTGTGTTGGGATCTCGTGGTGCGCCTCTCGGGGCCCTCTGGGAGGCAGTTTTGAAGCCTCTTGGGGGTGTTTTGGGGTTCTTGGGATCTTTTTGGGGTTTCTTGGGGGCCTGTTGGGGGCTCCTTGGGGCCTCTTGGGAGCCTCTTGGGGTCTCGTGGGGCTCTCTCCGGGCTTGTCGGGGCCCCTTCGCGGCAGAAAATTTAGTTTTTGAATTTTTGGGCGCCCTCGTGGGTCTCTCTTGGGGCCGTCTTGGTGCTCTCTTGGGCCGTCTTGGGCGCCTCTTGGGCGGTCTCGGAGCCCTCCTGGACCGTGTCGGGGCCTTTTTGGGGGCCTCGTGGGCAGTAGTGGTGCGATCTAGGGAGCCTCTTGGGCCATTGTGGAGCGTCGGGAAGCGGGAAAAGCGAGAAGGCCAAAAACCTTGAAAAACACATGACGATCAAGAATTATAGCCTCTCGGGGCTGTCTTGGGAGGCTTCTTGGGGGTCTCTGGGGGCGTCTTGGACGCGTCTTGGGCAGTCTTGGGCCCAGATTGGGCGTCTTGGGCCGATCTTTGGGTGTCTCGGGGCCCTCTTTGGCCGTCGTGGGGGCTTTTTTTTTTCCGCGCCGCACTCGCAGGACAGACACGGAGCACTCTGCAGGAGCGCCCCAAAGGCTCGGGGAGGCCGAAATTCGTTGTTTTAAGGGGGGGGGGGGCACCGTACGCCGCTTTTCCGGGGTCCCCGGCCTTGTAAACATATATAGATAGGAATATGTGTGTATATATATATATATACATACAAGTATATATATATAGAGAGTGAGAGAGAGAGAAGAGATGATGATGAGAGAGAGAGAGAGAGAAAGAGAGAGAGAGAGAGAGAGAGAAAAGAGAGAGAGAGATGAGAACGAGAGAGCGGGATGAGGAGAAATAGTGAGGATGAGAGATGAGGAAAGAGAGAAGACAGAGAGCGCAAGAGAGAAAGAGAGAGAGAGTGAGAGAGAGAGAGCGAGAGAGAGAGAGACGAGAAAAAAAAAGAGATACAATAGATTAAGAGGAGAGGCGAGAGAGAGGAAGAGATGGATGAGACGAGAGAGATAGAGAGAGACAAAAAAGAGAAAGAGAGGATAAAAGAGAGTGACTGGAGGAGAGCGCGGACGGTGGGAGAGGAGAGTGAGAGAGACAGAGAGAGGGATATATCTATTACGCATCTATTGAGAGAGAGAAAGAGAGAGAGAGAGTGAGAGAGAAAGCCAGAAAGAGAACCAGATGGAGAGAGAGGAGAAGAGTGAGAGAAAGAGAGAGAGAGAGAGAGCGAGAGAGCGATACATATATTACACAGAGAGAGAGAGAGACGAGTGAGAGAGAGAGATTGAGAGCGAAGAAGAGAGATGAGAGAGAGAGCGAGAATCGGAGAGAGAAGATGAGAGCGAGAGAGAGGGAGACGAGAAGAGAGAGTTTGACTGAAAGAGAGAGAGAGAGAGATGAGAGAGAGAAAGAAGAGAGAGAGAGAGAAAGGGAGAGTTGCGCGAGGATGGGACGAGAAGAGAGAGGGAGAGAGAGTGAAAAGAGAGAAAGAGAGAGAGAGATCGAGAGAGAGGAGGAGAGAGAGCAAGGGATGAGAGAGAGAGATGAGAGAGGGAGGGTGAGAGAGAGCGAGGAGATAGAGATGGAGAGGGAGAGAGTGAGAGAGAGGTATATATATATATATATATATATATATGGTCACACCCCCCCCTGTGATCCACCTCACCCTCTGTTTTCTTATCTGACCGTCACCCTGTTGTTTTCCTATCTCATCGTCGTTCGTGCTTTGAGCTGGTGCTGCTAATCTTTTGTGGTGTTCGATTGAGGGGAGGAGCGGGAGAACAAGAGAGCGACTGAGCGGGAGAAAAGCGCCAGGAGAAGGCGCGCGAAAATGCAAAAAAGGCGAAACATGCAAAAACAAAAACCTAAAGACATCCTAAGAAAACCATGCGAAAAAGTTGCGAAAACCTATGTTTTCCTAGGTTTTGCACCCATCGGAGGCCCCAAACCTGTGAAAACACAAGATTCGAGCGCATATGAATTAGAAAACCCTGTGTTTTCACAGGTTTGGGGCCTCCGATTGGCGCAAAACCTAAGAAAACACAGGTTTTCGCAACTTTTTCTCATGGTTTTCTTAGGATGTCCTTAGCGTTTTTTTTTTTTTTTGTTTTGCATTTTTCGTCTTTTTTTGCATTTTCGCTTGCTTGCGGCCGGCGCCACGTCGGCCCTCCCGCTCCCTGGGGCGGGCAGACGAAAATGCGCATCCGAATTACGAAACCTAAGGAAAAGCAAGGTTTCTGACAGCTGGTAACAATGAAACAAACCATTGCAATCCAATGTTCCCCCGCTCTCGCTCTCTCTCGATTTTCTGGCTCCCATTCTCTTCCCTCGGCGCCTGTTTTCTGTTACTCCGAGCCGGAGGCAGATGATGAGAAGCGGAATGCGCTTGATTGGGAGAGGAGGAGGAGGAGGAGAGGGAGGAGGAGCAGCGAGGAGGACGAGGATTGTGAGGATGAGGAGGGGAAGGAGGTGGCTTTGGATTACATTGCTTGGCATTGCTAGGCAGTTCTTGTCAATGGTAAGCATTGCGGCAGCGATTGGCAGCACATTGCATTGCGTGCACTCCTTGGCATTACTTGGCATCGCTTAGCTTTGCTTGGCATGGATTTGCGATGCTTGGCATTACGTTGCCTCGCTTTATTTCGTATTGCCGCGCATGGCGTTGCATTGCTTTGAATCGTACTGATGTCCATTGGGTTGCTTTGCTGTGAACTGCTCTCCACTGCCTTGCGTGGCTTTGCATCGCTTTGCTTTGCTTCGCATTGTTTTGCCTGCCTGGCATTGCTTGGCATTGCTTGGCATTTGTTTCGTGTCCATGCCACTTGGGCTTCTGATTACATGTCCCCTCCAATCTCCCTTGCTTATCTCCTCCTCCATAGCCTATTCGGCTTTGTTTATGTTTAGTTTCTTTTGCTTCGTTCCCCAGCGTGGCCGCCCCAGCACGCCATGCCAGCTTTTTCCAAAGAGGCCGTCAAAACGAAGACCGATAATTGCAGAGATCGGAAGCGCGCAGCGTCGCTGAATAATTGGGTGGCCAAACCGTGGGTGAAACAGTTCTTGAAAGAAGCTGCACAGAAGCACCTCCAGAAGTTTCACAACACGTGTGCAACCCTTCGACGTGAGAAGGCGGACCTTTCAAAGCAGGTCAAGACCCAGCGCAAGGAGTTGTTTGTCATGCGTCGCGACAAGTTCGTGGCCGAGGTGTTGTGGAGGTAGTAAACACACCCACCCACCCCATTAGAAGTGCAGCAAGCGCAACTAATGCAAACCAAAACGGTAAACAGCGTAGAACGGCAACGGGGTGAACAACCTTACAACACATGCACGCCACAAGCCAACCGCAACACTGTGCATTAGCATTCCCCCGCAGCGCGCGGCCGAGAACAACCGCAAGGCCTACGAGAGGGCCACGACGGGAAAGGACAAACTGGACGGCGTGGTGGAGGAAGCAGCGCGCCTCAGGCTTGGCGGTGCGCCTGTTTGCGGGGGGAGAAAATGAGTTATGTTTTTTCTTTTACAATTAATGTTTTGGGCTCTATAGGACGCTGCTCAGACAGCCCCTGGAAAAGCGGAGGCGCTTTCTCAGGGCCATGCTGTTTTCCAAGAAAGCCGGCCCCTCTTTTCCCTCCTCGCCGGCGCGCCGCCGAAAAAAAAGGCAACAGCTGCGCAAGGCCAGAGCCGAGGGCAGAGCGGAGGGCGCGGCCGCGGCCAAGAGGGAGGCGGCGAAGGAACACAACAGCTTGCAGAACGCACTCTGGGAGAATAAGGTTTTGTTTTGTGTGAAAAAACGGGAGCCACCGCCCGCCACCCGGGGAGCAGACTTGGGCTCCACCCAGGCGCTCGCCTGGGGGCGCGCCAAAGTTTTCGATGGGGGGCCAATCAGGCCAAGTACAACAAACTCCTCTCGGAGAAGTGCCGCTTCCTCGCGCTGGCCACCGCCGCGCAGAGGGAGAACTACTTCGAGCTGGCCAAGAAGCCCAAGACTCGGAGGAGCATCCGTGACGGATGCTTCGGCAGCCAGTAGGCTGGTTGCCGGTGCTAACGACGAATTCAAGTGCCACGCCTGCTCGCAAAAGAAGGAAAAGAAACACGGGGTTCCGATCAGTCACAAGCAAGATCACCAGTTCGTGACGCCGCAGCACAACCACCCAGCATTTAAAGCTGGCTGGGGCAATGCGTCCGCTCCGCTGTCAGATAAAGCTGTCGTGTGCACGTGCGCGGCGTGGGGCCCCTCTCAGGCTAAGTGCCACCAGATAACAGGTCACAGCAGCAACATTGAGAACACATACTTGCGCCTGGATGAAGCGAGGATGAAGTACGTGCTCAAAAAGGAAAGGACAATTCGCTTTGGCTCGGTCGAGGAATGGAGCGACATTGAAGCCGATGAAGTCGACTTGGGCAAAGAGGACGACTGGAGGAAGACGGACAAGCAGAAACCAGTTCAATGGGAGCAGTGGGGAGGCATCGTCGAGCGCGGTCGGCCGCATGCGCTGGCGCTGACTAGCGCGCTCCTCAGATGCTGCTCTGATTCGTATCCTCGCGCGCAAGCCCTTCTGGTTTTCGGTGCTTGCGTTGCTGCCGTCGCGCGATTTCGCCGAGAGAAGATCCGATTGGGCGATTGCGATCGATCGTGCGATGGTCGCGAAAGCACCGCTCCGATCGATATGCACTGCGATGCGATCAGGCAGCCGGCCCGCGATCTCGCCGAGCTCTGGTTTGGTCGGTTGGGCGATATCAGACACGATCCGACATCGAAGCCTACGCTCCCATCGATTTGCACGGAGATGTTCGTAAACGAACAGATAAGGATTTGATCCGCGCCGCGCGACTCGTCGCGCCCCAGGGCCAGGGCCAATTCGCAAGCGGGATGGAAGCCGACCACCAGGAAGCATTTGGAGAATACCAACGTGGTTTTGCATACCGACGGCGCCCGCGCATACAGAATGCGCAACCCCCGGTGTTATTCGCGACAACGTGGTGCATTGCAAGAAAAAGGTCGTCTTTAAAGGAAAGACAGTATGGGTGAAACCGAAGTACTCAGAGATTAAGAAGCACATTCTTCCTGGCAGGCAGCACCTTTCTGCGAAAACAGGCGCGCAGATCATCGACCGTTTCTGGTCCCACTTGAGAGCGCACCTGGGCAAGCGCGCGCGCAAGGTCAACAACGTATCCATGTGTCGACGTATTCGTTCTGCTCAGTGGACGCACTGGGAGAAAGGCCAGGACCTGTGGGTCCGCGCAGGTGAGATGCTGAGGGCTCTCTATTGATACTTGGCCGCATAGGTACTTGTAGGCGCTGCAAAGGCACTTGCAACTTTGCGCGCGAAAAACAATTATGGCAAGTTAATGACAGGTGATCGCAGATTGAATGAAACATTGAAACAGCGATGAGGTGGATCACAGGGGGGGGGGGGGGGGGGCATATAATATATATATAATACCTATATATTATATATATAAATATTATATATAGGAGGTGATTCGGTTTCGTTGTTCGTGCGTGTCCGCGCGCCGCGGGCGGGCGGAACGTGCCGCCGCACGGGCGGGCGAAGAAAGTCTCCTTGTGGGCTGAGGCGGGCGGGACCAAATGATTCCCTTCCGGGGGCGGCGGGGGCCCCCGCGGTGCCCGCCGGTGACCAGCTGGTGTCCCGTAGTGGATTGATGCGCGGCCGGGCCAAATGATTCCCTTCCGGGCGGCCGGGGCCCCGCGGTGTCCCGCCGGTGTCCCGCGGTGTCCCGCGGTGTCCCGCGGTGTCCCGCGGTGCCCCGCCGGTGTCCCGCGGTGTCCCGCGAGGATGATGAGATGATGAGATGGTGATGATGATGATGATGAGATGATGATGATGGTGTCCCGATGATGAAGATGATGATGTTGATGATGGTGTCGATGATGATGATAGTGTCCCGGTGATGAGGATGATGATGCTCATGATGATTATGTTGATGATGATGGCGATGATGGTGTCCCGATGATGATGATGATGATGATGATCCCGATGATGTTGGTGATGATGATGTTAATGGAAATGGTGTCCCTGCGATAATGGTGTTGATGATGATGAATGTTGATGATGATTATGGTGCCCCGATGGTGATGCTGAGGATGATGATGATGATGGTGATGATAATGATGGTGATGCTGGTGGTGTCCCGATGATGACAATAATGATAATGACAATGTTGATGATGATGTCACTCATAATGATGATGGTGCCCCAATGATGATGATGTTGTTGATGATGCTGTCGATGATGATGATGCGATGATCATGATGCTGCTGTCCCGAGGATGATGACGATGTTGATCATAATGTTGATGATGAGAACGATGGTGATCATGATGGTGTCCCGATTATAATGATGATTCTGATGATGCTGCTGACGATGATGATGACAGTGTCCCGATGATGATGATATTGATGATGGGATGCTGATGGTGATGATGATGCTGTTGTCCCGATGCTGATGCGGACGTTGATGATGTTTGTGATGATGATGACGGTGCCCTCATGATGATGGCAATGTTGGTGATGATGTTGATGTTGATGGTGTTGATGATGATTACCATGACGTTGATTGTGAGAGCGATTGTGATATCCATAGTGAGATCGAAATTGAGACCGAATGTGAGATCGATTGTGTGATCGATTGTGAGATCGATTGTGAGATCAATTGCGAGATCGATCGAATGAGATAGATCGAGTGAAATCGATTGTGAAATCGATCGAGTGAGATCGATCGAGCGAGACCGATAGTGAGATCGATCTTGAGATCGATAGTGAGACCGATCGAGTGAGACGTTGGTTCCCCCCCCCGAACCTCCTTATCACCCGAAGGGTGGTCGTATATATATATCGAGAGAGAGAGAGAGAGAGAAAGAGAGAGAGAGAGAGAGAAAGAGAGAAAGAGAGAGAGCGAGAGGGAGAAACAATTGACGACAACAACAACAGCGCGAAAATTATATATATATATATAGAGAGAGAGAGAGAGAGAGAGAGAGAGAGAGAGAGAGAGAGAGAGAGAGAGAGTCTGAGAGGAGGTGAGAGAGGAGGAGAGGTTTTGAGGGGGGAGGGGGAGATGGGGAAGGAAGAGAGACGAGAGGAGAGGATTGTGAGGATGCGGAGGTGGGGAGATGAGGGAAGAGAGGAACAGTGGAGGTGAGAGAGAGGAGAGGAGAGAGAGAAACGTAGAGTAGAGAGGGGGGGAGAGAGCGAGAGAGAGGGAGGAGAGAGAAATATAGAGAGAACAATGAGGAGAGGACGAGAGAGAGAGAGAGAGAGAGAGAGAGAGAAAGAGAGAGAGAGAGAAAAAAGAGAGAGAGAGCGAGAGATATAATAAGAGAGAGAGAGAGAGAGAGAGAGAGAGAGAGAGAGAGAGAGAGAGAGAGAGAAAAAAAAAAGAGAGGGAGAGGGGGGACACATTAAAGTGGGGAGGGGAGAAAAAAGAGAGAGAGAGAGAGAGAGAGAGAGAGCGAAAAACAACAAAACAAAGCGGGCGAAGGACCCAACCATATGCAGTTGTCAGTACCGCAGCTGCGGGTTTCATGTTCAGTGGAATTCCCCATAGGACTACGGAACGTGTGAGGGGTGTGCCGAGATGGGTGCCACTGGGGCATTCGGCGAAGCTCCCTATGGGGACAGGAAACACGCGCGGGGCGTGCCGACATTGGTGGCGGAAACGCATGTGAAGGCCGCCGCTCGGGCCTCCAGTGGAGCTCCCTATGGGTCCCCGAAACATGATGCTGCTGCGGGGGGGGAGCCGGGATGGCTGACGGAGACGCATGTAAGCGCCGCTACTGGGGCCTTCGTGGAGCTCCCTATGGGGCCACGAAGCGCGTGAGGGGTGTACTGGGATGTGTTGCGGGGACGCATGTGAGCGCCGCCACTGGGGCCTTCGGTGCAGCTCCCTATGGGGCCACGAAACGTGTGAGGGGTGTGCCGAATTGGGTGCGGGTGGTGACGCATGCGGGCGGTGCCACTGGGGCCTTCGGTGTAGCTCCCTATGGGGCCACGAAGCCTGTTGTTGTGAGGGGCGTGCCGGGATGGGTGGCGGGGGCGCATGTGAGCGCGGCCGCTGGGGCCTTCGGTGGAGCTCCCTATGGGGCCACGAAACGTGTGAGGGGTGTGCCGAGATGGGTGGGTGTGGGTGACGCATGTGAGCGCCGCCGCTGGGGCCTCCGGTGGATGATGGGGCCACGAAACCTGTCAGGGATGTGCCGAGATGGGTGTGCGGGACGCATGCGCATGTGAGCGCCGCCACTGGGGCCTTCGGTGGAGCTCCCTATGGGGCCACGAAACGTGTGAGGGGTGTGCCGACTTGGGTATGTGCGTGACGGCATGCGGGCGGCGGCGGCACTGGGGCTTAGGTGGGGTCACTATGGGGCCCGGAATTTGTGAGGGGTGTGCCGAATTGGGGTGCGTGACGCATTGGGGCGGCCAGCACTGGGGCCTTCGGTGGAGCTCCCTGTGGGGCCACGAAACGTGTGAGGGGTGTGCCGACTTGGGTGTGCGGGACGCATGCGGACGGCAGCCATGGGGCCTTCGGTGGAGCTCCCTATGGGGCCACGAAACGTGTGAGGGGTGTGCCGAAATGGGTGTGCGGGACGCATGCGGACGGCAGCACTGGGCCTTCGGTGGAGCTCCCTGTGGGGCCACGAAACGTGTGAGGGGTGTGCCGAAATGGGTGTGCGGGACGCATGCGGACGGCAGCCATGTGGCCTTCGGTGGAGCTCCCTATGGGGCCACGAAAAGTGTGAAGGGTGTGCCGAAATGGGTGTGCGGGACGCATGCGGACGGCAACACTGGGGCCTTCGGTGGAGCTCCCTATGGGGCCACGAAACGTGTGAGGGGTGTGCCGAAATGGGTGTGCGGGACGCATGCGGACGGCAGCCATGGGGCCTTCGGTGGAGCTCCCTATGGGGCCACGAAACGTGTGAGGGGTGTGCCGAAATGGGTGTGCGGGACGCATGCGGACGGCAGCACTGGGGCCTTCTGTGGAGCTCCCTATGGGGCCACGAAGCGTGTGAGGGGTGTGCCGAAATGGGTGTGCGGGACGCATGCGGACGGCAGCACTGGGGGCCTGCGGTGGGGCTACCTATGGGGCCACGGAACGTGTGAGGGGTGTGCCCGAACAGAATTGGGGTGTTGGGTGAACGCATGCGGGCGGCAGCACTGGGGCCTTTGGTGGAGCTCCCTATGGGGCCACGAAACGTGTGAGGGGTGTGCCGAATTGGGTGTGCGGGACGCATGCGGGCAGCAGCACTGGGGCCTTCGGTGGAGCTCCCTATGGGGCCACGAAACGTGTGAGGGGTGTGCCGAAATGGGTGTGCGGGACGCATGCGGGCACACCCACTGGACCTTCGGTGGGGCTACCTATGGGGCCACGAAACGTGTGAGGAGTGTGCCGAAATGAGTGTGCGGGACGCATGCGGGCACACACACTGGGACCTTCGGTGGAGCTCCCTATGGGGCCACGAAACGTGTGAGGGGTGTGCCGAAATGGGTGTGTGGCAGCAAGGCACTGGGGCCTTCGTTGGGGCTTCTAGGGGCCACGAACGTGTGAGGGGTGTGCCGAATGTGTGGGTGTGTGTGACGCATGCGGGCGGCAGCACTGGGGCCTTCGGTGGGGCTCCCTATGGGGCCACGGAACGTGTGAGGGGTGTGCCGAATTGGGTGTGGGTGACGCATGCGGGCGGCAGCACTGGGGCCTTCGGTGGGGCTCCCTATGGGGCCACGAAACGTGTGAGGGGTATGCCGAATTGGGCGTGCGGGACGCATGCTGGCGGCAGCACTGGTGCCTTCGGTGGAGCTCCCTATGGGGCCACGGAACGTGTGAAGGGTGTGCCGAATGGGCACAATCAGACTATTCCTCCGCCCGGGCATCCGGGCGGGAACCCGGGCACACGGGCGCCAGGGCACGCGGGCATCCGAGCACCCGGGCACCCGGGCATCCGGGCACCCGGGCACCCGGGCACCCGGGCATCCCCCGGGCACCCGGGCATCCCCCGGGCACCCGGGCACCCCCCGGGCACCCGGGCACCCGGGCATCCCCCGGGCACCCGGGCACCCGGGCATCTTCCGGGCACCCAGGCAGGAGGGAGGGAGGAGGAGGAGCAGGAGGAGGAGGAGGAGGAGGACCAGAGAGAACCCAGGATGCATCAGCGATGCTGCTATACTTCCCCCCGTCCCAAGTCCCCCCCTCATAAGTTCATACAAAAATCCTTTTCACACCTGGACGCGCGCCGTTGAAAAGCAGGCGCCCCATTGGTCTGACATTGATGAGGAACTCCGCGCTTTGAAGTTCAATGCATCTGGCAGGTTTTTGATGAGCAGCAATTGAATTTTTTGTTAACAAATATAAGTCATATGTGTTTGAAGAGATATATCTCAAGCTTCTCAGAAAACCGATGGCTAGGTAAGGATATTTGTGTCCCGCGTGGTGAGGTATTATTTGGACTGTTGCTCATGCCCTGGACGCGTGCTAGACCAACGCGAATGTACCGCGAGGTGAGATGAGATGTCGATATTTGGACGCACGCGTTGAAATCGAATCGTAAAACAAACGCGCGCGGGCAGAACCTCTGCAACATTTTGTATTGAAGCACCGATGGGCTTCGAAGGCTTTTACGTTGAACTGCTTGCAATACTATTGTGTTTGGTATGGGTTTGACATGTTCGCGCGCGCGTGGATTTTGCATGATGTTTTGCACGGGATTATGACAATTGCGTTTTACATGTGCACGAATGTGCGCGGCGCTATTGCGAGAGCCGCATTTTGAAAAGGAACCGGCCTCCATCCCTGTAACTGTTGGAAACGTTTAAGACGAATGCGCGCGGCGGTAAGGAGAGAGCCCAATTTTGAAAATTACCCGCCGTCCATCCCTGTAACTTTTGGAAACTCTTAAGACGATTAGGCGAGACCGCAGTTTGAAAAGGAACCGCCCTCCATCCCTGTAGCCGCTGAAAACTTGTAAGACGAATGTGCGCGGCGCCTTAGCGAGAACCCCATTTGGAAAACGACCCGCCCTCCATCCCTGCATGATGGAAACTTTTAAGACGAATGCGCGCGGCGCTAAGGCGAGAGCCCAATTTGGAAAACCACCAGCCCTCCATCCTTGTAACTGTTGGAAACTTTGCAGACGAATGTGCGCGGCGCTAATGCGACAGCCCAATTTGGAAAACCACACGCCCTCCATCCGTGTAATTGTGGGGGAACCTTTAAGACGAATGTGCGTGGCGCCTTAGCGAGAACCCACTTTGGAAAACGTGCCGCCCTCCATCCCTGTAACCGTTGGAAACTTTTAAGACGAATGTGCGCGGCGCTGATGCGAGAGGCCAATTTTGAAAACGACCCGCCCTCCACCCCCGTAAGTGTTGGAAACTTTTCAGACGAATGTGCGCGGCGCATTAGCGAGAGTCCAATTTTGAAAACGACCCGCCCTCCATCCCTGTAAGTGTTGGAAACTTTTAAGACGAATGTGCGTGGCGCCTTAGCGAGAGCCCAAGTTGGAAAACGACCGCCCTC
>CAUYUJ010017615.1:850182-862682 GCA_963575745.1 Prorocentrum cordatum | reverse complement strand
GTGGTAGTGGTATTAGTATTCGTATTATTATTATCAATAGTATTATTATTAGTAGTAGAAGAAGAAGTAGTAGTAGTCGTAGTAGTAGTAGTAGACGTAGTAGTAGTGGTAGTAGTAGTAGTAGTAGTAGTAGTAGTAGTTTTAGTAGTAGTAGTAGTAGTAGTCGTCGTATTAGTCGTAGTAGTAGTAGTAGTAGTAGTAGTAGTAGTAGTAGAAGTAGTAGTAGTAGTGATGGTAGTGGTAGTAGTAGTCGTAGTAGTAGTAGTAGTAGTAGTAGTAGTAGTAGTAGTAGTAGTAGTAGCAGTAGCAGTAGCAGTAGCAGTAGCAGTAGCAGTAGCAGTAGCAGTGGTAGCAGTGGTAGTAGTAGTAGTAGTAGTAGTAGTAGTAGTAGTAGTAGTCGTAGTAGTAGTAGTAGTAGTAGTAGTAGTAGTAGTAGTAGTAGTAGTAGTAGTAGTAGTAGTAGTAGTGCGGTGAGGTGAGGTGAGGTGAGGTGAGGTGAGGTGAGGTGAGGTGAGGTGAGGTGCTCTGGCCATTGCCGCCACAGACATCCTCGCAACGTTGACCTCGGATATGCCCTGCCCCATCGTGGTCTGGCCACTTCTGCCTGAGACATCCTCGACACTATGATCTTGTATATGCCCTGAGTTCAGGTGTTCAGGCCACTTACGCGTGAGACGTTCTCCGCATTCCGACCTCGGAGGTGCCCTGCCCTATGGTGGTCCGGGCATTTTCGCTTGAGACATCCTCGCATCTCTGGGTTGCGGGATGCACGTAGGGTTCTGTAGGGATTCGTGTAGGTTCCGTTGGGGATTAATGTCGGAGTCTTTAGGGATCCACGTAAGGTTCTTTAGTGATTCATTCGGGCTCTTTTGGGATTCATGTGGGGTTCTTTATGGATTCATGCAGGGTTCCAGGCGTCTGGGCACCTGGGCACCCGGGCACCCGGGCACCCGAACGGGGCTCAGGCAGCTCGGCATCCAGGCATCGCCCAGGCAGCCAGGCACCCGGGCATCCGGGCATGCGGGCACCATTTCGCATAAGGTACGGGCCCGGGCATCCGGGCACCCGGGCATCCGGGCACCCGCGGGTGCCCGGGCACCCGGGCATCCGGGCACACGGGCACCTGGGCCGGCCCGGGCACCGAGGCACCCGGGCATCCGGGCACCCGGGCACCCGGGTGTCCGAGCGGCGGGGCCGGACCGCAGAGATAGGCATTGATCGGGCAGCCGGTCACCCGGGCACCCGGGCATCCGGGCACCCGCGGGCACTTAAGTACGGGCCCGGGCATCCGGGCACCCGGGCATCATCCGGGCATCCGGGCACCCCAGAGCTTCACCCAGCATCAGATTCTGGATCCGCCTCAAATTTTTGATCTTGGTGCTCTGGACTCATATTTTAGGTTTATCCTATGAAACGCGGGATTTTAGATCTAGATCTAAATTTTAGATCTAGACCTAAATTTTAGATCCAGACTTAAATTGGGGTGTTGTTTTTCTACTATCGATACTATTATCGATCTCATTGCCGATTTCATTATCTCATTATCGATCTCATTATGGATCTCACCGTCGATTTTACGATCGATCTCACTGTCGATCTCTCCTTCTTCTCCTCCTCCTCCTTCCTCCTCCCCCTCCTCCTGGTCCTTCTCCTCCTCCTGCCTTCGTTCAGTTGCGAGTCTGGGGGGGGCCTTTAGAACTTCGTCTGGGTATCTTCAGGGTCGGCCGTTGCCGTCGTTCGCGAAGTCGCGCGTGCACCCCCTCCACTCCCCCATGAGACCCTTGGGAGCCCTGTGGTGCTTTGTGGCGTTGTCTTGGAAACTTGTGGAGCCATCTTGGGGCCTTGTCGGTTTGTGTTCTTCTGTTGGGAACCTTGTGGTGCCGTCTTGGAGGCCCTCTGGTGCCGTCTTCGGTGCCTTTCGTTTTCTGCGGGCAACGCTTCAGGCCGCACTCTGGTCCAGTTGACCAGCACACGGGGGTCAAGGAATTCAGCGACGCAAACTTAAAGTGCCAGCAATCTGGCATCACGAAGACAAGCATGAGGGCACAGGTGACGTCAGTGACGACGATCTGTTGATAATGGTGATGGTGATGATGTTGTTGATGATGGTGATGATCCTGAAAGGGGTCGCCTGGCCCTGACAAAAATGCAAGCATAAAAACTTGCAGTGATAAAGGATCCTTGTCTACAAGGACTCACCGACCAGCAAACGCTCAAGCATTGACTCTGCGAACGTGTCTGGATGGCATTTTCGCCCAATATTGCGGAGCAAAAGATTGAGCGTCTCATCCTCGTACGTTGTGTGAAACCTGCAGTTGCCAGACTGACATATGTTCATCGTGAGGTGAATGAACAAGTGGTGTTTCGGATGATAGTGGAACCCCCCTGCACCATACAGAACGCAATGGTTGACGCAATGAGTCATCATATCCTGTTTCACATTCGTGCTGGTTACTCGGCTTTCAGCCGCTACGATACTATACCACTGTTTCAACGCGGTGCCAGCCTCAAACAGGCTAGCGTGCACTTCAGCATCTCTGAAGGCCTCGCCGTAAACCATCATCTCCTGTAAGATGAATCCCACGATGCCACGGCTTTCGGCGCCCTTCGCTTTCAGCGTCGGGTCGTCCGAATGAAGACCTATCATTTGCAACGAAAGATCGTCGATCTTGCTTATTGGCGAACTTCTATGTAATCTGTTGTATCGCCCATACCACCTGCGCAACCGAGATTTCATGACAAGAAGTCCCGAGGCTAAGCGATCATCCGCTAGTGCGTCCTCTACCCCATAAAT
Organism: Prorocentrum cordatum; assembly: GCA_963575745.1. Lineage (NCBI taxonomy): Eukaryota > Dinophyceae > Prorocentrales > Prorocentraceae > Prorocentrum > Prorocentrum cordatum. The sequence continues at coordinate 859,888 of CAUYUJ010017615.1, read as the reverse complement.
GTTTGAACGGAGCATCTCTGTCAAGCACGCACCAGCCCAACATTGCGTTACCCCCAAATCGACCACGTGGAGGACATCTAAAACAAGATGAGTCACAGAAAGCCCGAATATTCCTTGCATGCGCACCCCTGGGATGTCAAAAGTGCATGGGACCCCTGCAATACCTGTGTTGTCATCCGTGCGGAAGAACAAGACGGTACATGGCAACGATACGTCCTGGAGATGACTGTGAACCAAACAAAACAACATGTTTCTAAACCGTGAAGCTGGATCCCCAGAGAGAATGCGAAGTTCCATTTTCGGACCCCGAGACCTCAGGTATAAACTCAAACTTCCCCTGGAAAACTTGAAGTGTGTGTTGTTTGATTCACGGCCAACAATCCTCGAGGCGATGCAGATCTGGCATACGTTCTGTGCACACCAGCGAATCTCCCGAGATGAGCCCAAAATCATCCAAGCGCTTGCCAACTACTCTTCCCCAAGGATGCGCCTTCCTGAAACGCAAAGCTCCCACAAGTGTTCTTAGTTGATCTGAGGTTTCAATATTTACTGTGATGACTTGCCTTGTCAGCTCATCAATATAATCATCCATTGTTCGTTCGTCCCAAGGCAATTGAATTGAAGAGCAACTGCTGTATTCTGTATGCATGTTAGTAAGGCGGCACCGACACTTCGGACACGGGCATCTGGCAGTCCATCGCTTTAGACGGGCTATGTCACAATGCTCAGGCCAATCGCATCTGTATTCAGTAACCGCACCGTGAAAGCCTAAAGTTGCGCCTGCTTTCTCGGCGCGTAGGGAGTCCTCCTCCCGCCAAGGCAAGCCGTCGAAACGCTCATTCATATGTATCGATGGTCCCCCGAACAGGTGTAAGCCGAATGTGTGTTTGCCGCGTGGGCATCTGAATGCTCCGGTTGCCAAACACACGTTTGGGTTGACACACGTTGAGGGGGCCATCGAATGTTTACCCTCGGCAAGGCAATTCAACGACTTGTTGATCACTACTTGGACTGCATCTGTAGTGCACCTGCCATTGCAGCCGCACTGGCACATCTGCTTTTTCAACAACAGCCACATGACATGTCTTTTTCGCTGCCACGTGACGTTGCACATGCCAACCAGCACAGAACCAGCTTTGTAAACAGGAGTGGCATCGCTGTAGAGCCCAATCGGAACAGTGTTCGCAATTCCATTCTGTTGAGTTACAATGTGTTCAGTATACGATGGAACCATAACTTCGTCGGGGTCTTGTTTTTTGTAATCCATGCTGCTCCTGTTCGTTTCATACATGCTACTGAACACCTCATGGGGCAAACGAACTGGTATCCACTTAAATACTCTAGACGCCGAGCGCCTGTCGTAAACTGGCACCTTGACATAGTAAAACTTCCCTCGCAACTCTCGCAAGCCGAGAGCTTGACGCACATGCCTGGCGTGATTGCGTCCAAGATGACCAGGGTTCACTCCGAGGTCTGCGACCTCAGCGGCGCCTGCACGACTAGAGAGAAACGCCTCCGAGCACAATTCTTTACAAGTCTTGGCGCCCACGGACCACTGGCGCAACAAGTACTTGCGATATTCCAAGCCTGCGTCGCGAGACCTTCCCGCTTCAACGGATGTTGGTTTTGTGACGTTCTCGGATCTCCGAGCAGGTAAATTCCGTAATCGGATGCCCGCAGCTCGTTTCGTCATCGATGCCAAAATGGCTATATACGGATTGTTGTGTTTGTTGGTTGTTGATGCTGGCGACGGGCGATTGCACGTGACACGAACCCTGACGACGACGACAATCGGTTTTGAAGAGAGGACGGGGGGGATGAGGGTTCGGCCAACTAGACCACAGTCGGTTTCCAGAAGGGCGTGTTCCCCTCTTCTTCTTGGGGCTGCTTGTCGGAAGGGCTGCATCTTTTTCGTCTTGGGGCGTGCTACAGCTATTGCTATACCTGCCATTGCTACACTGAGCCCGCTGCTACACTACATTTGTGCTTATTCGCTTTCGCGTCAGTCCGCAGATGCCCCTGACCCCGCGTTGGAAGCCACTTCCTCCCCCTGACCCTCTCCTCGCCCTCCTCCTCCTCCTCCGCCGCCTCATCGTTCTCCTCCTCGTCCTCCTCCTCCTCTTCCTCCTCCTCCTCACCCTCGCCCTCCTCATGGATCCTTGCTTCCGCGTAGCTCCGCCGATGCTGTTGACCACATGTACTCGTTGCAAGCCAATGGCCTCAGATCCCGAGAAGCACGTGCAAGAAGACTGGTGAGTTCAAAGCTTTTCGAGCACATCTCCCCACGACGCTCGGCAGCTGCAGGACAGAGAGAACGGGACGCAGCCCCATGGCAGCATCCGAAGCCGTAAAAACATCAGCCACGACAGCAAGCAGAGGAAGAGGAGAAGAGTGACGATGATGATGATGAGGAGGAGGAGGAGGAGGAGGAGGAGGAGGAAGAGGGAGGTGGAGGAGGAGGACGAGAAGGAGGAGGAGGAGGAGGAAGATGAGGAGGAGGAGGAGGGGAGGCTGATCGCTCTGGCGCGCACTGCTTCTAACAAGCTGTGCTTACATATAGCTAAGCTGCACACGTGTAGCTATGGGCCAGCTGCGCTGACCCCGCCACTAGACGCCAGGGATGAGGCGGCCTTACTGCGCTTCTGCGCATCGATCTTCTGCTTGAGCTTGATGTTGTACATCTGCATCAAAGGGTTGACCTCGGCGTCGATGACACCCTTGCTGACCCCAACCTCTTTCTGAATGGCGTTGGCCCAGTCCTTGAGCCCGTCACCGTGCATGGACTTCAGGTTCGCAGGAGAAGAGAAGAGCACCTCATCGTTCATCTTCGAGTAGGTCGAAAGAGTCGCATCAACTGCAAGCTGGAGCTCCGCCACCATGCCCTGGGCCCAGCCCCAGTCGGAGTCCTTCACCGCGGACTTACTGATGATCTTGGCTGCGATGTTGCACTGCTGCACGAACTGCTTCGCGTCGCTCAACGCCTTGTTGAGCGCGATGTCTGCCTCGGCGGCCTTCTTGGGCTTCTTCTGGGGTGGCTCGGGCTCGCCACCATCCTCTGACTTGATTGGCGGCTCTGTGACTCCGACTTGAGAGGCAGAGTCTTCAGGGCGAACTTCAGACACCCCCGAGCACCCCGAGGTCACACCCGCCGCCGAGCTCACGTCGGAGGTAGGCTTGTCGATGCTCTTATGGTTCTTGATGTTCCCGAAGGCGGCGGCAAGCGTGATCTGATTCTTGGACTTCTCCTCCTTGATGGCCAAGGGAGGCGTGACTGCAACCGCCTTGGGAGCGTCCGCTGCTGCCGGCTGGACTGCGGCGGCAGCGGCTTGAATCGGCACAGCGGGAGTCACGCTTGGCGCCGTCTCTGCTGACGTAGCGGCCACCGCCAGCGAAGAGCGCACGCTGCTCACCGAAGATGCGGCCTCACCACGCAATCTAGCTTCCACTTTTTTCCTTTCCGCCTCAAGGATCCCGTCGTCAGGCTTGGAGAGGCCCTGCGCCTGCGCCTGCATCAAGACGCTCTGGAGCTCCTCCTCTGGAATGTCCGCCTCTCCTTGGATCTCGAGAGACCTGGTTCGGTCGAAGCCCTCGTCCAAGTACCGCTGGCGGTGCAAGTACTCGAGCCTCTCTGTATCCTCGTTGTACGCCACGAAGGGGTAGCCCTTCGCGAGGGCCTTCTTGATGATGTTATCCGTGGCCACCTCCCCCTCCGCGTCGTGGCCCTCCTCCTCGAGGGTCTTGGCGCGCGGGCGATAGAAGCCCCGCTTGCCCTGACTGATGCGCTCCTGCTGAGTGTTTTTCTTGGTGGCCGACGCGTTCTTGACGCGAGGCTTTATTTCTTTTTTTTTTTTTTTTTTGTTTTTTTTTTTTTTTTTGTTTTTTTTTTTTTTTTTTTTTTTTTTTTTTATTTTTTATTTTTTTTTTTTTTTCTTTTTTTTTTTTTTTTTTTTTTTTCTTTTTTTTTTTTTTTTATTTTCTTTTTTTTTTTTTGTTTTTTTTTTTTTATTTTTTTTTTTTTTCTTTTTTTTTTTTTTTTTTTTTTTTTTTTTTTTCTTTTTTTTTTTTTTTTCTTTTTTTTTTTTTTTTTTTTTTTTTTTTTTTGTTTTTTTTTTTTTTTTCTTTTTTTTTTTTTTTTTTTTTTTTTTTTTTTTCCTTTTTTTTGTTTTTTTTTTCCGCCCATTGCGCTCGAAATTGCTGCTGGGCGATGTTGCCCTTGCACTTCTGATAGTCTGCCCACTCCTGCTCAGAACACTTGCGCCTGAACGTCATGTAGCTGGCTGCAGACGACATCGAGCAAGTCTGATGCGCGTGCTCGCGCTCGCAAGGCAGGCCAGCTAGCGTTGCAGAGAAGCAACTGCGCCAAAACGGCTTCACCACGGAGGAGGGGGGGAAGGACGGATGGGAAGAGGACGGACGTCTCACGGGGGGTCTGCGCTTCAGGGGGGGCGCGGCGAGGCATGGGGGGCTCTGAGAAATCGTGGGGGAGGGCGGGAGGTTCGCGGGGGGTCGTGGAGGGAGCGCGGGGTGGCTCTGAGATCTCACCAGCCCGCCGTCTTCGAAACCATCTCACGCCACAACGGTAAAGCACAACAAAAGTTTAACAAAAGTTAAACAAAAGTTTAACAACAGTTTAACAGTGTTAATCTTTTGTTAGACTTTTGTTGTACTTTTGTTGTACTTTGGGGGGGGCGCCCCCTGCCCCTCGCCACGTGGGAACCCCCGTCCCCTCTGTTCACCTTTGGGGGGTCACCCCAACCCCTCCATCTCTCTCCCTCCCGCCCTCCTCTCCTTCCCGTCTCCCTTCCTTCCCCCCACCCTCCCCTCATGTCCTCTCCCGTCCTCTCATCTCCTCTCTCCTCTCCTCCCCTCTGTGATCTCCTCACCTCTCTTCGCATCTCCGCTCCCCTCCCCTCGTCTCCTCTCATCTCCCCTCCTCTCCTCTCCTCCAGTCCCTCCTCATCCTGCTCATCCTCGTCGTCGTTCTCCCTCTCGTCCTCCCGTCCCCATCTCTCGGGACAGACGTCAGAACACTGACCAGCTCGGTTCCAACGGTGCCAGCGCAACTGTGAGTCTGACCTGATTTCTAGTTCGCTGCGACAACCCCTGCAGTTACCACGTCCGTGGCCCAGCGAAGCACAGTCGGGCATCAGCCCTGTTCCCACCCTCGTGCAACGTGTCAGGACTCTACCCGGCAATATTAAAACATGCTCGTGCGTTGGGGCCAGCTTTCCGCACAGCGCGGAGCGAGGGGGGGAGGGGGGGGGGCATCTTCGCGCTCTCGGACCATATGAATAGGATGTGTATGACTTGGGAGCGGGAGGGATGAGGTGGAGAAGGAGGGCGGGCTGGTGGGCACGATTAACTGCGCGCCCTCTACGCTTGCCTGGCCTCGCACCCCAAGGCCCCAAGTTGGCCTACTGAGGCGGCTGGGTCGCTCGCAGCCGCAGGGCCTCGATCTGGCCCGCAAACTCAGTCGAGATCACGGTGTCCCTGAGATCCTTGATCTCGCTCTTCTCAGGTAGAACCTGGGCTGCGCCCCATCCGTTTGCCCTCACCTCCCCCCCCCTCCCCCGCGGGCTCAACAGGGGGATTGTCACCCCGCACCAAGGGCCCACGAGGGCCAGCTGAGAACCGATCAATCGAATCGAATCGAATCGAATCGAATCGAACCACTCGAATCGAATCGAGTCGAATCGGATCGAATCAATCGAATCGAGTCGAATCAATCGAATCGAGTCGAGACGTGGCCTGACACGGGCGGAGGGAGGAGGGAATATGGGGAGAAGGAGGGGGAGACGGAAAGGACGAGTGAAGGATGAAGGCGGGAGGGAAGTCGGCAGAGGCTCTGGACATTTCCCCCCTCTAAGATATCTTCCAGTTGTTTTCTTGGGGGTCCCAGAAGGAGGATGCGGAGGAGACTGAACATGAATGTGATTTTGGCTCCCATGACTTGCATAGCCGTGAGGCGCGTGGCGACCTCCTTGGCGATGTCGAAGGCCGTCGTCAAGCACTTGTAGGTGACGGACTCGCTCACCATTGTGAGCTGCTGCTTGGTCTCCACGTTGTTGATCCGCACCAAGTCGTACCTGCCCTTCTGCCGCTCCGCGCGCACCTCGATAGCATCGGAGACCTTGATGCTCACGTACACGCGCCCCTCCTTGTAGCCCTCGTCCTGGCATTTGGACTTCGAAGTACCTGACGGGCTGTCCCCATCGGTTCCGTCACCTGGAGGAGCTGCTGCAACTGGCGGTTCCGCCGTCTGCTTCTTCTTTTTCGGCTGGGGCTCCGCGTCAGGTTTGGCTGCGCGTTTCTTGGCTTGCCCCTTGGCTTTCCCCTTCGCTTTGGGCTTACCTTTGGGCTTACCTTTGGGCTTAGCTTTGGGCTTGGCCTTGGCGACAGGGCCGCTGTGACCCTCTGCGCTGTCAGGAGTACCCGTCTCGTCAGTGCCGTTCTCGATGGACTCCGCATCATCCGTCCGCCACTTGCCCAGATCCGTGTCCTCGCCCTTCGGCTCCTCAGCAGGACTCTCGACCTGCTGCACGTTCTCGCCCTTCGACTCGCCAGCAAGACTTTCAACCTGCTGCACGTTCTCGCACTTTTGTTCGTCAGCAGGACCTTTGATGAACCAGCAGAGTCAGTGCCGTTCTCGATGGACTCCGCATCATCCGTCCGCCACTTGCCCAGATCCGTGTCCTCGCCCTTCGGCTCCTCAGCAGGACTCTCGACCTGCTGCACGTTCTCGCCCTTCGACTCGCCAGCAAGACTTTCAACCTGCTGCACGTTCTCGCACTTTTGTTCGTCAGCAGGACCTTTGATGAACCAGCAGAGGTCCTTGAGGTCGACTGTGCAAACGCCCATCTCAGGTTTAAGGGGATATGTCACTTGCCACGTGCACTCGAGAGCATCCCAAGTCGCCAGGCAGATCTCGTGAAGTTTCGAGTTGTCCTTGCCTTTGGCGAAGCATCGGGCATCAGGGTGAACCTTGGGCGCCGCCACGAGGTTCTCGGGTTTCACGGAGAACAGCTCTTTGCCGTCGCCGCGTGCCTTCCACCTCTTCTTCTCCTCGTTGTACGACAGCAATTGCACGATCGTCCCGTTCCTATCCGCTGACTCATTCAGGCCGCGCAGCTCCGCGAAACGGGAAAACTGAAATGTGTTGATCTGCTCCTTTTCGATCATCTTGGGGACCTGGGTGGATGCGCAAACAAGTTGGGGACCCTTGGTGACGTTTGGGGCCATGAGACCTCTCTCATCCTCGTCCTCCTCGTTCTGCTCCTCCTCCTCCTCATCTTCCTCCTCCTCCGACTCCTCTTCCTCCTCCTCCGACTCCGATTCCTCCGACTCCGATTCCGATTCCCCTCCTCTTGCCTCCTCCTCCGTCCTTCCTCCTCCTCCCTCCTCGTCCCTCCTTCTCCTCCTCCTCCTCCCCCTCCTCCCCTGCTCCTCTTCCTCCTCCTCCTCCTCCTCCATCCTCCTCCTCCTTCTCCTCTTCATCCTCCTTATCCTCCCCACCTTTCTCTCGGTGCCGTCCGCGAAGAGCGCGACCAGCTGACTGCCGTAGAACGGGGCAACGATGCGCTTCGCCTCCTCGACAGGCTTCGTAACCACGCCAGCATCTGTGCACAAGGCGCGGTAGCACTTGAACGCGTCCTGGTCGAAGTGGTAAACCCACGTGTCGTCCACGTCTGCTAGGGGCTCGTACTCAGTGGACGCCGTCGGGCCAAGCACCTCGCCGTCACCGTCGTCCTCGCTTTCGAGCTCGATCATCGGGACGAACCGCGGAGGCGCTTCCACGAGCTCCACATCGTCATCATCTGGATCGGCATCTCGCGCAGCCTGGGCCTCTGGCGTGCTACCCTCCAGGACGGCGAAGTCGTCGAAGCTCGCGCCCCACGAGATGGCCGACGTCTTCGGCGGCGTCTCGAAATCAGGCAACGCTGGTGAAGCCGCAGCACTGGCCGGCGTCCTGACTGCGGGCTGGCATTTACAACAAAAAATGAGGGGGAGGGTCGGGAGGAGGAGGATGAGGAGGAGGATGGGGAGGAGGAGCAGGGGAGACAGAGGGGGGAGTGAGGAAGGGGCAGGGGGGGGGGAGGTAGGGGGAGGAGGAGCAGTGGCAGTGGCAGTGGTCGGGGTATAGTAGCAGACGTGGATGTAGACGTGGCTACTACTACGACAACTACCACTACTACGTACTACACCTACTACTGTTATTGATACAGTGGTTGCTACTGCTATTTCTATCCCTACTGTTGCTTCTGATGGCGCTACTGTGTTTGCTGATGGTACTAGTACGGTTACTGCTGCTACTGCTACTGACCTACTTCTACTTCTAGTACTATTGCTACTACTACAGTAACTACTGCTGCTGCTGCCGCTGCTATCCTACTACGTTTGTAGTACATCTACGTTTGCGCTCTAAGATTATTGTCACTACTACCGATGTTGCTTTTCAGGAACTATTACTCCAACGGGTGATCATATTCCTACTCCTCCTACTCCTACTCCCTGTACTTACTGCTGCTGCTAATACGACTACTACTACTACTACTACGACTACTACTACTACTGCTACTGCTACTGCTACTACTGTTACTACTAACACCATGTACTGCTACTGTTACCGATTGGCTATTGCTACTACGACAATTACTGCCACAACTAATGCTACTGCTACTATATGGTTATACTGTACTTCTTCTACTGCTACTACCACTGCTACTACCCCTTCGTCTACATATCATCCTTCTCCTCCTCCTCCTCCAATCCTAATACTACTCCTAATGCTGCTCTTACTTCTGCTGCTGCTACTGCTGCTGCCACTACTACTACTACTACTACTACTACTACTACTACTACTGCTGCTACGACTACTACGACTACTACGACTACTACTACTCTACCCCTTGAATTTGCTCCCAGTGTCCTCTGCGGCGCTGGGAGCTCCGACAAGTACGGGTGGGCGTCGGGCGATACCTTGCGGTACCACGCGCGCCTGACGTGGCGGAGCGCGACGCGGAGGATCTCCGCCTGCTCCTCCGCCCACTGCTTCTTGAGGGCCTCTGGAGGGATTCCGCTTCCAGTCCCCTCCTTTTTCTCATCGTCATTCTCCTTCACTCCTTCGTCTCCTCCTCCTCCTCTTCTTCTCCCCCCTCTCCTCCTCCTCCTCTTCCTCCTCCGCCTCCTCCTCCTCCTCCTCCACCTCCTCCTCCCTCTCCTCATGCTTCTCCACCTCGATCCTCCTCCTCCTCCTCCTCCTCCTCCTCCTCCTCCTCCTCCTCCTCACCCTCCTCCTCCTCCTTATTCTCACCCTCCCCCTCCCCCATCCTCCCCCATCCTCCCCCTCATCCCCCCTCATCCTTCTCCTCCTCCTTCTTCTCCTCCTCCTCCTCCTCGTCCTCCTCCTCTCCTCCTCTCGGGCCTTCGTTTTGTACACGCTCGCGTCGAGCACCAGCTTCTTGTCGAATATGAGGCCCATGATCCCCTCCTTGATGTCGTTGTACCTGTGTTGGGCGATCTCCTCCTCCACCTCCTCCTCCTCCTCCTCTTCCTCCCTCCTCCTCCTCCTTCTCCTTCTCCTGATCCTTCTCCTCCTCCCTCCCCTCATCTTGCCTCCTCCTCCGCCTCCTCCTTCTCCTCCCCGTCTCCCTCCTCCTGCTCCTCCTGCTCCTCCTGCTCATCCTCCTGTCTGTCCTGTGTTAGTAAG
>CAUYUJ010017615.1:787682-845182 GCA_963575745.1 Prorocentrum cordatum | reverse complement strand
CGATGCGCAGGAGGCTGCTGCCGACGAACAGGACGGCCCGGCTGGCCGCCGAAGTTTCGCGCCCTGGCCGCGCTTTGTTCCCGCTAGAAGTCGGGCCGGGAGCCAGGGGGGATAATATATATATATATAGATAAAGAGAGAGAGAGAGAGAGAGAGAGAGAGAGAGAGAGGGAGAGAGAGAGGGAGAGAGAGAGGAAAAAGAGAGAGAGAGAGGGACACAACAACAAGAACAGGGGAAACACGCAGAAAGAGACGGAACAATAGAGAGAGAGAGAGAGAGAAAGAAAACAGAGAGAGAGAGAGAGAGAAGAGCAGCGGAAGGGAGGAACAGAGAGAGAGAGAGAGAACAGCAAAACAGGAGAGAGAGAGAGAGAGAGAAAACAAAGAGAGAGAGAGAGAGAGAGCGAGTCATATTCAATGTCCAGGTGGCTGCTTAAATTCTTACTGGGGTACACTTAGAAATTCACTGGGGCGGAGCGGAACGCAAATTCATTGGGTTCCACTATGATATCCATTGAGATTTCAGTAGCCCTAATGAGAATAGAGCAGATCCAGGACACAACTGGTTCAGAATGGATTCCTCAGGGGATCTGCCGAGAATCGAATTGAAATGGTGCATAACTCAGATCCAGCTAACTGAAATGGCGCAGAAATCAGATCCAACTGGTTCCAAGTATATTCCGATTGGAATGTAAATTCACATCGTTTTGGATGGAGCAGTTCCCATATCTAGGCGACTTAAATTCGAGTCTTTTTAGAGTATCGTTTAACAGCTGATCAAAATGGAGCAGATTTCCAGCTGATTCGAACATGATTTCGATTGGCGTTTACTTAGGAGCCAATTCTATTTGGACTCGTCCCACATCCAGCGGAGTCCAAGTGGGATTCCGATTGGAATCGGGTTGTTTGGTAGTGCGCAGACCACATGTCCAGCCGATTCCCTGTATATCCCGATGGAAATGGCGTGGTAATCTGATGATGCGGTTGCAAGTTGTATTTCTTGGACTAGAATTTGAATCGGAGTTTCATGTCCCTGAGCTGTTTCACTTGGTCTCCTATCGGAGTCGAACTAAAATCGTCCTTCGATTTAGACATATCACAGACCCAGCTGATTCAAATGGGACTCTTTGTGTAATATCTGTTGGATATTTTTGGAACTGGGCAGGTCCCAGGTCGATCTGATTCTAATTTCATTCCTCTGCGGAAGGATTATAATCTAAATGGAATTGAGCAGATCCCAGATCCTGCTGTGTCCACTTGGATTCCGGTTGAAATCTAGGTAGCCCCGAATTGGGGTTGGGCAGCTCAGCGCGAAAAAAAAGGCGACGGAACGGACGAGTAGGAAAGATGGATGAGCTGACGCGGACGAACGTATTACGGATAATCAATAAGCGTTCGCATCGAAAGTTCAAGCACCGATACACTACGGATGGGTGTTGGGAGTGTGTATATATATAAATATAAGTGTATATGTATATGTATATGTACATGTATATGTATATGTGTATGTGTATGTGTATGTATATGTAAATGTATATGTATGTGTATAAATATATGTATGTGTGTATGTATATGTATATGTATATGTATATGTATATGTACATGTGTATGTGCATGTATAAAATATGTGTGGAGTCATATGTTCATCCATTTGTGCATGTATGCATATGTATACGACTTGATTTGCACGTCTACGTACGCACGCACGTACATGCATATGCTTATGTATGTGTATAATAGATGTAGGAAAGGGAGGGAGGAGGAGGTGGAGGAGGAGGAGGAGTAGGAGGAACACCAACGATGCTGCAGCACAGCACACCCCCACTCGTCCCAAGTTCCCTCCTCAACGTTTCTTTGGGAGCGCCAACTTGAACGATGAGCGTCCTGTGGGCTTGCCTTGCAGGTGGGAGCCCAGTTTTGAAACTGAGCCGCCCTGCGCCGTTCTTCAAAGTTTCAGGCGTAGCCAGCTCTGGGAGCATAATTAGCCGTCAAGCGCATGCCCATCGACATGCCCGTTCAGTGGGTGTGGTAGGGTCCATGTGTTGTCGGGGGGGGGGTCGATGTGGTCTTGGGGGTAGGGTCTATGTGGCGTTGGGGGGTCCAGGGTGCTCTGTATATCGGGGGCCTGGGATGATGATACTTCTGTTGCTGTTGATGATGGTGCTGCTGCTGCCGATGATGATGATGTTGCTGCTGCTGATGACGACGAGGAGGAAGAGGAGGAGAAGGAGGAGGAGGAGGAGGAGGAGGAAAAGGAGGAGGAGGAGGAGGAAGAGGAACAGGGGGAGGGGAAGGGCGAGGGGAAGGGGTAGGAGGCGGAGGAGGTAGATGAGGGGGGAGGCGGAGGAGGACGACCAGAGGAAACCCAGCACGCACCACCCATGCTGACAACACAGCCGTTCTTTCCGAGCCCCGTCCTCATAGTCAATATATGTATCCAAGTGCGTGCGGCAAGTCCTGCCATCGTGCCAGGTCAGCACTCTGAGTGACGATGCTACGAAGGCCACCCACATGTAGCATCTCTCGCCTCTATTTCTTGATTGGCTCTCACATGGCTACCGGGGTCGTCTTGGGGCTGTCTTTGGCTCCAGTGGGGCCCTTTGGGGGCCCTCTTGGGCCGTCTTGGAGCTTGCTCTCTTGGGCCGTCGTGAGGCCGTCTGGGGCTGTCCTGGGCCCCGCTCGACCGTCTGGGGAGTCTCTTGGGGATGTCTTGGGGGCCAATTGAGGTTTCGTTGGGCCACTTTGGAGCCCTATTGGGGTGTCCTGGGCATCATGAAGCCCTTCGGCCACGAGGTTTTAACGTCTCGACAAAACACTAAACCCCGAATCTACCGAGCAGAACCGAACGCATCCATGTCGGCTCGAGACGCGGCCGCCGACAGCCGCCGCCTGGAGGCATCGCGGCGGGAGCCGCCACATGAGCGACGCAAAAAAAGAGGTCGTCTGCGCCGACACTCGTGCGCAAGTTGTCCGCATAAGGTTGCGCGTGAGCGCCCTTGTCTCCAATGTGGCGTGCCGCGCCGGCGGCCCGCTTCAGCCGCCTCGTGAGGTCGTTGTGTCATCTCGCGTAAGACCCGTTTTTGATCGTCGCTGACATGTCCTCGTCCAGGGACTGATGGTCTCACCGCGTGCTCGCCGCGGGAGCCGGCGACCGGGCTGCGGCCTCCGCCCTTGCGGTGGGCCTGCTCGCCGCCGGGTGCTCCTCGCGGCCTCGCTGCCCCTCGCCCCGCTCTCGTGGCACCTGTGCTCCGCGGACGCCGAACTGTGTTCTGGACTGGGAGCCATAGGCGCCCCCGACTGCACGCCCCCGCAACACCCGCTCGGCAACCCGCAGGAGTGACTCTTCGCCGGAGTGATCTTGCGGGTGTTGCTAGAAGCGCCCCTGGTCCAAGGTGCCCCCATATTTCCAAGGAGGCCCCGATGGCCTCCAGAGCATCCCTCACGAGGCCCAGGGGGCCCCAGGGGCTCCAAAATTGACTGAAAAGCTGGGGGCACCCTGGGCCAGGGGCCCCCTTAGGAACGCCCGAACTTCTGGTGCGGGCACGCTCGGGTCCCCAGTCTGCTGAATGTGGTGTGGTAGCAGCGGCTTGCGCTCGGGTTTGGCTCCTCCACGCCCCCCCTGACGCCGTGCACCCAGAGGTCACTCTTGCCTGGGGTCAGTCTTGCGTGTGGCCGACCCGCGGCAGCCACCGGAGGGGGCGGCCGTGCACCGCGGCTCCTCGCGCGGCAGTGCGGCCGCTGAGGCGGGTGCCCCGGTGGTAGGCGGCCTCGCCGCCGAGCTGCAGCGGCGCGCGCGCGGGGCCCTGCCGGGCAGGGGGCGGGGGCGCCTCGCGGTGCCCTGGCGCCGCGCGCAGGGGGGCGAGGCTCGGGGGCGGCCAAGAGGGGGGCGAGGCTCGGGAGCGGCCAAGAGGGCGGCCACGAGTGGCCAAGAGGGGCCAAGAAGGCGGCCAAGAGGGGCCAAGAGGGCGGCCAAGAGGGGGGCGAGGAGGGGAGCGGCCAAGAGGGCGGCCAAGAGGGGCGTGGATTTCATGGCGGGGGCCAGTGATACCTCCCCAGATCACATGGCCTCATCTTCTCCTTTCAGTGCGTCTCCTGGCCCCGCCCCCCCCTGGGCCGCGCACGTGCCTCGGGCCACGATGTGCGGACCCCCCTCCCGGACGACTCCCTCCGGGCCGCACCCGAGACGAGGCGCAGGCCGCCAGCGCGTCCGTCGCGCTTCAGGTCGTCATCAGCTGCAGCTTCTGGCGGGAGGGCGAGGAGCACGTGCGGGCTCTGTGCCGCCAGCTCGCGGGGGTCTCCAGGCTGTTTCACCAGGAGGAGCCGGCGGTGCAGCTCCACCTGACGTTAAGTCGGGCCTGTCCCTCCACAGGAGGAATATTCACAAATAGTTAAACAAATCGTCAGGGGACGATGTTTTTAGTTCTTTGGGGCATTTGTCGTCCAACATCCCCCTCTGGGGGGCACGCCCGACTTACACCTGACGTCGATCAGCCCAGATAACCCTACGTCGCGAGAGCTACGGGAGCATCTGCGCCTGGACGTGTCCCACCCTCGGGTGCACGAGCAGCCGTACTGGGAAATCTTCGACCTTGACCGGCTGGTTGCCCTGACGCCGGATGCCGACGAGGACCTGGAGGAATTGGACGCAAGGCACGTCTATGTGGTGGGAGGCCTCACGAGCAGCAGCCACAATGAGCTCAAGGGGAGGAGCCTGGAGCAAGCTCGGCTGGTCGGGGTCAAGCGTTTCCAGCGGCTGCCGCTCAAGAAGTACGGCCCGAAGGGCGTTCACCCCATTCTTAGAATTCAGGAGGTGGTGAAGCTCTTAGCGGAGCGTGCGAAGAAGGGCAACTGGCCAGATGCCTTGGCGGAGGGGCTGCCCACCCCGCGCGTACACCAGCCACGCGCCAAGCGCTGCAGGCGCGGCAGTGCCGAAGTAGCTGCGCTAAGCCGAAGAGATGGTGAAGGCTGAATTCGGATCAGCGCTCCTGACCGTGCCGCGGACGCCGCCGCAGGGTCGAAGGCAGGCAGCGAGCGCCCGCCGAACAAAATTAATCAACACATTCATCAATTAAATCGCCGTGGTCGCGACTGGCTGACCAGCACCCGCTGAGCTCACGACGTTGAACGGGATGCCCGCAGCTGGAGTGCGATGGCTCAGTGCTTCACGGCCCGCTGGCCGCGTAGCTGTATGGCGGTCTCGTCGTCTTGGGTGCTCCCTTCTGAGTCATTTCATCGTGATTTCCGTTTCTTGCGATGCCTCTGGTCTGCCTCCTTCGCTTGCTCGGTCGGAGGGAATGGGGAGAGGAAGGAGGAGAAAAGCGGGTCCGGGAGTCAGGATGTTTGAAGGAGTTCGGGGGGCTTCTGGCGGATTCCAGTGCCCCTTGGGAGGGGTCTGGCGGATGGAGGTTCAAGTTCCACTGCTCCGCTGGCGGAGCCCCTTGCTTCCCCCAGATCTGCATCTGGGGAGAATCCCCCCCTCGGAACTCCTTATACTGGATCGCTCCGCAGGTGTCTTGGCTCAGACTCCGTGCGTTTTCGCTTCGGTCCTCCCCGACGCGTTACAGCGGCGAGATCCTGGCCTGGGGCGGGGGGGGGGCTGGGCCGAACGGGCGCGTCGGGCGGGCGTACCCTAGCAGGCGGGTCGGGCCGGCGGACCCCAACGGGCGGGTCGGGCAGGCGGACCCTGACGGGCGGGCCAGGCGGGCTCGTGTTTTGTGTCGATCTTGGGGATGTAGAAGCGAGAGGGCGAGTCGTAGATAAGAGTGGGGAAATGCCTGGGCGGAAGTGTAAGGGATGATAGGCGAGAGCGCGATTCTTGAATCAGTTGTGAGGAGGTCCCAGGCGAGAACGCGACTTCTGAGCGGCGAAAGCGCGATTATTGAATTCGTGTCGAGCAATTCTCAGGCGAAAACGTGACTCCTGAATACATTACGCGGAAAACTCGAGCGAGAGCGTGACTCCTGAATTAATTTTAGACGCTTCGCGTATCCCCACCAGCGCTGCTTTGCCGCCTGATCCGCGGCCCCGCGCGCGCCCGGGAATTTAGTCGCGGCCGCAACCCGGCCGTGACTGCTCGCCGCCGGCGCTTCCGCCTGCGGCTGTAAAAAAAAAGTATCCCCACCAGCCGTGGGATCGGCGAGAAACCCAATGGACGGACTCCGACTGGAAAGGCAGGGGCAAACGATACTCCCCAAGAGGGGGCGACCGCGACTCGGACAAGCGCGCGCCCGCTGGTGGGCGAAGAGTGACTGCGACACCTGAGGCTGACGTGCTCCCGACACGCCTACCTCAACGTCCTTGGTAGGGCCCTGCCCAAGGAAACCAGTTCCCCCCACCTCCAGCCAACCGTTGCCCCGAAGGGGCTCGTTTCACCTCGCTGCGCCCGGCTCAGGCCGTAATACCCGGGGCCACCCGCCGCTGGGGCTAAGGCTACCCCCACATCTCACCCACGGCGCAGCTTAGCTAGACAGCCCACGCTGGATAAGTGGACCACCATCTTCCTTTTCGGGCCTGACGCGGAGGGACTCCCCCCACCAGTACCCGACATCTCACCCTCACTGGCACGGCGGGGCCGGCCTGGCTCGCGCAGGCAGGCCTCCAAGGCTCACAGACTTTGCTGTCCGACGATCCGACGACGACAGCCGGCCCGCGCGCCAGGGGCCGGAGGTGGGCCACAGATCCCCCCCCCGCCTGCCTGGCGGCGAGCTCGACCTAGCCAGGTCACAGTTTTGTCACACCACAGACTTATGCGGCGGTTAGCTGCGACCCTGGAGGACCAACACCCACCATTCCCGTAGAAGTGCCAGTCTTCGCGTTGGCAGACCTGCATTCAGCATGGCAGGAGGTCCACTCAGGACCACACCATCACACGGCATCAACACCGTTCGAAGGACCCATCAGTCGATCCTATTTGCTCTTGAGCGGCGGTTAGCTGCGACCCTGGAGGACCCTCGAGGATGGCCATGTCCCCTGACCCACGGGTCCAGGGCCCGTTCGGGGGGCGTTGAGGTGCTTCCCCTCGCCCCTTCCCTCTCGGGCCAGGCGGGTATCCCCCGCCCTTGGCCCCGGGGTTCGCCAGGCGTGCCGACAAACGCTGTTGGTTTTGTCCCCCCTCCCCAGGGCCGCCCTGGTCCCCCGCTGTCCGTGGTAAGGTTCCCCACTTTCAGCGGCGGTTAGCTGCGTCCCTGGTGACCCACGTGGTGCGTGATGGACGGCGGCCCCGAGTCTCGCGGGGAAGTGCGGAAGCGGCGGGCAGGATCGGACCATGGCGACCGTCGGCTTTCGTGCCTGCTTCAGCGCAGCTTCCCCCTGGTCGCCCCACCCACTTGCAACGTTGCACACTTGCTTGGACACGCGCCACACGTGCCCCGGGAGGTCCAGCCACTCTGTGTACTTGAGGATAAGCTTGTCCCTCGGTCCTACTGGCGTACTTCAGGCGGCAGCACCACCATCGGTGCAGCGTCCCCCTGGACTCCCCTGCCTCGCTGGCGATGCTCACCACGCCTGCCTGGCCTTCTCCTCTCACCCTGGGCCCAGCGCAGTGCCGCTTCCCACGGGCCCGGCTCGCGGTCGTCCTGGTGTCCCTCATGCACTACCTGGTGGACTGGCGGGTGTTGAGATCGCCACGGGGTGGTTCAGCCTTTCGCAGCAGCTGCAGCCAGGCTCATCCCCCCGCTTTTGGCAGGTTGCGTCGTTCCATTCTCGACAGCTCAGCCCCCCTGGCAAGCACACGTCGTTGGGACGGTTGGAGCCTGGCGCCCCACTGGCGACTCGCTCCTCGGGCCTCGCGCCTGCCCCCATTCAGAATGACGGACACGGTTGCTGAGGTACTCGTCATGTCTCTGTGTAGGTCGTGCCTCACGGCAGGCATCGAATTCCTCGACATGTTGTCCTGCACGTGCCCGAGCTTCCCAGGATGCCCCCCGCCGTCAGCTCCCCCACAGCCTCGCGGCTGCTTTGTGAGTGGGCCGGCCGGCTAGCGGCGCCTCTTGTAGCTAATTAGGCTTGCCCGTTGGCCCGGACACCCTGCTCGCCGCCTGCGTCTTCGCTGGCGGCCGCGACCGAAAAAGTATCCCCACCAGCCCGTCCAGAAATGAGTCCCAGGGGAGTGGAGGTTATGAGGGAAGCGGGGGAGCATGCAGAAGAACAAAGGGCGGGGTGAGCCGCCATATGCCCCAAGAGAGGGAGGATGTAGGAGGAGCCGTCGTCGTTGGAGTAGGAGGAGGAAGAGGAGGAGCAGGAGGAGGAGCAGGAGCAGGAGGGGGAGGAGGAGAAGGAGGAGGAGGAGGAGGAGGATGAGGAGGAGGAAGATGAGGAGGAGGAGGAGGAGGAGGAGATGGAGGACTGCGAGGACGAGGAGGACGAGAAGGAGCAAAAGGGGAAGGAGGAGGAGGAGGAGGAGGAGGAGGAGGAGGAGGAGGAGGGAGGAGGAGGAGGGGGAGGGGAGGGGGAGGAGGGAGGAGGAAGAAAAAGAGGAGGAAGAGGAGGAGGAGGAGGAGGAGGAGGAGGAGGAGGAGGAGGAGGAGGAGGAGGAGGGGGAGGAGGAGGAGGAGGAGGAGGACAATGGCGAGCTTGGGGGCCTCTTGGGCCGTCTTTGGGGCCTTTCGGCGGTCCCGGGGGCCTCTTGCGTATATCGGGGAGCCTCTTGTGGCCTCTTGGGGGTCTCTTGGGAGCTTCTTGAAGGCCTCTTGGGGGCCTCTTGGGGCCCTCTTGGGGCCCTCTCGGGGCGCTCTTGGGGCGCTCTCGGGAGCCTTCGGGGCGCTCTTTGGGCCATGTTGGAGGAGATCTATCACAGAGGGGGGTCGTATATTAGCGCTGCCCCTCTAGAGTGCCTCGAATCGCCTCTGAGGCCCTTCTTGAGGCCAGAATGTTTCCAAAACCTAAATAAAATCAATGTTTTGTGTTTTTGTTTCGCTTTTTCGCTCTTGGAGCCGTCTTGGGCCATCTTGGGAACCTCTTGGGGCCTCTTGGGGGTCTCTTGGGAGCATCTTGGAGGCCTCTTGGGGGCCTCTTTGGGCCTTTGGGGGCCCTCTCGGGGCGCTCTTGGGGCGCGCTTGGGAGCCTTCGGGGCGCTCTTTGGGCCATGTTGGAGGAGATCTATCACAGAAGGGGGGGTCGTATATTAGCGCTGCCCCTCTAGAGTGCCTCGAATCGCCTGTTGGGCCCTTCTTGAGGCCAGAATCTTCCAAAACCAAAGGGAAGTCAATGTCGTGTTTTTTTCGCTTTTTCGCTCTTGGAGCCGCCTTGGGCCATTTTGGGAGCCTCTTGGGGCCTCTTGGGGGTCTCTTGGGAGCTTCTTGAAGGCCTCTTGGGGGCCTCTTGGGGCCCTCTTGGGGCCCTCTCGGGGCGCTCTTGGGGCGCTCTCGGGAGCCTTCGGGGCGCTCTTTGGGCCATGTTGGAGGAGATCTATCAGAGAAGGGGGGGTGGTATATTAGCGTTGCCCCTTCTAGAGGGCCTCGAGTCGCCTCTTGGGCCCCCCCAAGAGGTCCAACTCCTTCCAAAACCTGAGGAAGATCAATGGTTTGTGCTTTTTCGCTTTTTCGCTCTTGGGGCCCTCTTGGGCCATCTTGGACGCCCCAACGACCCGCGGAACCCCTCGTCCAGGTCGGCGGGGAGGGGTAAGGGAGGGGTAAGCCCCTCCCCGAAGGGACATAAGGGGGTTGGCAGAGGAAGCGCTCTGTACCACCTACGCCCTAAAGGGTTGGTGGGATCGCCAGCGTGTATCAGGCGCGAACCATTGATTATGTTATTCCTGATCCATTAATGTTCATCCCTCCCTCGGGTAACATATTTGTTTTTCAAGTTGAAGCGTCCTTCCAGGGACCCGTACCCAGTTTTCTACAAAGGGAAATCTTGGGCGTCAGATTGTGTCCCTGGCCCCCCAGTTTGCAACAGCAGCGTTTCCCGCTGGATATTTCCTCATTGGTTTTTGTGGCGCTTTGCGTCCCCAGCAGCCCGATTGCCCCCCGCCGACTCTTCGCTGGAGTGCGGCTTTTCTTCGCACCCACTCCTCGCACAATCTGGTGACTGGCGATCCGGGTTTTCCGTCGAGCGCCCGCACAGCCTGCTTCTCCTCTTGTCGAGGCCCGTCGTGGTGGGATGGTTCCTGGCTGTGTCCGTGGTGCTGCTCCTCGCGACGTTCTTCCACATCCGGGTCGAGGACATCTTCAATTACCTCGTTGTGCCGCACGACGCCCAGGCGTTCGTCCTGGTGCTGGCGCTCCTCTGAGCGGCAGTGAGGTTCGCCCGCTGCTCGTCTCTTCCGCCATTTTTCCCTTTTTCGTTTCGCCCTTCTTTATCTGTGCGCTAATTGAGGCCGTTGCATCGGCGCTTCGTTATGACGGCGCCTGGCGTCTTCCGGCGCGCTCGCGATCAAAAAAAACACCCCCGGCAGCCCAGTCATGACCTCCTCATGGGAGACACATCGGGCAACCAGGGTGAACATATAATTCTCTGGGAGCAAGGAGGTTGCCTTGGAAGGCCTGTTCGACCTGTGCCAGCTGAGGCACAGCGACCCCTCGCAGGATGTCCTGAAGCGTCTGCGCAGTAACGCGCAGGTAAAGGACGGAAGCCGCTGGCGGGGCGGCCGCTCCGCGCGCCGCTACGCGGCTCACGGGATGCTGCAGCTGCAGGAAAGACTGGTCACGAGGAAACAGAGCCGTGCCGCACAGAGCTTGGGCCAACCTCGAAACGCTGCTCTGGTCAAGTACGCCGCGCACCACCCGATCCGTGGCTATCTCGTCGATCGGAAGATTGGCGAACCCGTCAGTGGCGGGGCGGGCTTCTCTAAGCTTGCGCCGCGGGTCGGCATCAACGCGGATGCTTGGAAACTTGGGATGTAAATGATTAGGAGCGGGCGCAGATCTTGTGCCCTGCTAGCCGCCGTCGAGTTGTCAAGGGTGTTCGCCATGCCAAGGCTGTTGCACTTCTTGCTGCTCTGCACTGCCAGAGCTGGTCCCGCGCCCGCGAAGACGACGGGCGCGGGCCAGGCACCCTGAGAGATGATACCGCTCATCCTTGGGGCCTTCAGGGCTCACTGGTCGCGAGCGTGACCGAGTGCTGCTGGTTAAGGAAGATGTTATGGCACACCAGCTTCCGTATCAGATGTTGGTTGGCCTCAATCGGTGCCGCATGGGTTTTAGAACACCCGTTTTTCCCCAGGGTCTGGCTAGCCAAACATACCAGGTTCGTAATCAGATACTTGAATGCCCGTCTGCTAGAATATCATGATTACCGACATGCAACATAGTGGAAGAACCAAATGGCTTCTTCACCGTTAGCTGTAACACCTCTACGGGAGGTTGGCACTCGCTTCGGGTCTGGGGGTTGCTACCCAGCTGCCGGACGCTGACGAGTTCAACTTACCGGCAATAATGCTGCAATTTTTTCGTACCAGACGTGCTCAGGGCCATCTCGCACTCCTGTGTATTTAACGGCCGCAAGCCCGCAAACCGTTGCCTCTTGCACTGCTGAAGCTTAATGGTATGTGTCGCTGCCGGCCCACACGGGAATTTCAGTGATCTTGTGCACTGCGCGGCCTGATGGAAAAGGAGGTTCCTGATATGTTCTTTTCGGTTTCGCCGATGCACGTCCTGGCACGGATAGCTGCGGGAACATTGTATACTTCACGAGTTTCGGTAAATCTTGATACGCTGTCGCAGCGTCGTGTTATGTCTCAAGTCTCCCATAATTTGCCACCGTCAACCCCTGGCTTGGAGGATCAAACAGGCTTTCCTTTGCTGTTTCAAGCAAGCGTTCTTTCATAACTCTCGCTACAGCGGGAACATGTTTGTCCTTCGTGGGGGTGGTTGCCTCAGGTTTCTTGAACTGCCACGGTCCCGCCATTCGTTGCCTCTTACGCCTCCGAAGCTTACTGATATGTCTCGCTGTTTGCTGAGCAAGCAGCGAGACAGACCAGCACCCCGAAAACACACCGCACCCCGCACCCCACATTGGTGGCCATACGGCGGGGCAGGTCCAGATTGAATACAGCACAAGATTACTGGGATCCCCGTTTGAGCAGCTCAGACGGGGATCCCAGTAATATTATGCACGGTGCTGTCTGGTAACATCAAGGCATTGTCATATTCCTGAAGACTTGACCTACGCGCGACCCCGCACCGTTTAATGCGGCATCTTATGTATATACATTTATAGATGCCCTTGTGATTTGACAAATTGGTAGTCCCATTCCCCGCGCCATCGCGTGCGGCCTCTTGGGGGACCTCGTGGAAGCCGCCAGGAGGCTCTTTTGGGGCATCTCGGGGGCCTCCTGGGAGCCTCCTGGGGCTTTTTGGATGCCTCCCGAGGCTCTGGAAGTGTATACCCGTGATTCGACCACCCCGCTTGGTCCAAACCCCCGAGCAATCGCGAGCGGCCCTGGGCGGCGTGGGGCCGCCAGCCCACCTTGGCCCAGCCGAAGACTGGCCAGAGCTTGGGCGGGAACCCAGGGGGAGGGATGTATGGATACGGGAGGAAAGGGGCCAGGCAGAGACGATGAGTAGTAGTGGGGCGGGGAGGGGGATGGTGATGATGAGGGTGATGAGGGTGATGAGGAGGAGGGTGACGAGGAGGCGGAAGAGTCGGTGGTGGACCAGGAGAAGGCGACCCCTCCAGATTCCAATGGGCCATTCGATGCTATGGCTGCGGACGAGGACTGGGACGGCGAGGGGTTATAGATGAAGGTGGTGTTTTTGGTGGTGAGCATGTTGATGTTGCTGATGATGATGCTTGAGATGATGATGACGACGCTGATGGCGATGCTGCTGATGATGGTGATGGTGGTGGTGGTGGTAATGGTGGTGATGCGGATGCTCATGATGATGATGATGCTGATGATGCTGATGTTGATGATGATGATGATGGAGATGATGATGATGATGATGATGATGATGATGATGATGATGATGATGATGATGATGATGATGATGATGATGATGATGCTGCTTGCGATGACGGTGCTCCTGCTGCTGCTGATTATGATGACCATGAGGCGGGGGGGATGTTGACCAGGAAGGGGTAGGAGCAGGAATCTGACGATCATGCGGAATATGAGGAGATGGATAAGAATGAGAGGTGATGACGATGTTGTTGACGATGACGATGGTGATGATGACGATGACGACGGTGATACTGATGATGATCATGGCGCGGACGCTGACGACGACGGTGCTGATGATGATCATGGTGATGATGCTGTTGATGATGGTGATGCAGATGCTGGTAATGCTGCTGTTGATGATGATGATGGTGCTGATGCTGATTATGATGATGTTTCTGCTGCTGATGGTGATGCTGATGACGCTGTTGCTCCTGTTGACGGCGACGGCGACGATCATGATGTTGGTGGTGGTGATGATGATCATGAGGTTGACGATGACGACGGAGTTGTTATGATGATGGTGATGCGGCTGATGCTGTTGATGCTGATGGTGATGATGATGACACTGGTGATGCTAGTGATGATGATGGAGATGACGATGATGGTAATGCTGATGCTGATACCGATGATGCTGATGTTGATGATGCTGACCATGGTGCCGACGATGACGATGGTGGTAGTATTGGCGATGCAGATGAGGATGCCGCTGATGCTACTGCTGTCGATGCTGATATTGATGATGCTGTTGATGATGATGGCGTTGAGGATGGTGATGGTGATGGCAGTGACGCTGCTGATGTCGATGCTGATGATGGTGATGCTGCTGATGGTGATGATGCTGATGCTGATGACGATGATGGCGACGATGATGCAGACGAGGAAGGCAATGATGCTGAGGATAATGATGATGAGGATGTTGACGATGCTGCTGCTGATGATGATACCTTTATGGTGGTGTTGATGATGATGATGCTGATGATGATGATGATTATGATGGTGGAGATGATGCCGATGATGCTGATGATTTTGATAGTGATTGTGATGATGAGGATGACTAGTATGTTGATGATGGCGCTGCGGATAAGGATGGTGATGACGGGTTGGTGATGATGATGTTGTCGTGGATGAAGATGATGATGTCGCCGACGCCGACGATGATGATACTGTTGATGGTGCTCATGATGATGCTGCTGATGATGCTGATCACGGTGGTGATGCTGATGGCGATGATGGTGCCGATGGTGATGTTGCTGCTGACGATGATGCTGATGATGGTGATGACGACAGTTATGTTTTGGTGATTGTGTTGGCGATGAAGATGACGAATCCGATGATGCTGCTGCTAGGCATGGTGATGTCCATGATGGTGATGGTGATGGTGATGGTGGCGGTGGTGGTGATAGTGATGGTGATGGTCATGGTGATGATGATGGTGACGGCGATCGCGATGGTGATGAGGATGATGGTTGGGATGAGGACGACAAGGATGAGGCTTGACGATGGATGACAATGATGATGATGACGATGATGATGATTCTCATGATGCTGATGCTGCTGCTGATGATGATAATGAGGATGATGCTGATGCTGATGCTGATGACGATGATGATGATGATGATCATGGTGATGATGATCATGGTGATGATGATGATGATGATGATGATGATGATGATAATGCTGATGATGATGATGATGATGATGATGGTGATGATGATGATGCTAATGATGATGATGATGATGATGATGATGATGATGATGATGATGATGATGATGATGATGATGATGATGATGACGCTGATGATACGAAGGAGGAGGAGGAAGAGGAGGAGGAGGAGAAGGAGGAGGAGGAGTTGGAGGAGATGGAGGGGTAGTAGGAGGAGGAGGAGGAGGAGGAGTTGGAGGAGGAGGAGGAGGAGGAGGAGTTGGTAGTAATGGTGGAGGATGATGAGGAGGATGGATGGATGGAGGGAGGATGGGCAGGCGGAGGCAGGAAACGAGAACAGTGATTAGACGTATCAAGAAGGATGATGGGAGTGTTAATGATGAAGAGAAGGATGAGCAGTACCAGTAGGACGAGGAGGATGGGGAGGAGGAGGAGAAGGAGGAGGATGGGGAGGAGGAGACGGAGGAGGAAGATGATGATGATGAGGAGGAGGAGGTATGAGCTGGATGACGAGGATGAGCAGTAGCAGGAGGAGGAGGAGGAGGTGGCGAGACTGACGAGAATGAGGAGGAGGAGGAGGGTGAGATGGAGGAGGAGACGGCGGAGGAGTAGGAGGAGGAAAAAGGAGGAGCACTTTGAGGAGCAGTACGCGGAGCAGCAGCAGCAGCAGCAGGAGGAGGAGGCGGAGGAGGAGGAGGAGGAGGAGGAGAAGTAGGAGGTTGAAGATATTGACGAGGAAGAGAAGGAGGAGGAGCAAAAAGCAGGAGCACTAAGAGGAGCAGGAAGTGGAGCAGCAGCAGCAGCAGCAGCAGGAGGAGGAGGAGGAGGAGGGAGACGCAGGAGGGGCACACGAGTCATGATCATCTGGAGGGATGGGCGGGGAGGGATGATGATGAGGATTCCGGTGAGCTGCCCCGCGGGGCTTGCGCGCCTCAACGGGCGCGGCAAAAGAAGCAGTTGCCCTGGCCGACGAATGTGAAGGTCGCCGTGCCCACGACCAGGAAAACGTCGAAGACGCCCCACTCGCCCCAGCAGCTCCCCTAGGAGCTCACTCCCAAGAGTGGGGAGGTGCGGTACTGACCGCCCGAAGAAACGTGTATACTCCCGCTGTACACGACTTAGCCGAAGAAGTACACGACCAGGGAAAAGTGGATCACGACTGCTTGCAGTCGGGGTTCGCCATGGGTGGCGCGGGCGGCGGCGCAGGCTGCGGTGCGGCCTCCCCGAAGTTGTGGAACGCTGCTTCCAGGTCGTTCGCGCGGGGGGGGGCGCTGCGCAGGAGCAGGTCTTTACGAAGAAGCCGAGCACGCTCCGAGCTGTCATCCGCAGCTGCCATGTCATCTCCCGTTGCCACAGACCTGGCAGTGCCTCCACAATCACGGCGCACACAGCCAACTCCCTTCGGTACGCCCCTCGGCTCGGGCGTATTGGGCGCGAGGCCCAGCAGCCGAGTGGTTGGGGCGGCGGCAGCGCTTCGGCGCGTCGTTCCCAGCGGCAGCCATCGTCGACGGTTTTGCGGAGGAGCAGGCAGCGACCGAGGTTGACGACGAGGAGGAGCGCAGCGGGTGGCTCCGTAGCGCTGTTTCGGCCACCGAGCTAGGGCTTGATCCGAGCTGGCGCTGGAAGTGATGACGAAGTTGTTGTTGGTTGTGGTGGTGATGAGGAGCTCTGTGGCGCTGGCTCGGCGACCGAGCCAGGACTTGATCCGGGCTGGCGCTGTGAGGGATGATAGAGGGGTTGGTGGTGAGGGCGGTGATGGTGATGAGGAGGCGGAGGATGAGGAGGAGAGGAGGAGGAGCAGAAGGAGGAGCACCATCCCCAGAACCCCCCGCCCAGGACCTTGCGGAACCCTCGAAGACCCCGCTCCCTCCCTCCCTCCTGCCCCCCTCCTCTTGCAGTTCCCGACCGTCCCCATGTAGGCCGCGACGGCGAGGCTACCAAGCGGCAGAGGGTGCTGGAGCCTGTGGTGGATTTTCCCAGCCGGAGGCTCCTCGCTCGTCGTCGCTGCTGCCCACCCCAGATGGGCGTTTCCCCCTCCTCACCCTCCTCCTCCGCCCCTGTCCGCCCTCCCCTCTCAGCAGCCCGCCGTGGTCCAGCGTGCTTCCGCCGCCCTGGCTCCGCGAACGCTGCAGGGAGCGGGCCCGCCCCGCTCGTCGTTACTCCTGTCAGCTCCGGGCCTGGGTCGGCGGCCGCGGCTCGCAGGCCCGGAGTGGTGCAGATCGGCCCGAAGGACCGTGGCCCAGACCTCCGAGGCCTCGTCTTCGAGGGATCGGAAGGTCGAGGTCCCTTCCTCGGCGGGTGGCGGCGGCAGGCCCGCGGAAGGCGGCGGATGCAAAACGAGGGCGGCTTCGCCGGCGGAAGGCGGCGGAAGGTCGGTGGACGGCGGCGGAAGCCAAACCTTGTTCCCCAAGGGATGGCAATTTTTGGCTTCAGGGCTTCTGGAACCCGCCAGCTGTCGGGCGCCAAGACAACTCACGGCTGTTTGTTTTGTCCGTTTCGGCTCCAGAGTCTACCGGGACCAGCAGATTGTGCTGTGAACCTCAGGCGCAGGGATTGTGCCGTGCGCTGGGCTCATGTTTTGTTCTCGGCATCGTGATTTTTCATGGATCCAAAAGTCGTGGCCTTCTTGTTTGCCACCATGCTTGCCTCACCCTTCCTGCCAGCCTTCTGCCTCATTACTCTGCATGCCTCATCTTCTTCAAGCTTGCCTCGGCCTGCATCGTTTGTCTGCCCTGCCAGCGCAATTTTGATACCACCCAGCGATCAACTGCACATGCTCTTCGATTGGCATTCTTTCCAATTGCACGCCGATGTTTGTCTTCGGGACACGAGTCCACCACTGGGTTCAAGGAGTACCAGCGCAGTGATGAGGCGCAAGGAACCAGCACACAGTCACGCATACAAGCAGGAAGTCAGCTCAGAAAATTACTGTTGGAATTGCTCCCAGTCCGATGGGTCCGACGGCAAGGGTGCTAGACGAAAGAAGGCCACCCCGCACGAAGCAAGCCTGCAAGCAGGCACGCGCGAAAAAAACACGAAACACGCAGTCATGCAAGCAAGCGCGCAGTGGGTCGTGCAGTCGATTAAACTGGCATAGGCAAGCAGTGAGGAGTGGAAACTCGCAGGCAATCGACTGCGAGCGAAGATGCAGCTCGTGCCAGTAAAAGCGCCCTGCTCTTGCAGCAGTTGCCATCTGAAAGCGTACCGTATGATGGGTGTTTTGGCGCACGAACACATATAATGTCGGCCTGAAGCATGGGATTCAGTATCTGCGAAGGCCCTGTGGCCCGAGATTGTGGAGAACATCAGTCCGCGACGAAGTCACGGACACTTTCAGGACGCGTTTTTGTTTGTGGTCGCGTTTGTTGCTTATTGTTTGCGTTTGTTTTGTTATTGAGTTGTGATTTCCCCAAAAAACGTATTGTTCCCCCTCCGGTGCACTTAGTGTTTTTAGGAAAACCTTGAGCGTCAGAATACGTTGTTGGCCCCCGAGCTACCACAACAACGGCTCCCGCCGGATACTCCCGAACAGTCTATTCAAAATCGCGCTCCAGGAGGCATGCTCTTGCTTTGGATTTCCTTGAGGTTGACTTGCGAATTGTGCTATCGCTGGAGACTTCCTCGCGATCCATGCAGGAGTGAAGCTTCAGCGACCCGCCCGCTCGACGTGGCCGTCTTGGGTCGCCCGCCCGACCCGGCCGATTAGACTCAACCGGCCAGACCCTTCCTGCTCCGACTTCCCCTCCTACTAATATCTTTCGTGCTCCATCCTTCTCCCTTCCTATTGTCCCTTCCCTCCTCCCTCCCTTCCCCTCTTTTGGGGGCTGCGCCAACTACACGTGGCAAGTAAGGGAAACATAGCCACAATGAGGGTACGATCGAAAACGAAGTGGGTTGGCATCGAGGGTTTGGGATATACACGTTAAGCGACACGCGAGCATATGAAAACGAGCAGTCGTACAATCATGGTTGTTGCTACTGCACATTTATTGTTGATCCCACCTGCTCGGTGCACCCATTTTTTGATCCATCTGTTTTTTAGGGGCTTGTACCTTATTTTTCCAATAGAAAGTCTTGGGCTTCAGACTGTGCACCTCTCCCCCTGTTTACAACAGCAGCGACTCCCGTCTGACATGCCCTCACAATGTATTGAAGAATTGCGCTCTCGCGCGGGACTTCATCACAATTTCTTTTATGAATCGCGCGTTCGCGTGGGACATTTTCGCAATTGATTGAGAAGACGCGCCCCAAACATTCAGGAATCACGCTGTCGCTTGGAATTTCCCACGATTTATGGCACGCTTCAGCAACCCGCCTGCTCGACCTGGCCGCCTGGGCCCGCCTACCCAACCCGCCCATTCGGGTCTACCCGCCCGATCTGCTCGTCTGGTTCTGCCACATGTTTTTTGCTTCTATAGCCCCCCTCCTGCTATTCTATCTCGTGCTCCATCCTCCTCGCTTCCCTTTTGTCTCTTCCTTCCATCCGTCCTCTCTTCCCCTGCCGTAGGGGCTGCACGAAATATACGCTTTCGGTAAGAACGGTGTACCCCTGAGGGGGTACCATCCGAGACGAAGAGGGCGGGTGTCGAGGGCTTGAGAGATACGTGTTGAACGGCACGCGAGCAGATACGAGCGAACAGTCTCAATTTGACAGTTGTTGTTGGTGCTGTAATTGTTAGTGTTGTTGTTGTTCTTGTTGTTTCTGGTGGTGTTGTTGGTAGTGGTGGTGCTGTTGTTGTTGCTGCTATTGTTGTTGTTGTTGGTGTTGTCGTTGGTGTTGTTGTTGGTGGTGTTGTTGTTGCGTATCCATAAGTACACAATGATTACTGTGGGGCCCCCTATACCCGCTCTGGCGTTCTCGCCCCGGCGTCGGCTGAATTTCCTTTCAAATTGAGGATCACACTCAAGCGTCCGCGGGGTGCGCCCAAACCGACCCCCCCCAAACAATAGCAACAACGACGACAGCAACAACAATCATGTTAAGGCTGTTCGTTTTTACTGGCATGCGTGTCTTGTATTCTGTATACCCCAACCCTCGATACCCGACCACATCGTCTTCGATCGCACCCCCTTTCTGGAGGAACTCCTTACCGGCCACTGACGGAAGTGCGAGGCACTCGAGCGAGAGCGCCGTTCCTGAGTTCGGGGGCCCTTCTGGCCAGGGGCTCTCGGAATACATATTGAGAAATATCGAACGGGAGCCCTTGTCGCCGTGTCTGGGCCTCCACCAATTTGCCAGAATTGCGAGAAAATCTCGAGCGAGAGCGCCACTTTCGAGTTTTGGGGACTCTTGGCCAGGGCCTCTGGGAGTACACCTTGAGGAAGTATCGAACGAGAGCCCTTGTCGTCGTAGTTGGGCCTCCACTACTTTGACTGAATCACGAGAGAGTCTCGAGCGAGAGCATCGTTCCTGAGTTTTGGGGCCTTCGTGGCCACAGGCTCTCGGAGTAGATCGTGAGGAAGTATCGAGCAGGAGCCCTTGTCGTCGTGGCTGGGCCTCCGCCAACTTGATTGGATTGCGAGGAAGTCTCGAGCGAGAGCGCCGTTCCTGAGTTCGGGGGCCTCTCTGGCCAGGGTGTCTCGGGGTGAATAAATTATGAGGAAGTATCGAGCGGGAGCCGTTGTCGCTGTAGCTGGGCCTCCAAGGGCACACATTTACTTTCAAGCCCGCGCTCGAGCGGGAGCCTCTTTTCCAGAGGAATTGCAGCCGGCGTCGAGGCGAGAGCGCGCGGACCCGTTTCCAGAGACCAACAATCATTATTCATTAGAAATGAGTATGCAACAACGCTCCCGCGCGTTGTTTCCTGAGAATTTGCTCTGAAGGTCCTGGCCAGAGAGGACATCGCATCAAACTCAGGAAGGGCGCTCTCACGTGAAACTCCCTTGCAAGGACAATCAACTACGGCGGCAGCGGCTCCCGCTCGATATGTCCTCACAGTTTCCTCCGAGAGGCCCTGGCCAGAGAGGTCCCAAAACTCGAGAACGGCGCCCTCGCTCGAGACTGTCTCGCAATGCAGTCCAGTTGGTGGAGGCCCAACTGCGATGACAAGGGCTCCCGCTCGATACCTCCTCACAATTTGCTTTGAGTGGCCCTGGCCAGAGAGGGACCCAAACTCGGGAACGGCGCTCTCGCCTTGACTTCCATTCGATCCAGTCAAGTTGGTGGATATTTGACTACGACGGCAATGGCTCCCGCTCGATGCTTCCTCACTCTTCATTCCGAGGGGCCCTGGCCAGGGAGGCCCCAAAACTCAGGAGCGACGCTCTCGCTCGAGAGTTCCTCGCTCGAGAGCTTCAGGGAGGAGCAGCCTTCCGCTAATGGGGAGCGCGGGAGGGCCAGCCGCACCAGACAGCGCGGGCTGGCTGGTTGCACCGAGGAGGAACGGGCTCGCGGGCCCACTGCTGTGGCTGCTTTGGCTGCCGGGGTTGCCCTGTGTCTTTCAAGTCCGCCCGTCCCCGGGGGACGAAGCGGGCCCGAGCGCTCTGGTGCCCGAGGCGCTCGGGTCCGCCTCATCCGTGCTGGCAGGGTCTTGCTTGCTGGTGCGCCCACGTGGTGCTGAAAGGGTCAGGCACTGTGCGGTGCTACCACGCCGCAGCCGCCGTTTCCGTACTCCTCCCCCCTCCCCGCCGCTCCACCCAGGGTAAGATGCATCACCCTTCCGAATAAAACAATTGCGTCGCCCCCCGTAGGCTTCTCAGCGCCCACAGCTGGATCCAGGCCTGAGCGCACCCTCGGTTGGACCCCCTCCCGCCCTGTCCTGCTCCTGTGCTCCTCCACTCTCCTTCCCCCTGGCTCCCTCCCCCCTCCTCTTCCCTAGTCGTTTCCCATCCTCCCTTGTCCTCCTTCCTGTCTCCTCCGTCAATCTCCCTCCTCCTCGTCCACCTCCTCCCTCCTTTTCCTCCCTCCCTCTCCTCCCTCCCTCAGTTCTCCTCCTTTATCATCCCCCCTCGTCGTCGTCGACGTCGTCGTCCTTATCGTCGTCGTCCTCCTCCTCATCCTCCTCCTCCCTGCTCAACCGCAGGCCTGGCTCGCAGGAGTGCCCGGCGGACCAACAGCCCCAGGCCACCAGGGGCATCGTGCGGTTCTTCGACTTGCCCAGCCGCGGGAGGGTGATCGAGGCGACGCTGTGGGTGGCGCAGTCTTTTTTCATGTTGTTTCAAGTTCGACCTGAGGATTACGGAATTCAGTCTCGTTCGAAGAACGACGATATTCTTGAGCGGCTTCTGGAGGGGGGGGCAGCAGTCAAACGGGCCCTCCAGAGGTCAGTAATCAGCCCTGGTTCGGCCTGCGGTTGAATCATCCGGCTTCTCTTGTTGTTCTTGACGCATCGTGTATCCCCACTATCCCATCCAAAAACAATGCCCAGGTGAGTTACCCTGACCATGGACGTGTAGGAATATGCCGTGCAAAAAGAGGGAGAAGCCGTCAATCCGAAGTTTTGGATCAGCCTGAGTAGACCCAGGAGTGAACCAGATCGTCTTTCGTGGCCCTGTCGAATAAAGAGGATGAGAAGGAAGCGGTGGAGAAGGATGATGATGAGGAGGCGGCGGGAGGAGGGGGAGGAGGAAGAGGAGGAGGGATGGGCGCGTTCGACGAACTCAGGCCGAGAGAGAGAGAGAGATAGCAAGAGAGAGAGAGAGAGAGATCAGAGGAGGAGGAGGAGGATGAGGAGGAGGGGGAGGAGGAGGATTACCAGGATTACAGCCTTCGCGTAGCGAAATAATCAATAATCAAGAACCTCAAACTTACACTCGGGGCTCAGATAGGACAAGCTCAAGCCTTGGGTTTTGAATCGCCAGCAATGCGATCTAGATACTCGACGTGCCTTGGAAATGGGTAGCGTGCATGTGCTACTCAGACCCCCGAGCTGGGCCTGGTTGTAGTAGCCGCAAGTGTCACATAACCAGATACCGAGGCTATGACAGAACATTAGGGCGTGCGAGGGGTGGGCCCAACCTCCAGCGATATGCACTTGGCACACCCTACGGACCCGAGACACCCTACCATCAAGAGGAATGAGGGGCACACAATCAGTTTTCAACTGTTCAGTCCGAATGGCGATGGTGGCGGACCCTCTGCACGCAACACAACTCTTGCCGTTCTCGGCCAAGGTATGGGCAGTCGCGAAGCGTTCTACAACAGATGGGGCGGGAGGAGGAGGGAGAGGCAAAGGAGGCGGCGGCTGATCATGCTCCCGCTCGTGGTGCGCCAGCCGCGCAACCCGACTGTTCCGAGCCTCGGCAGTTGCCAAGGTTTGCTCATGCTGGATACAACTCAAAGCAGTCCTCAACAGCCTCCTTCTCAGAAGTGATGTTTTCCTCTCGGTCGCGGCAACACGATGGCGTCTTATCTCTGAGACTCGGTAGTCATCAGCGGCCTGCTGGGCAAGCCTTTCCACCACCTCGCTCCCTTGCACCATGCATGTCTGGTGATTCCGTCGAACCATTTCCTCTGGCTCAAGGCTCAAGGTGGGAAGGGAACTGGACCACCACGATCTCCAACATAGGACGATGCTGCAGTAAGCGTCCTATCTGGCGCCAGAGACCTGACAACTGAATTGTTGGGTGATCTTACAGCCTGGCCCACCATCCACGACACATCCCCTCACAATCCGTTACAACTCTCATAGACCTTGTGGTGCATCTGATCGCCAATTCGAGAGGGGCTAGCTCTCCCTTGGCAACTGTTTGCGCACCTCCAATGATCGGACCAACAAGGTATTGCCCAACTTGGATAGGAGCACACACATGATAACACTCACCGCCACGCCTTAGCCCGGGGTCGTGTGTGTCGCGTCCTCCCGACGAGTCGCCGAACACGTGCAAGGGAGCTGCTGTAGTCCCGTGGCCGAGACATCCTGGACCAACTCAGTCTCCGTGTAGAATGCCGCCCTTCAACGCTCCTGATCGGCCGAAGGCGTAACCTGCGTCCAAGGCGCTGTATGATGCCTCGACTCCAAAAACAGGCGTGCGCATCATGATCTGCCATAGCTTCTGGCACACATTGTTCCGAATCTGCATACACACGATTATCTGTGTTGCACCTGCACAACCAATTTTTGTGGACGTCAGACTCGGGAGCCTCAGAGCATCGATCTTCAACATGAGTGGAGCAAAGGTTGACTGCATGCTTCCGCGCCTTTTTCCAAACACCTGCAACTGAAAC
Source organism: Prorocentrum cordatum (assembly GCA_963575745.1). Classification (NCBI taxonomy): domain Eukaryota; class Dinophyceae; order Prorocentrales; family Prorocentraceae; genus Prorocentrum; species Prorocentrum cordatum. The sequence goes on along the minus strand of CAUYUJ010017615.1, from coordinate 821,473 downwards.
CGAGCGCACCAATTCCGACAATTGCCGTCCTTTGTTCACGTGCTGCAGGTCCTGAATATATTTCCGAAGACTACACAGATTCGCCACATGCTCCAACCCAGCTCCACAATGCAGCTCAGCAGCTCTACGCCATTGCCGTAGAGCCAGACACCCCTCGAACTCACGAAGTAGGTCATCAGCCTGGTCAAGCAAACACAATGCTTCGTCGCTGAAACGCCAAGCATCATGTCCACTCATTCGGCAGCGCCCACTCCGATGGAGTCAGGTTCCCAGCTCGCCGGCAGAAGATATGCCGCCACAGTGGAACCGTATGAACCTCGACCACTGCGCTTCAGGCTTATTCTTGAGCTGCTGGGCCACCTGTGCCCAGATGCGGTAGACACCTGGCCTGGCCTTGGGCTCCATGGTACAAACCTGAAGCCACTGAGCCAAGCATTGACGAGGAAGCAGAAGGCTTGGGTCGGCCTGCGGGGCCCGCAGACCTATCAGCGTCGTCTTACATCGTCCCCGTCGAACAGCTCCTGATGCTCCTGATGCTGCTGTCAAGCGCCTACGTGGATGCACCGCGGCGCTTCCGAACATGCCGTGCACCTCGTGCCCGTAGGACGCCACCGCTTCAGGGCCCGCCCGCTCGATGCGAGCCGTGACACCGTGCCGACGTGATGCAGCAGCAAACCGACAGAGACGTCCATGCTGCTGTTATGCCTTGATCACTCTCTTGCGCGCCGTGGCGCGCCCCGGGCGTCTGCCGCCTCCCGTGTCCACGCCGAGGGACGCCGCCTGCACTTCCGCCTTGAGGTGCATAACCCGCCTCTTCAGGGTCCGAGCGATCATCTTGGTTTCGGGGTGAGTAGAGCACGTGATCCCTCGTGAGCTGGCAAAGCCCAAGGAGACCTTCGCGAACTCTGATACAGCACCTGTGACACCCGCTATCAAGACCGATCGAGCCTGCTAATGGGCTCCCACAACTCTCTGCGCCATATTGTCGATCCATATTCTCTCGGACATATTAGGGGCGCGCCGTGCGCAGGCGCTCCAGGACAACAAACGGTTATGGACCGCCCCAAGCGGGTGCCGCTCCGCAAGCCCTGCACCACACTCCTTGCGGGTTGAAAAGGGCGAGGACTACGGTTGAACTTGCGATGCCACTCTGGGTGCCGCACATATCTGCATCTCGAGATGCAAGACCACGGAGGGGAGGGTATCTCAAGCGTATCGCTGCGTCGGCCAAGGCCTCAAACTCGATGCTGTCGTAGAACGACCCAACATCAAGTAAGGGCTCACCACGTGCAACTCCCAGACGCGCATGCACCTCGGAGTTGAGAGCCCGCAGACAGGCCTCACGTAACGCACTGTTCCCAGCCGCCGCCGCGTTCCAGTGAGGGGCAGAGTCGGCGGCCCACTGCCGCATCTGCCCCTCGCGAGACATGCTCCGCACTCTGCGTATCATCGGGACCAGTCCAATCACTCTGTCTCCGCCTGGCTGTTTGGTACGCAGTCGGCCAGCGACAATCGCGAGTTGCCATGGCCAAGGTAGACCCTGCTCCACCATAAGAAACACTGGCACAGATCTTCCATCCCAGCGTCTGGTAAACGCTCCAGGTCCACTGGCGAGAGCTGTTCAGCACCAAGTCCAGCCCTCGCTTGCATACAACTAAGAGCGTGTCTGATGTCGTGCACCGTGAGAGGGAGCAGTTGCCCGATCCCCGCGAGCTGCCTGACCCTGGCCATGGTAGCTTGAAATTTGACACAGGAGAAATCCTTGGACTGCCACGAGCGATGCCAACGCTCAACTGCCTTGCCCACAATACCAATAGGAAGGGATGCGCAACCACCGTCGAAGTGTAATTCATCTGATGGCTGAAGGTCTTGCTTGATACTTTTATGCACGATGCCCAGAGCGCCTTGTGTAGCAATCCACTCTTCAATTTTTGGTGAGGGAAAGACTGGTGGCCCTAGACCTCCCACGCCTAGCTGCCCGATCTGTCACCCTGACGGCGGCCTCCAAACCACTGGCGCTAAGCTGCTCCAGCATCCGAACATCATCAAGCCATTCTTGCCAGAGACCCGCGCACGCGGGGAATAAGGTGTGAACGCCCTCAGGTAAATCCGAGGCCAGACGACGAGCATCATCTGCCAACTGCTGTACGTGTAATTCTCCACTGTTGCGCCGCCTGTGGCGCTCAACTCGTTGAATGATGGCGTGCACTCGTGCCCGCCAAGCGGCATGTGCATCACGTAGCGGTTGGTTGCGAACGCGAGCAGCAGCGTGGACAGGCCGTTCTTCTTGTTGAGGCCCCTCCGCTCGAGACCGCTCAGGTGCTGCGAGACCAGGATGCTCGCTCAGACTCCGTTCAACATCCGTGGCCCACGCTGCAAACTTGCCGCTGGTGGCCAGCACGTGAGGCCCGCCAACAGCGAACGCCAGCGACGAACGAACCGCGGGCCATACGTCGTCGAATGTGTATGCGCGCGTTGTCCAACCGGCTTGATTTTGATGCGTGGGCCAGGTGGAGCACGAATGAGCAAACGTGGGGAGAGACGAGGAAGCATCAGCCGCAGCAGGCGGAGTGGACATGTCACCTTGGGTGACACCCACCTGGGGATCCTGGGTGGTGCAATCGCTGGGGTCGGCACTACTCTCCCTCGAGGTACCTTCAACTTCACTATTGCCCTCCAGGGAACGAGACAAGAGAGGACAAACACCTACACCCTTGCTCACGGACTGCACGGGAGCCTGGGAGGTATAACACAGCGTTCGTCTGCCCAAGGGTCCTCCTCTTCCTCAGGGTACCCAGGGTCAAGAAAATCAGGCTCAAAATAAAACAAATCATCTCGAGCTCCATCACCGCCAGACTCGGGGAGGTCTCCGCCACTGAGGCTAGAACTGGCCCCTCCTCCTTTGTATTCTGGCTAGACTGGAGCAGATCCGAAAAACGGCCATCGCTAATCTCCCGCGTTTTTTCGTTTACGAGCCGTTGCCACCTTGAGTGCATGTTGCCTCCTAGACCGACTGGCTTTAGAGTTAGATTGATCCTGCGGGGTGGGACGAGACATCCGAGGTACCCTAGGAGCTGTGGGCATATTGCGAGCGATCATCTGTTGACCCGAGCTGCGGATCGATGTGACGAGGCCACACTGTGGAGCCCAGGGGTCGTCTCACACTGCTGCTCTCTCTACGATGTACGGCAGACATGTCTCACTGGCTACAATGAAGTCAAGATGTGGGTCACCGCTGCCGCCGATCTGGGTATACTGCACTCGGGACTTGATGATGCGTCCCTGACTTGTTTTGCATAAGCCGAGAACTACGCATAAGCTCCACATCGGTGTTCCAGTCGCCGACCACCATCCAGGGCAGCTTGAGAGTTCGAACGGAAGACTCGAGACGCGAATAACGCTGCACATGGTTGCCATTGAAGCCAACCGATGGGTGCCCATAGAACACCACTGCCACAAAACAAAACTGAAGCCTTGCTGGTGAAGTAAAACAGGTAAGCAAAAACAATCGAGCTGGTCTGAACTATCCGTACATCGGTGGGGCACGTCCTTAGCATATTCGGATAGGCGATGAAGATGACGATGGCCTTAGGCCAGAACGAGTTATCTTTCTTCGTTTGCCCTGTCGTGAGCGGCCTTGGTAGCCGTTGTCAATGAACTTGAGGTTCATCCTGCGAGCCTTCTTCAACCACTCCTGCCGAGTGTGGCTGCAAACATGAGACGACACATGACAAATTCATGCCTCCGCTGATCGCCCGTGAGAAATCCCAATCTCTTTGACAAATACTGGTCATGTTGACAAAGAACAAGTTGCTCACATCCTCAACATCAGCGGCTGCCTCACATGCAGCGTCGGCTGGCGGCGCGGCTGGCAGCACCTGGGCTGCGTCCACGCGGCCAGCCGAGGGGCCTCCCTTGGGGCCCTCGGCGGCGGCCTTGTCCCCTAAGGGAGCGGCCTGCGCGTGGCTCTGCACTGCTGCCGCCTGCGCCTGCGCCTCCTGCGCCGCCGTCGCCGCTGCGATCCTGGCCGCGGAGATCTTGGCAGCCTCCGCCGCGACCTCCTCCTCCAAGGGTTGAGCCGTCGTTGGTGCGGGCTGCTCTGCCCGCGCCGCCGCCTGGGCCGTCATGGCCTCATCCACCGCTGCTGCTGCATCGCCACCTCTTCCGGCTCGCCTCTTCTTCTTATGATGCGTCTTCTTCTTCTTCTTCTTATTCCTTGGTTCGTGCTCTTCTTCATGCAGTCCTGCATCGCCGCCTGGATCGCCAGCGCCTCCTTGCGCCAGGACGCCAGCTCGGCGGACCTCTGCGTGCGCTGCGTGAGGTTGCCCTTCATTTCGTGCAGCTCCTTCTCGCAGTCCAAGGCCCTCAGCTCGTTGAAGAAGGCCATGCCCCAGTGCAGCTCGATGAGGTCTGCCTTGTCATCCTTCAGCTTTGCACCGTGGTCGGGCGCACCTGCAGCGTCGCCGCCAACTGCCTTCTGCAAGGCCTGGGCAGCCAGCCGCCGCTGGATCTCCGACTCCGCCAGGTACTTGGCCATCTCCTGTTTTTTGAGCTCGGCCTTGCGAAGGTTCTCTCTGCACCGCACGACCTGGCTGACGGCATGGTCGTGCTTGGCGCTGGCGTCCCGCCGGGCGCCCGCAGCCTTCTTCACGGCGTCCGCCGCCGATGTAGTTGGCTGCGGCTGCTTGGGCGCTGACGCCGCCCGCGCTGCCTGCAAAGCCAAGACCCTCTTGGTAGCCGCCAGCGCCTGCGCGAGGAGGGACTCGAAGGACTGGTCTGTCCCCGTCGCGCTCAGCACCAGCGTGCTGCTGCTCCCGCTGCAAACCCTAGCCTTGATCTTGCTACCCTGTGGCTTGTACAGCTTCACGGCTGAGAACAACATCAGTGGATTCGTGTTTGCCGCAGCCTGCGCACTTCGAACACGCCCTCGTGGCCTGAACATGGTTCCCCGCCCCAGTCATCTCGACTGACTGCACCAGTGTGTGCGGGAAGCGCGATGTCCCTCAGGCCCCACGGGAAGTGACGGGGTGGACCGAGTGCCCTGTGCAAAATGTTGCGCTCGGGCCAGTGGCTTGAGAGGAGGAGGAGGAGGAGAAGGAGGAGAAGGAGGAGAAGCATAAGGCGCACGAGATTCACCGAGCTCATTTCCAGTCGACTTTGGTGAACCCGAGGTGGCAGGATGAGGAGGGTCCTGATGATGCTTATGGTAGTGATGGTGATGCTGATGATAATGGTGATGGTGATGATGATGCTGATGATGCTGATGATGATGATGATGGTGTTGCTGATGGTGATGATGAGGGAACTGATGATGCTGTTGATGATGAGGGTGACAAGGAGGAAAAGGAAGACGACGACGAAGAGGAGAGGAGGTGCAAAAGGAATACGATATTGATGCTGGGGGTGCTGATGGTGGTGATGATGCTGACGATGATGAGGAATATGAGTGGGAGGACGACGGCGCTGATGACGGTGACGATGCTGCTGATGATGGTGACGACGATGATGATGATGATGATGATGATGATGATGATGATGATGATGATGATGATGATGATGGCGATGGTAACGATGAGGACGATGACGGTGGTGATTGTGATGATGCTGCTGATGCTGATGCGGTTGATGAGGATAATGCTGATGGCGATGCTGATGGTGATGGTTGTGATGGTGATGAGGATACTGACGATGATACCGGTCATACTGATGATGATGGTGATGAAGGTGATGGTGATGGTGGTGATGTTGGTTATCGTGTTGATGGTGATGGTGATGTTTATGTTGATGGGGATGATGACCGTGATGTTGTTGGATATGGTGGTGACGACGGAGACGAGGACGACGATGAGGATGATGCTGATGATGATAAGTATGATGATGCTGATGCTGATGATGATGCTGATGGTCAGTTGTATGATTGTGATGGTGATGTTAATAGTGATGATACAGACGATAGTTCCGTTGATGTTGATGCTTCAAATGACGATGACGATGATGATGGCAATATGTTGACGATCAAGATGTTGATACTGATGCTGATGCTGATGCTGTTGATGGTGATGATGCTGATGTTGATACCGAGGAGGGGGATGATGATGATGATGATGATGATGATGATGATGATGATGCTGATGATGATGATGATGATGATGAGGAGGAGGAGGAGGAGGAGGAGGAGGAGGAGGAGGGTAAGGAGGAGGAGGAGGAGGAGGGTAAGGAGGAGGAGGAGTAGGACGACGAGGACGAAGGGGAAGAGGAGGAGAAGGAGAAGGAGGATGAAGAGGACGAAGATGATGAGGAGGAGGATAAGGAGGAACAGGAGGAGGAAGAAGAGACGATGATCAGAACGAATCCGAGTTTGACCGAGCACATTTCCACTCAACTTTTGGTGAACCATTGGTGGGAGGAGGATGAGGAGGGTGATGATGCTGATGATTCTCCTGACCATGATGCTGCTGCAGTTGTTGCATATGATGAGGATGTTCATGATGAGGATGATGCTGATAAGAATGATGAGGTTGAGGAGGAGGAGGACCAGGATGAGGATGAATATTATGATGATGATGATGCTGATGATGATGATGATGATGTTGATGATGATGATGATGATGATGATGATGATGATGATGATGATGATGATGATGATGATGATCAGAAGGAGGAGGAGGAGGAGGAGGAGGAGGAGGAGGAGCAGGAGGACTAAATGAGAGGAATCTGAAGAGGAAACGGTTGGAGCAGGAGGATTCGGAGGAGGACGAGGGGCTGGATTGGACAGGAAGAATGCGACGACGGCGGCGACGATGACGGCGATTTAATAATGAGCCTGTTTGAGGCTTCTTGGAGCCATTTTGGAGCCATCTTGGAGACCTCTGGGTCCTCTGGGCCATCTTGAAGGAAATCGCTAAAAACAGGCCCTGTTGGGGTGGAGCCATCTCGAGGCCTCCAAAGCCCATTGGAAGCAAAAAAAGCAAGAATGCAAAGAGCATGGCGCTTCATAGGTTTTGGAAGGGCTTGTGCCTCTCGCGAGCGTCCTCGGGTGACTCCGTGGCCACTTGGGGCCGTCTTGGGGTTGTCTTGGGGCCTCGTGGGACATCTTGAAGGCAATGTCTGAGCCATCCCGAGCTATCATGGGCCATCTTGGATATCAACTTGCGGTCTCTGAGGCCATCCTTGAGAAATTCTGGGCCATCTTGGACGCTCTATCTGGTCGCGTCCGCAGTCGAGACCGACGGGGAGGGGGTCGCGGGAGGGATCAAGCGACCCACAAGCCGCAAGCCGTCTGGCTCATCCCCATCCACCCTCCCATCACATAAGTAGCACCCGAGTCTCAGCATGGGCAGGGGGCCGCCATCCACATGCATCGTGAATGATTGCAGACGCCAGCTAGGTGCGCGGGGCCCGTGAGTTGCGCCGCGAGTGCGAGGGTTCCCAACATCCCAGCCAACCAGACCGTAGCCATTTCGGCTCAAAAATCTTGTTTCAGGTCTGCATCCTACAATACTACCGAACCCCGATGACTGATCAGTCGGCGAGCATGTGGGTCTCCGCGCTCTGGGGGTCGATCTACGCCGCCGGCATCATCGGATGCCTGCTCGTATACGGGCTCCTTCAGGAGCGCATCATGTCGGAGCCCTACGGCGAGGCTGGGGACATCTTCAAGGTCTCCGTGTTCCTTGTGCTGTGCAACCGTCTGGTGGCCGTCTGCTTCGCTTCGGGGATGATGTTCGGCAAGGGGGAGGCGGTGAAGAACATGGCGCCGCTTTGGAAGTACTGCGCGATCTCTCTGTCCAACGTCGGTGCGACATGGTGCCAGTATGAGGCTCTCAAGTACGTGTCCTTCCCCGTGCAAATGCTGGGCAAGAGTTTCAAGATGATGCCCGTGATGATCTGGGGCATCATCATCTCGCAGAAGAGCTACGGCTGGAGGGATTGGGCTGTCGCCGCGGCCGTCACTGGCGGCGTGACTGAGTTCCTCATGACCGGAAGCATCAAGGCCAAGCACTCGTCTGGCACCAGTGCGCATGGCTTGCTCCTGCTCCTGCTCTTCTTGGGCCTCGACGGCTTCACCTCGACCTTCCAGGAGAAGCTGTTCAAGCAACACAGCACCACGAAGTACAACCAAATGTTCTACGTCAACAGCTTCTCCTGCATCGTCTCTTTCATCACGCTGATGGCCTCGCAGAAGGCCGGCGAGGCCTTCCGTTTCTGCGGCGCGCACCCAGTGATCATGCGCGACGCCTTCACGCTGAGCGCCGCGGCCGTGGGCGGCCAGTGGTTCATCTACTCCCAGGTGAAGGAGTTCGGCGCTCTGGTGTTCGCGGCCACCATGAACCTGCGGCAGGTGATCTCAATCTTGGTGTCGTACGCCACGTACCACCACAGCCTCAACGGGCTCCAGGCCATCGGGCTGCTGCTCGTCTTCGGCGGCCTCTTCTACAAGAGCTACTGCGGGCTCGCGGCCACCAAGCCAGACAAGAAGGAGACGGAGCCGCTGCTCCCCAACAAGCAGGACGTGGAGGCCCCCGCCGCTGTCAAGGCGTGAGGGCCGGAGGCGTTCTGGGCGATCGCGCGCTACGTCGTGCTCGGACACTAGGACACCCTCAGCGGTTACCCTCAGCGGTTCCACGCCTTTCATCCTGTGATCTGGCTGGGCGCGCTCTGTGCGGTCTCCTCTCCTTGCTTAGTTTTCGCCTTTGCTTTTGTGCCAACTAGGGCGCGAGCTGACATGTCGTCACTAAAAAAGCAAAACACCCCAGCGAAATAGCAATGCGACATAATCCCAGGACGCCCGCACACGGTTCCAAATTTTGCTGCAACGTGCGTTTTGCATCCGCTCCCAATTACCTTGGCGTGTTGGGTCCTCGACTTGAATCCGCACCGCCCCGCGTCACTCCCGCTCCTCCTCCCCCTCCTCTCTCCTCGTCGTCATCATCATCAGCAGCAGCATCATCATCATTATCATCAGCATCATCCTCATCAGCTTCCTCTTCCTCCTCCTCCTCCTCATCGTCATCACTTTGGCACCCCACTCACCCGTTTCGTGCCCCCATAGGGAGCTCCTCCAAAGGCTCCAGATGGTGTGCCCCCATGCCGCCATTCCCGCATGTTGGCACACCCCTCGCACGCTTCGTGGCCAAATAAGGGAGCTTCACCGAAGGCCCCAGTAGGAGCTGGAGTTTGTTTGGGTCTGGCGCATAACGCGCATTAAGTGGTCTCCAACCCACCCACCCGCCCAGTAGATAACATAAAGCCCGCCGCCTCACCCATCCCCCATTGCAGCAGCGCCTCTTGTGAAGCGCATAGGCATGCTGCTCGTAGTGCGCGGGCAGCGCGCTTGCAATGGGCGTGGAGGCGCGCAGCGCGCGCAGGCTGTTGGGCCCCACGCAGGCGCGGCGGCGCCTTCGGCCTTGAAAAACATGGGCGGCCTGATGTGCATAGCGCGCGCGCCGGTTGCGGCGGCAACTGGGGTGCACACAGGCGTGGTGGTGTCCAGCATTGTGGTATACACAGACACTGCTTTGCCCGCAAGCAACGTGGGGCGCCGTGCCGAGGGCCAGGAAAACAGAACACTCACAAACAACTTACGTATTGAATCTGATACGTTCAGGCGAGACCTCCTCACGTGTGGCCGCATGTCCTTCCAGCGCTCGGTCCTCGTCCCCGCGAGGCTGGGCACGCTGGCCCCTCGCACGGGTATCCAGCGGGTGGCCTTCAAGATTCCTGGCGTCCTCCTCTCCTCCTCCTCCTCCTCCTCCTCTTCCTCCTCCTGATCCTCTTCTTTCTTCTCGCAAACCTTTCGATGAGCGCAGGGGTGTTTTTTTTCGGTCCACTGGAGGGCCACACTTTATTGGAAAGATTCCTCTTCCTTTTCCTCCTCTTCTTCCCCCTCCTTCCCACGGTTGCCAGGGCAGGCGCCGGTACACAGCGGTGCCCTCGCCTTGTTGTGTCTCCCGTGTTTCGTCGGCTTACGGGAGTCGTTCGAACATACAGTGGGGTCTCATGCCTCCAGGGTGCCCTTTGTTTCTTGGTTTCCGATGGTTTTCTTGTGGAAAGGGTGACGTTCCCATACCAAAAATCCATGGACGTCCTGGGGTCTCAGGGTTGGGTTTCTTGTGGACTGGCCTTCACTGTAGGGCAAGTGGTCGCGTAGCTGGGCCTGAATAGCCACTGGAGCAGCTGTGATCCACACGATTCTTTGAGCACATCTTCGTCCATTCCGCTATATTGCAGCACGCGCCATGGTTCTCGCCAGTTAGGGATCACGGACCGCGAAGGGAGTCAGTCAGTCAAACAAAGCGATCACCTACGACTCCACCTCCGCTGCCGATGGCCGGCGAGGCCCCCCAGAGACTTCCCAGAGCCACTGAGGGCGGCGCTGACGATCAAAAGGACGAAAAGGAAAATGACGACATGTACGACGAATCCGAGGAGGAGGGGGGATTGAGGAAGCGGAGCAGGTGGACGAAAAAGAGGAGGCGGCCGAAGAGGAAGAAATGTGGCCTCACGTGTATTCCATATGCTTACGCAGATCCGCAGGCCCCTATAGTCCCCGTGGTGTCCACTGCGCTGCAGCAGTTCCCGCGGCCCCGAACAGGGTTTCGAACGCAGGCGTGGAGGTGCGAATCGGCTGCGTGGTTTTACACAGGCGTTATTGGCCAGCAGCGCGGGAGCCGCACCCCGGGCCAGAAATACAATAATCACACAGAGTTTGAATTTTCAATGTCATACGCTCGCGCTCCACCTCCAGGCCCACGAGTTTTGATGTTTGGGCCCCACACGGGCCTTCGAGGTGTACGCGGGCTCTGTGGCGTACATATACAACGTGGCGCACGCAAGCGTCAGTCACCGAGGTGCGCGTTGCTGCTGCAGTGTGCACGCGCGTCGTGTTGTACACAGGCGCTGCGGTGCACGCGGAACGAGCTACTGTGCACGCGGCTATTGTGTGTAAAGGCGTTCTTGGAATGTCAGTTTGTGATTAACCTATCCGTGGGGGGCGCGTGTTTAAAACATAGTTTTCCTGCTCGGGCGAATCGTGGGGTGGCGCCCGCCAGATTGAAAATCAACGGCGGCGGCACCGGTGATTAGCGCCGACGCCCAGCCGCCAGTGGGAAGGCGACAGACAGCACAGACTTGAGGAGGGGAGGGGGGCGGGAGGCAAAGGCGGCAAAAGCAGGGACCGTGAGCCGGGGCAACACCGGTTCGAAATCTAGAAGGGCTGCTGTCGGCGCTCGCCCCGCACTTTCCGTGCTCTTTTCTGTCGAACCGATGCGTTTCTTTTTTGCCCTGGCCGCAGCCAGGGGGGCGCCAGCTGCCACGCGGGCCCGCGAGCAAGGCGGGCTGGACGAAAGGGGGGCGTGGCCAAGCGGGGACTTGCCCAGCAGCTCACATTGCTGATATTCCGAGCGCCCCCTGGCGCCGAAAGCGTCGGTGCATCGAGGACAGGCCCCCCCGGCGTGGCGACTGAAACCAGCTGCGCTCAGCAGGTTTCGCAACAGCCCCTTTCCTTCCCCAGCCTTTCGTCCGACCCGAGCAGGGTTTGCAGTCCTCTTCCCCCCATCTGTCGTGGTCTCTGTTGCCGTCGATAACGACGATGACGACGAGGGCGAAAACGAGGACGCGGACGAGGACGAGGGACGGCGGACGGCAGACGGCGACGGAAGCGACGACGACGACGCACTGCGGATGCCCTATGTATGTGGGGTGCGGGGGGGGTGCTGCGCAGGCCCGCTGTAGTCGATGACGTCGACGACGACGACGACGACGAAGACGACGACGACGACGGCGACGGCGGCGACGACGACGACGTCGACGACGCCGCGACGACGACGACGCACTGCGAATGCCCTTCGGGTGTGTGTGTGTCTCTGCGCAGGCCCGCTGTGCTCGACGACGACGACGGCGACGGCGACGACGACGACGGCGACGACGACAAGGACGACGAAGAAGACGATGACGACGACGGCGGCGGCGACGACGACGTGAGAGGGCGAAAAGGGGAAAAAGGTCGCTTCGGATGAGTACGACCCCAATTACAACTTCTAGACGAAAAGTGCTATCGCTTTGAGGCTGCCATGCAGGGGGGTACACGATCCCCTCGGCGGTGCCAGCGACGACCCCCTGGCGCGCGTGATTAAAAAGAATGGTTCGCGTCCCGCGGGGTCTATTCATCAACCGTGGGGAGGGGGGTGGCCATTTGTTAACCATAAGCTGACATTATGGTGCGTTCACACTTGGATACGCAGGCTCTGTGGTGTACCGGAGCATTGCCATGCACCCATGCAATGTGGTGTGCACGGGCGACGTGGTGCGCGCGCTGTTATGCGCCAGCGAACCCACCCACCCACCCAACAACATCACGCGCTTTATGTTGTTTGAATTAAAGTGGTATCTCTAGGAGGGCCCGCATGCCCCATCTCCACCCCCACGGCCTTTTTTTTGTCTGCACATGTTTCACACATTTTGTGGCCCCACAGGGATCTCCACCGCAGGCTCAGTTGGAGGGCCTGCCGCGCCGCCCCCCTAAGCTTTGGCAAACCTCTCGCACGTTCCGTGGCCCCATAAGGAGCTCCACCGGTTGCTCCAGTCGAAGGGCACCCTGGCGACTTGCTAGCCTCCATACTTCGTTTCATTCGCCTTGCGGGACTCGCAGCTGCATTACGTTGGGCCCTTCGCCATGGTACGGTCGGGGTCTTTCGAAAGCGAGTCGTTCCGCCCCCCCCCCCTCCGCCCCCAGTCACCCGTCCTGGCTGGCCAACTCGTGAACCCCTCGCGCCCTTCCGCCAGCGTCGCGCTGGCGGTTCTTCGCCCCCCCCATCACCGCACGCCGTCGTGCGACCCCCGCACCCTTCCGCCAGCGTCGCGCTGGCGGCTCATCGCCCACCCCCCCCTCACGCACGCCGTCTGGCCCTTCCCTGGCGGGGCGGTGGGTGATCCCGCAAAAAGGCTCCCCCCACCAAGCCGCAGCGTGCTGGGCTTGATCGGCCACCCCACGCCGCCCTCCGACGACCCCAACGGTCTTTCCCGATTCCTGCAAACGACCCCCCCCGCACGCCCACCGCCCACCATTCCGCCGGGCAGCACAGCCTGCCTGGGACCAGCGTGGCGGCGCGTAGGGCTCCAGAGCAGGACCGCTGGGCGATGGAGGAGGAACAGCTCCTCGGGCGCCAGCTTGAGCCCAGCAGAGCCTGATTTCGGCTGTGGCCGCGGGTGGCGAAACGCCAGTTAATTGGCGGCGATGTGGTCCCAATTGGGGCCACATCGCCGGCAGTTGCTCCGCCACTTCTGGCCCACGGCGCTTGGTTGCGACACGCTATCCACTTCAGGGCCCCGAGGCGTCAACGTCCCGAGCTTTCCCGGGCCTTCCGCCCCGCAGAACGGACCGACATGCCATCCGCGTGCCCTAACTATACGTCTGGGCGTGCGCTGGGGGGGAGTTATTTATAAGGAGAAGTGCCGAAGGAGGAGGAGGAGGAGGAGGAGGAGGAGGAGGAGGAGGAGGAGGAGCAAGAGGAGGAGGAGGAGGAGGAGGAGGAGGAGGAGGAGGAGAAGGAGGAGGAGGAGGAGGAGCAGAAGAGGAGGCAGAGGAGGTGGAGGAGGAGCAGCAGCAGCAGGAGGAGGAGCAGCAGGAGGAGCAGCAGGAGGCGGAGAAACATGAGGAGGAGGAGAAGGAGGAGGAGGAGGAGGAGGAGGAGGGGGAGGAGAGGAGAAACCGGAGGAGGAAGACGGCGCTAAGGCGGGAGCTACATGTTGAAACCACGCCCACTCCGCCCGCGAAACCCTAGCAAACTTTTGAGACGGATGTGCGCGGCGCTCGGGCCAGAGCCGCATTTTGAAAAGGAACTGCCCTCCAATTTCTACGACGATTGTGCGTGGAGTACAGGAGAGAGCCACATTTTGAAAAAGAGCCGCCATCCATCCGCGCAGCTCTTGGAAACTTTTAAGACGAATGTGCGCGGCGCTACGGCGAGAGCCGTATTTTGAAAGCCACCCGCCCTTCATACGTGAAACCCTTCATTATAAACTTTCAACAGACGCACGTACGCGGCGCTAAGGCGAGAGCCACATTTTCAAAATGGCCCGCCATCTATCAGTGAAACTGTTGCAAGCTTTTAAGGTGAATATGCGCGGCGCTGTGGCGAGAGCCACATTTTGAAAATGGCCCTCCCTCCATCCGTGAAGCTGTTGCAAATTTTAAGTTTCAGGGCCATCAAACCCAGCCCGCCCCACCGATACGTCTCGACGAATGACAGGGAGGAGTTACTTATAAGGAAGAAGGATGGAGGGAGGAGGAGAAGCAGGAATAGGAACGAAGAGGAGCCGGAGGAGCAGGAGAAGGAGGAGGAGGAAGGGGGGAGGAGGAGGGAGGAGGAGGAGAGATGAGGAAGAAGGAGGAGGGAGGGAGGAGGAGGAAGGGAGGAAGAGGTGAGAGGGGCCTTGTGTGTCTCCGTGGGGCCCCCGTTCCGTGGAGGTGACGGACTCTGGCGGGGGCGCGGACGGGAGCGGCCTGTCGTGCCGGGAGACGGACCTGGAGGACGGCGCGTGCCACGCGCTCCTCGGCAGCCCGCCGGCGCCGGGCGAGCAGCGGGCCTACGACTTCGGCGCCTGCGGCAGGCTTCGGGGGTGAGCCCCCAGTGGCTTGGCGACTTTTCGCCAATCGGTTTGCGAGGATCAAGCCAGCTAACTCCAGGCAAATTCGTATACATCCGAGTGCATCCCGAGAAGCCAAGGTAAGTCCAGAGATCCTCCGAGAAAGCTGGAGCAAGTCTTGGACGCCTCGGCGCGAGTCGAGGGGCAGCAGAAGTCGTCAAGCTCGCAAGGAGAGAGGCCCAGCGATGCCGATCGCCGATGCTCCTCCCCGTGCTTTCGCCCTCTCGGGCCTCTTGGGTGCCCTCGCCGCCACGGCTCTTGGCATCGCTCGCATGTGCGCGTTTTTCCCGGCAAGGATCATCGATGAGCAAAACAAGCGCACGAAGCCGAACAATGTACGGGGAATGGGCGTCCGAGCGATGGCGAGGGCCGGATTCGCCTCGGAATACTGGTCAGAGCGGCCCCTGGGAGAGGTCCGGAGAGCGGGGGTATTGGTACATGAGCTCGTGTCCTGCAAGGCGCATGCCCTTCATGCTGCACCGCCCCGCGGGCGGCCACTCGAAGAAGCTGCCGCTCCTCGTCTTCTTGCACGCCCTGCACAACAGGCTCTTAGGTGTGCCGTCCCAGCCCCTCGTGGAGCGCAGCCGCCCAGCTTACGCGCAGGAGACCGCGGGAGACCACGGGAGACCAACGAAGGCCGTCGCAAGCTGCCGAGCATCGATGGGTCACATGGGGGTCTCTGGTCGGGACACGTAAGTGACGAGGTTCGACGCCAGCCCGAGCCTCCTCTTCAATACGGCCTCGCCCAGCAACTGCGCCATCCCGGCGCTGCTGCGGCAGCAAGGGAGGGCGAAAGGCCCTGGCCCTCCAGGAGAACTAAAGAATAGCACGAGGTTCTCAGGAATCGTGATGGATCTACAATTGTGGGAGGGGAGGAGGAGGAGGAGGAGGAGGAGGAGGAGGAGGAGGAGGAGGAGGAGGAGGAGGAGGAGGAGGAGGAGGAGGAGGAGGAGGAGGAGGAGGAGGAGGAGGAGGAGGAGGAGGAGAGGGAGGAGGACGAGGAGGAGGAGGAGGAGGAGGCGGAGGAGGAGGAGGAGGAGGAAGGGGAAAGGGGGAGGGGCTGTCACCGTCGCCCGACGCCCGGGTGCTCCGCCCTGGCCCGGAACCTGCGTGTGATGCCATCGCCGGTCCCTCGGCGATGCATCGCCGCTCCCGGGCCTATGCTCCCTCCCCCCTTCCAGGGCTCCTTTCGGTTCCTCCGATTCGATTAAGTTCGACTACGACGGCTTCCGATTCCGATTCGATTCGACTTGGGATTCCGATTTGCGTTCCGATTTATCGCTGGAGGCATACTAGCCTGCCGATTTCCGCCGATTCGTCTTTTCCCGACTCGTTTGCCAACTTCCGCCGTTCCGTTTCATTTCGATCGCCGATCTGATGTATCGATTCGATTCTGGGCTCTCCCCCTCCGCTTTCTGCCCACCCCCCTCCCCGGACATCCTCGGACAAGGTTACTTCAATCTGCGGCCATGGAGCGTCCGCCCCCTTCCCCGGTGGCAGTTTTTCGTCCCGGCTTTGCGCGACGCTTGATGGCCCCGGGGCCCGATCGCGGGCCGTATGAAGGCCGTAATCGAGGAACAGCTCGGGGATTGAGCACATCTCGTCAGAGATCCCAGACCCCAGACGTCGTGATTTTTGTCGCAACGTGGGCCCTCAGAGGTCTCGACCCTTCCTTCCCAGGGCCAGCCGTTCATCCTGAGTCCGCTTACTGACGGCCACTGGGCCCTGTGATGGCCCCCAGAGGCCGAAAATAAAACTTCCTGTCGTGATTCCTTAGTGGCGCGCTTCGCTAGGGGCTTCTCATAGAGATGAACAGGGACCGCAGAAAAAGCCCACGGGGGACGGGGAGCCCGAGATCGTTGGGTCCGGCAGCCGTTTCTCCTGAGGCTCCCTCACGGTTGATCGAGGAACCGTGCTCTCGCCTCGATGCCAGCGACAGTTTTGGTCCGGACGGCCACATCTCTTTGCACAGAGGTGCACTGTTGTGCACATGGAAGTGCTCTCGCGAGACTCCCACCCCTGTCCCCTGCAGCCGGCCTTCTACTCCTCGACCCGCCTCTTCACCTCTGCGGCCATCGGGGTACTCTGCTGGGGTGCTCTTGCGCACGACGTGACGGGGCCTTTTGGACCTGCACCCGAGGCAGAGGGCGTGGCGGCTCGGCCTCTGGGCCGGCGACCTGTGCACGGGCAGCAGCGCCGCCAGGAGACTGTTTTTTTGTCAGGGGTCCGACGATCACCTGGGTTGGGAAGTAGGTCACGGAAGGTTCCGCTCGCTTCGGATGGAATGCATAACGGCGCATAGCGCCCAATAGCGCCCCATAGCGCCAAGCAGCGCCCAATTTCGCCGAATAGCGTTCACATGGCGCCCAATAGCGACCAACATCGCCCAAGAGCTCCATGTGAGGAAGACGCATGTCGATTGGGCGCTCTATTGGGCGTTATGCGGACGACCAGAAGCATCCGTGAGGTGCTGTCTAACCTGGGTTATCGGGCTCGCCCGCGCACCCCCCCCCACTGCAGATAAACGAAAGAGCGTGTTCTACCGCTGCTGGCGGAAAACCGGGGGGGGTCACTACCGGTTCGAACCCCTCCCCCCCCCCAGTTCATCATGAAAAGGGGGGGGTCACTCCCGGTTCGAACCCCCCCCCCCGAAAACCGAGGGGGGGTGCGGACAGTGGTGGGGACGGTGGTGGTGGGGGACAGTGGTGTGGGGACAGTGGGAATGTGGTGGAAACAATAGGACAGTGGAGGGTACAGTGGTGGTGGGGACAGACAGTGGTGAAGGCGGTGGCGAGGACGGCGGTGGGACAATGGGACAAAGGTACAGTGGGGACAGTGGTGGGGACAGTGGGGACAGCGGTGGGAACAGTGGGACAGCTCAGTGGTTCGAACCGGTAGCGACCCCACCGTCCGGTTTTCCAGGGGGGGGGGGTTCGAGCCGGTAGTGACCCCCCGCGTTTTTCGAGTTCGACGGGGGGGGGGGGATAGGAGAGGGGGGGGGTTTGGCCAGGGGAAGGGGGGGGGGTCCAGCAGGGGGGGGGGATTTTCGGAGGGGGGGGGGGGGACCCGGGGGGGGGGGATTTTCGGAGGGGGGGGGGGGGGGATTTTTCGGAGGGGGATTTTCTGAAGAAAAGGGTGGCAATTTTCCACAGTAAAGCGGCGGTGGATCACGCTCTCTCAGATAAACTGACCTTGTCGGTTGCGCAGGTCGCCCCCCAGATAACCCAGGGTCAAGATGCTGAATTGAGGACCGCTTGGGGCTCAGGAGGAGCTCGGGTTTTCGGACCGCTCGTCAGCTTCATGTTCTGGAACCTGCTTGGCCCGCCGTGGCCAGAAAAACCCCTTCGTTCCTTCTCATGCGTTCCTTAAGGCAGCACGGTGATTGTATCGCCGAAGCGCCTTACAAGGCCGCGGCGCCCGAGACATCCTCTAGAGCCTCCGGATCTTGGGGATTCTCGATTAATTTTCGTCCAGTGTTGTCCCCGCCTGGCGCCGAAAAATAAACATCGATTTCCAGCTCGGCTGGGCCGCCCGCGGCCGCTGGTGGCCCCGCCGCCGCAGAGCCCGGCGGCCGGTGGCGGCCCGGAGGCCTCGGCGGCGAGGCGCTGCTGGCGGCGGCGGCCCGCCCGCGTGTGCCGTGCAGAGGGGAGAAGACCAGCGGCGGCGCGGCGGAGAGCGGGCCCTGGGGAGCCCCGTGGCGGGGGAGGAGGAAGAGGAGGAGGAGGAGGAGGAGGAGGAGGCGGAGGAGGAGGAGGAGGAGGAGGAGGAGGAGGAGGCGGAGGAGGAGGAGGCGGAGGAGGAGGAGGAGGAGGTGGAGGAGGAGGAGGAGGATTTTTGTTTTAGCTCAACGCCAGCACCTCTCAAGCTCTGCGGGCGCCACCACCACGACGAGGACGAGAACCCCCGGCGAGGTAGAAGCCCACCCGCAGAAACATCATCGCAACATACGAGGGAATATACGACGAGGCCCGTCTCGAGCAGCACGAACACGAAGGTACCCCAGTGAAATTGAGAAGAAACCCCGCCACGGCAGCGCCGAACAGACGATCGATCAACCAGAGTGCCCCATGCAATAACAACAGGATAACTAGCATACATTACCAGAAAGGACCATAATGGAAAAAAATAATAATGCCGATCCGCCATATCCAGAGTACCGATGCGGAAGAGGAGCCGCAAATGCACAAACAACCCACAATGCCCGCGAGCCCCACCTGAAACAGATTCCCTGGACGCGAGAACAAGCAGTATGGCACCTCAAGCTGTAAGAGATGAAATGAGGAGACATCCCAAACAATTGTAAACATTGATCACACATCAATGCGGAACGAGCAGCGCCGAATGAACAAGAAGAAGGGTGCCTTGCTTGCCCACTCAGACCTGGGCCTGGCTCAGCCAGCCAACAAAAAGGTGGCGCCGCCGAAGACCAGGACATCCTGCACGAACTCCGTAGCAACCCCAGCGTTCACCTCCTTGAAACTCGTGTTCAAGCGGCCCTCAAGCAAGCACACCTACGGTACAGCCCTGGGGACATCGCGAGCGAGCTTGAGCCACAGCTAGTTCGACCCGAGATGGTACTTGAGACGAGGAGGCGAAGGCGGAGGAGGAGGAGGATGAGGAGGACGAATAGGAGGAGGAGGAGGAGGAGGAGGAGGAGGAGGAGGAGGGAGGAGGGAGGAGGAGGAGGAAGAGAAGGAGCAGGCGGAGGAGGAGGAGGAGGAGGGGGAGGAGGAGGAGGAGGACGAAGAGGAGGAGGAAGAAGAAAACTAACAATAGTAATTTTCATATTAAATGTACGATAATAATAACCATGACAGTAATAAGAATAATATTGAGAAGACGAACGCTAATCAGGGTACTAAGCCTTCTAATGATTCTAGGATTCTAGTACTAAGAGGAATCGTAATAATAATAATAATATTCAGGATAGCACGAATGATAAGACTAAGAATAATACGAATGACAAACACAAAGTTAAGACGAAGAAGGGGAGGCGGAGGAGGAGGAGGAGGAGGATGAGGAGGAAGAGGAGGCGGAGGAGGAGGGAGGAGGGAGGTGAGAGGAGGAAGGAGGATGAGGAGGAGGAGAGGAGGAAGGAGGAGGAACGAGGAGGAGGAGGAGGAGGAGAGGAGGAGGAGGAGGAGGAGGATGAGGAGGAGGAGGAGGAGGAGGAGGAGGGGAGGAGGAGGAGGAGGAGGCGGAAGAGGAGGCGGAGGAGGAGGGAGGAGGGAGGTGAGAGGAGGGAGGAATGAAGGAGGATGAGGAGGATGAGGAGGAAGAGGAGGCGGAGGAGGAGGGAGGAGGGAGGTGAGAGGAGGGAGGAATGAAGGAGGATGAGGAGGAGGAGGAGGAGGAGGAGGAGGAGGAGGATCAGCTAGGTGCGCTCGCGTCATATCTGACGTCCTGCCCTTCCCTCCCATCCCTTACCATGGCGTATATATATCCTCTCTATTCGCGCAGTCGGATGTTGCAGCATGGCATAGCATTAAGAGACATAGCATGCACTGGAACCATGCCGTGGCATGGCATTGGAAATAATGACGCCAGCGCTGCAGCGGGAGCACGATTCGGAACGACCGGAAGCTCTGAAATGAGGCCAGCGCTGCAGCGGGAGCACGACTCGGAACGAGCAGAAGCCCGAAAATGAGGCCGGCGCTCCAGCGGGAGCAACATTTTGAAAACAAGCCTAAGCGAGAAAACCTAGTTTCCGGGAATCCTGTGTGTAAAAAACGGTACGCGGTGGGGGGCCGGATATCTTCCAGGCGTCCTCAGGGGTCAGAGGAGAGAAGTATTCATATGTTTTAACTGTGGGGGAGGAGGGGGGGGAGGGGGAGGAGGAGGGGGAGGAGGAGGTGGGAGGAGGATGGGGAGGAGTGGCAGCGGATGCAGCAGGAGGAGGAGGAGGGGGTGGAGTAGGAGTGGGAGGGGGTGGGGTGGAGGCTAAGCGGTTCAAAGGCGAGGGCATAAAAACCATGGTACATGTTTGTTTATGAAGAATGAAGACATAACGCGCACCAGGGGGACGTTCTGGATGCAGTGCAGGACATCGTACACATTGGAGTCGTGTTTCTTCCGCCTCTGTTCCTCCCCTCTCCGCTCTATGCTCCCAGTTGGTGCCGTTTCATTGGTTGCACGCGGGCCTGAGGCCGCTTCCTCGCCCAGCACTGCCCAATTCTGCAGGCCGCCCTGGATTTCTTTGGCCCGCCTGAGGTTTGCACAGTGTCTTCGGCGAGGTGTGGTCTCTCAGAGGCCGCCCGACTTCATTCAGATTCTGGCGCGTGCTTCGCACCCAGATTTATAGCACTGCTATGTCCCATCCGTGCTCGCGGGCCTTCCGAGCGCGTGGATTTAGCGATTGCGAGTATATCAACTGTTAGCAGGCTGGGATGCGGGGCTTGTTCCTACCAGTTGCTGCGTGCTGTACCGTACTGTGGCTCCTTGTTTGCGGTGGTGTGATGCCCGTTCATATGAATGGCCATTCGGTCATATGGGGATGCGCACGCGCCACGGTTTAATGCATCCGCATTGGCCCAGATGCTTCGTTATTCTCCCTCGTCCCCCGCTCCCCTCCGCACCTGCTCCTCCCCTCCCTTCCTTTTACTTCCGCCGGTGCTTTTTTTCACTTCTGCCCATGGCCGAGGTTCTATGCAGCGGATGCTCGGGTCAGCCTTTTGACAGCCGCGCGGCCCACTCTCCCTCCTCGTCCTCGCCCTTCTCCCCCGTCCCCCCTGAATGTGGTGACGTTTACCCGGCCGGCCAATTTACAGCTTTGCCGCGAGCGAGTCATATGTTGGTGCGGTTATAGCCCCC
Organism: Prorocentrum cordatum; assembly: GCA_963575745.1. Lineage (NCBI taxonomy): Eukaryota > Dinophyceae > Prorocentrales > Prorocentraceae > Prorocentrum > Prorocentrum cordatum. Next base: position 800,017 of record CAUYUJ010017615.1, on the reverse strand, counting down.
TTGAGGGGAAGCGGATTTGACGCTCAATCGAAAATGTCTGGCCCCTGGACGGGCATGGCATCGGGTGCTGGATTCGCTGGGGAGGAGAAACAAAACGCGCCGAATGTAGGTTTCCGCGAGCGACTCAGTCACTTTTCTGCCGGGTTTTTGAAGCAACGGAGCCGCTGTTCGACTTCTCGATTTTTCGATCTTCTGGGCGACGGAATCGCTGTTCGTTTTTTCGATGTTCGAGCGTCTGATTGGCATTTCGAGCCTCCTTCTCATTCTCCGCTTCTGCAGCTGCTTCCGCTGCCGCCGTTCCTCGCCCTCTCGTTGCCGTCCTCCGCTTCTTCCCCCCCGCTCCGCCCTTTTCCTTCAGCCACGCGCAGAGGGGGTCAGGGGGAGGGGGGGCGGCTTCTCAGAAACACCCCTGCTTTTCAGACGGCGCGGGCCCTGTCTGTGGATGCAAGGCCCGCGCCTTCTGAGAAACAGCTCCTTCTAAGAAGCCGTCCCCTCTCTCCCTGACCCCCTCTGCGCGTGGCCGAAGTAAACTGCGGCGGATCCGCTGGCGGAAGGTCGGCGGAAGCTGGCGGACTGACAGTCGCGGGCCCAGGGGGTGTCAGCATTTTTCGCCATGGGGGAAACTGGTCCTGAGGGCAACGGGTCCTGAGGTTTTTCGCCAGTTTGGAGCTCTCGGGGCCCTCCGCGGACCCCAAATGTGCACTACGCCCTCTTCCTGCTTGCGCAGGCGAGCACGCTCGCCGCAGACCGCCCCTATTTGAGCAGAGCCGCCTCCGAGCGCTCTTTCCCGCACTCCTGCTGTGCTTTTCCTCATCCTCCTCCTCCTCCTCCTCCTCCTCCTCCTCCTCCTCCTACCTCCTCCTCCTCTCCTCCTCTCCTCCTCCTCCTCCTCCTTCCTCCTCCTCCCTCCTCCTGCTGCTGCTGCTCCTCCTCCTCCTCCTCCTCCTCCTCCTCCTCCTTTCCCCGCTCCTGCTCCTGCCTGCGCCGCTGCCGCGCTCCGCCATCCTCGGTACTCCCCCGAACTCCTCCTGCTTCTCCTCCTCCTCCTCCTCCTTTTTCTCTTCTCTTCTCCTCCTCCTCCTCCTTCTCCATTCCTTGCTCTTGTGTTTCAAAAAAAGTTCCCGGGCGTTTCGCTTGAGACTTCCTAGCCATGTATGACCTTGAAACTTAAAACGTTGACACGAGCTTCACATATGGAGGGCGGGTGGTTTTCAAAATGTGGTTGTCGCCTCAGCGCCGCGCAGATTCGCTTTAAACATTTGCAAGAGCTTCACGGATTGAGGGCGGCTCCTTTTCAATTTGCGGTTCTCGTCTTAACGTCACGCGCATTTTTTATGTGTGTATATATCTATAGAGAGAGAGAGAGAGAGAACGTTGCAAGGGCTGCACGGATTGAGGGCGGCTCTTTTTCAAATTGCGGTTCTCTCTTTAGCGCCGCGCACACTCATTGTTCAAATGTGTAAGAGGTTCACGGAGTCCCATCACCAGTCAACCAGAAACGTTTTTTTTTTCTTTTATATAAAAAAAAACAAAAAAAAACAGAAAAATAAAGGTTCAGGATTACGCGGGTGCAGCAGTTACGTTGCTTCTCGGTGTTGAAGTCCCAGGAGTGGCGTTCTGGCACGATTCATGATCGTCAAGACGCAACAGTCAGGTTGATCCGTGGCGTTGGACTCCCGAGAACGATGTTTTCGCATGCAACAGGGTCTTCAAACGGTTGTCTTCCAAAAAAGCATTTCCCTCAGTGAAAATCAGCCCTTTCAGGGGCCTATAAAGAGGGATCTTGGAGGGAGGGTTGATCCCAACATCGTTGATGACTCTTTGGTTTACTCTGGTCCCAAGGCCTTGACCGAGGAGCCCAGCAGCACGGGGCGGAGGAGTCGCAGGCGCCACAGTACGCGGGACGTGAAGGACAAGAAGGACAAGAAGGACAATAATAACATGAAGGACAGGAAGAGCAGCGTCAAGACGGGCAACTACGTGGGCCAGCACGCGCAGAAGATGTCCAAGGCGGCGGACCTGCCACAGCCTGCGGCGGTGGTGCCCAAGGGGGAGTACATGTACACGGAGAGGGCGAAGGCGACTCCGCCTCTGCCGCCAAGGTGTGCGTAGGCGACCCCATTGACAACCAGGAGCGTTACGACGGCGGCGAGCTGATCGAGCACGTGGAGGACGGCAAGGTTGGCGACCTGTCGGTGGGCGCTCCCTTTTTCTTCAACATTGCCGCTGATGATCGTGATGTTTGTGACCTGCGGGGGCCAGAGCTAAAAGGAGGTGAAGGGGACTCACAGGTTGGAGACGAACTTCTCGGTCAGGAACGAGGCCTACTGCAAGAAGTACTTCTCAATCCATTACCTGACGATGGTGATGGCAAGGACTTTCACAGCATGGGCAAGCACGATAATATTCCCTCGCCTGATGCGCGTGCTCCGAGTACGACATCCTTGTCTGCGAGTTCGGTTCCGACGTCGGTGACAGACGTCCGTGGTCAGCTGAAGGCTGTCGCTGCCTTCATCAAGTTCAAGTCCAAGCACATTCCCGTGCGCCAGTGGAGGCGCTTGGAATCAAGGTTTCGGGCGGCCTGGATGCAAGCCTCAACGGATCTTCGTGAGGCGTATGGCGCGGTGGTGTGCACGGGAGATTTCGATTTCAGCGAGCTCGTCGACCTGTTCGAGGCTGGCGTGGCTCATGAAAGTACCAGTGCGAGTTCGAGCTGATGGTCCTCTTCACCTTTTTCCTCAATGCGACGGGCTTCATTTTCAACTGGTGCATCGCCGTCCGTGTGTTCTACTTCGTGAAGTGCTAGATGCAGTTCCTCATCTGAGTCCGCCCTTCACTCACCCGCCTCGGAGTGTTGTTGGGTGCAGAATACAGTGAAAAAAATATTTTGCTGAAGGAAAGAGGGGGGAGAGGCTGGCCAGCAGCAGCAGCAGCAGCAGGGGCGAGGAAGTCCTGGACGCAACGCGCACATACAGAACCGACTCGGCCAGAGGGGGGTGGCGCCAGCGAGACACGGCACGACGCGACGGACCAGCGCAGCAGGCGAGAGCGGCAAGGAGGCAAGGATGTAGGGAGCAGGGAGGTGCGCGGCGGGGGGCCTGAGCCACCCCAGCCCCTCTTAGGCGCTCGCGCGCCCGCTGGAGGCAAGGCGCGGGGGAGGAGGAAGGGGGCAGGAGGGGAGGAACGGGAACTGGAATAAAAAGCGAAGCAGCGGCGCGGGAGGAGGCGGAGGAGGAACACCGACAGCGAGGGGGGGCGGAGGCGCGACGCGGGCCCCAGGGGCCCAGGACAGAAAAGTGGGCTCGAAAGGCAGCAACACCCATTTTTTGTTTATTCCAGCACACTTTTGCGCCAGAGCGCGGCGAAGACACGACAAATTACGACACATTCGTTTGCTTACGCCTGGGCGGCCCGCGGGCGCCGTGTTGGACAGAGCTGGCCGCTATGGTCACGGCGCCCGTGTGGCTTTTCACGTGGACGGTCAAAGTGCGGAGCAAGCTCTGGGAGAGCTCCGGCTTGTCCCAGTTCGCCCGGCGCAGCCAGGCCCTGCCAGACACGTTGGTGCGCCCGTAGCTTTCAATCACGAAGGACACGACGTTGTCGCCAGGGTATTTCGTCCGCTTCGCGTCCTCCATGCGGCATGCAGCGGCGCCGTCTCGAGAAGCACATTGTGGCTCCAGGGCTGGGTCCGTGCTCAGCACGTCGACGATGGCAACGTCGAGGAAAAACGTGGTACCCTCCAGCTCAACAGCGATGTCTAAGCGTGCCCCAGATATCGTGCCGTCCGTCTTGAGCATGTCAAGGTGGGAGCACCGTTGCTCCTTGCGAGCCGGCGCGTGCATGTCAGCAGCGGGCCGGGCGGCAACGAAGTCACGACTGCCATCGTGCTGGCGCACGAGAGCACCGCTGATCTCGCAGATGCTGGCGTGGTGACCCTCATCGTCCAACTCAATGCCGCACTTCGTCCCATCTGGCCGCCGGGGCACTGGGTAGGGCTGTGAGGTCCGCGCGGCACTGGTCGCAACCCCAAGTGGCGGCGGACAGCTCGCTGGAAGTTCGCGTCCGTCAACTTGTCGGAGGCGGCCACCGGCGAGTCCAGGAAGCGGCTGGCCTCTGGCGTGGAGGCGGATCTGATAGCCTCTGTATGGCGCTGCGTGGCAGTTCCCAGGAGCTGATCGTGCAAGTTGCGCTGGACTGCTTGGGTCCAAACTCGCTCCATTCCTTTGACGCTTTGTGGCTGGTCGCTCTGCCACAGGCGTTTCTCCTCCTCCGCCAAGGCTGCGGGGCTCGGGGGATCTCCGTCTGTGGCTCGGGAGGGCCGCATTCGCCATCAGCTCGAGGCGGCCTGCTCCGACTGGGGCCAGTTTGGAATCGCAGGACTCTTGAAGTACCTCGGCTTTTGGATCGGCCCGACTAGCACTGTTGACATGAACTGGGCGGCGCCCATGTCCCAGGCGCGCCTTCGCGTGGGGCAGATTGCTGGGCAAGGTGCTCCTGCCGCCATGTCTTTCCAGCTATACGTCTCGAGGGCCTTCCCTGTCGCCTCCTATGTTTCCCAGCTCATCCCCATGAGCTGGCAGTGCGCCTCTGAGGAACGACATTGGTTCGCCTAGCTCTGGAGTGCCTCCAGTTCGGTGGCGAGGCACACGGATTGGTTTCATCTGGCTTCGGTTGGAGGCCCAGCGGTCCATTCTTTATTTTCCACGGCTGCCGCCGCCATGATGCACACAGCGCTCGTGACTACCGCGGTCTGGCGGCCACTGCTGGTCCGGATCCGCGAGGCCTCTATCGTGACCCCGGCGACGGGTGATTTTCTTGCCCCGCAATTCTGGAGGATGCCTTGCATCGCGGTGTCCCTCGAAAAGGCCGCGTCGGGCTTCCCCGAGGACCCAAAACTGCGGGCGGGGGGGCGGCAGGCTCTTGGACTGCGGCGTTTTGGGTTGGGTCCATGGAGGTTCGCCCGAAGTGGCAGAGGGTCTTCCAAACTTCGATTGCCGAGCACGTGTTCCAAAATATCCTGCGGGAGCTCGTCCGGAGGAGGATGGTCAAGTGGTATGGGGTGGACTTTCGGGTTGGGGGGGTGCTTTGGGACGAGTTGGCCACTTTCCTCTGGACTCAGCCCCCCAGCTGGGTCTCAGCAGTCTTGAAGACATGGCTTGGGGGATGGACGACAAACACTCGTATGCAACGACATGCGCGGTGCCTCCTAGGGTGCGATTGTCCAGATAATTTGCGCCACTAGCTCTCATGCCGGCCGCTGTCTGAATTGGTCGCCCTTGCCACCCGCCAGACCCAGCCATCGGATCGGCTGCGTCGTTTCGGCCTTGTGGGGGAGGATCTCCGGTGTCGCGTCGGTTTCTTCCATGGGTACCGCCTGCTTGCGCCCCTTGCCCGCTCTGCGTCCCGCGCCCTCACGCCCAGGGAAGCCCGTGGACAGGTACAGGCGATAGCCCTGGCCGTGCGGATCCCGAGGAGGCAGCGGCATCGGTAGTTGCCATTGGTCTGACGTGGACTTTCCCGCACGCTGTGCCTCCTCGTCCTCCTCCTCTTTTTCCTCCTCCTGCTGCTCCTCCTCCTGCTACTCCTCCTCCTCTTCCTCCTCCTTCACATCCTTCATCGCCTCCTCGCTCTCCATGGTCGTGTTTTCCTCTTCTCCGATCCTGTGATTCGGCTCGGCCTCTGATCTAATTATTTTGATATTGCAGCAGAGATTCGCGGGAGCGCGCTCCCAAGCTCACCGCATTGAGTTTCCATGTCTTCCATAAATTGCGTGCTCGGCGTTCGTGTAGACTTCATTTACCTGGCACTTACCGCATTACCACCTAAGCCAGGCGTTATGCTCCTCGACTCGACTCCTTCTCGCGCGCTTCGCTATTTCTTTTTGCAGCCCGAGGCAAATTATTTCAATCGATAGAAAAATGGTGGCACGACTCATCCCCCATGCTACATGGACTCTTCCTCCTTTCCCCAGCCCCTGTTTCATCCCCCTGGCGACATGGTTTTCGACCGCTCCATCTTGGGCAGCACTTCGATCGAAGCGCTTTTCCTCTCCCTCTTCCCTCTCCCTGTTCCCCCCCACTGTTCTTCGGTCCTCCTTCCCCCTCTTCCATCCTCTCTCGTCGTCGCCCCTTCCTTCATCGTCATCGTCGTCGCTGTCTCCGTTGTTCGTGTCGTCGTCTTCCACGTTGTCGTTTCTCCGTCGTCGTCGTCGTCGTGCCCGTTCTCTTCGTCATCGTCGTCCTCGTCGTCGTTCGCACGAGAGGCAGGAGGAGGAGGAGAAGAAGGAGGAAGAGAAGGAGGAGGAGGAGGAGGAGGAGGAGCAAGCGGACATTCTTACAGGCCACCCGCAGTGGCGCGACGGCAGCCACGATCTGCGCTTCGCGGCCTGGGCATCAGGGGAGTTGCTCCTCTCTGGGTGTTCCTCTCTGGGGGGCGGCGGCAGCAGCGCGAAGCTAACTTCGCCTCGTGCAGGGCGAAGTCCTGTTGGCCCCCCTGCCATTCCGCCACCGCGGCTCCAGGAGTGGTGGGCTGTGCCAGAGGGGGGGGGCATCCCGTTGCCAGCGGACCATTGCCGTGCCACTCCCGCGAGCTGGCGGGCCCCCTTCTGCGTCCCTCTCCTTCGTCCCCCTTCCCCTGCGCATCCCTTGCCGCCCTCGACGGGGGGGGCGTTTGGCTATTTTCGGCCTTCGGCGGTCCTCGCCAGGCCTCGGGACCGTCAAACAACGACTCAGCACGAAAAGCCAGTCTCGGGGAAGGGGTCTAGACCTCTGGGTCGACGCTGTGAACAGACATCAAGACGTTGGGGGGCTGGGGATTCAGGGTTCTCGGACTCGCCTCTCGCATCCCTCGCCGCCCTCCCCTCCCTTCTCCCTCCTGCCCCCTCCGTCTCGCCCTCCTCCTCCTCGGGAGTCGGCGGCTGAGCGGGCCAGGGCCGGCGGAGAGGGGGCGCTGGCCCATCCTGTGAGGGGCAGGCGCCCAGTGTGCCGTCGGCCGCGCAGCGGCTCGGCGGTGGGTCTCGCCGATGCACCATTTCCATCCTCCCCCCTGCCCCCCTCCCCCCCCCTGGCCTTCCGGGAGGGCCGAGAAGATAGCACCACGGCGTCGACGTCCAAGGTCCTGCCGAGGTTTCGAGGCAGCCCAGGCACGTCTATAGGTTTGGAGGCTTATTCATTTTTCTAGCACTCTGGAAGGTCAGGCTCCCGCCCCCTGGGGGAGGTGGAGGAAGAGCAGGAGGAGGAGGAGGAGGAGGAGCAGGAGGAGGAGGAGGAGGAGAGGAGGAGGAGGAGGAGGAGGAAGAGGAGGAGGAGGCGAAGGCGGAGGCGGAGGAGGAGGTGTGGTATGGGATGGTATAGCATGGTATTGTATGGTATAGTAAAGTATTGTAACTATGGTATGGGTTTGCACGAAAGGCGTCAAGCATGACATCAACCGAAAATCTCGGCCTCGGGCTCCTGATCTTCGTCAGTGTCCGAGCCGCGAATGGCACGGCGGCCCATCTCGCGGACAAGCTCGAGCTCCCTATCCTCCTGCCCGAACGCCCGAAGGACCTCCCCCAGCCCCCCCGCGTCCATCCCTCCCCGTGCTCCAGGCAGGCGCGCATCCGTGGGCGCTGCCGCTGGGGCTGGCTTCGCCGCTGTCTGCCCGCCTATCTCGGCCTGCATCTCGGGCAAGACACCGTGGGGCCTACACAACGTGAGGTCACGAACCTTCGGACGGTATGAGGGGAATGTTTTTTGCGAATTCGACGCAGCTGATCTGACCCCCCTGACTTAGCCTGGTGTCCTGTGCAGGGGGGCCTCCATGCTCGATGCCAGGCGGCCGTCTGAGGCCACTGCCCCCACAGTTGTAGCAAAAAACAGCAGTTTTCACTGCGGTCACACGCTCTTCTACTTCAGCCTGCAGAAGGTTGTGGCCTCGCCACTGACATGTGGACACAGCGAACTCGTCCCACCCTGGTCCAATCCCGTAACTCCCAGACGTGACCCCCAGCTCCCCATCATCATCAGGCTCCCCGGGGCGGTGGCTCTGCCTGTGGCTAGGAGGAGGAGGAGGAGGAGGAGGAGGAGGAGGAGGAGGAGGAGGAGGGGGGAGGAGGAGGAGGAGGAGGAGGGAGGAGGAGGAGAGGGGAGGAGGAGGGGAAGGAGGAGAGGAGGCGGGAGGAGGAGGAGGAGGAGGAGGGGGAGGGGAGGAGGGGGGGAGGAGGAGGGAGGAGGGGGAGGAGACTTCCTCTCATTCCTCTCCTCCCCCCCCGCGCCGCTCCGCGCCCGCCCGCCCCCCTCCGCGCCGAAGAGGAGCTTCCTGGGGCTCCTGGGGCTCCTGGGGCTCCTGGCACGGCTCCTGGGGCGGCTCCGGGGGCGGCGGCGGCGAAGGCTCCTGGGGCGGGGGCGGCTCCTGGAGCGGCGGCTCCTGGGGCGGCGGCGGCGGCGGCTCCTGGGGCGGCTCCTGGGGCGGCGGCGGCGGCTCCTGGGCGGGCGGCGGCTCCTGGGGCGGCGCGCAGCGGGGCGCAGACGGCTCCTGGGAGGCCCGCCGGGCGCTCGGCCGGCCGGCGTGCGCAGCACTGGTCGGCTGCACGTATCAGAGTGGCGCCCTTCGCTGGAGTGACCTCTGGGTGCGGGCTTCCCAGGCCCCCTCGCGTTGTGACGAAATCGCGACGGAGGGCCTCGAGGGGGGGCCCTTGCCGGGCCTCGGAGCCGTTAAAACACGGGACCCACGCGGTTCGATCCGCACCAGAAAATGGCGCAGAAGGATTGGGTCCCAGGTTTTGGTCGGGATTTGCACCAGATCTTTATATTTGCTCGCGACGTCGGATCTCAGGGGATTTGCAACGCCGCAGGTCTTAATTCGCCTACAGCCAGAGATTTTTTGCCGTGTCGGCCCTGGGGGGCCTTCGCGGGGCCCCGGGACCGTCGAAAACCCGACTCAAGATGAAACGCCGGTCCCAGGGAAAGGGTCTGGACTTAGGAAAACGTGTATCCGGGCCCCGGGACCTCACATATCGATCATGCTGGAAAAATGCGGCAGAAAGATGGGATCCAGGGCTCAGGCCGTGATTTCTCCAGGGCCAACAACGGGCTCGAGAAGGCTCGATGGGTATGGTGGTGGTGGTGGATGCTTCTCTTGCCCCTACGTTCTACTGCGGCCGGATTGTGGGGACCTTGCGCACTGGCCGCTGGCTCGGGAGCCCTCCCCCTTCCTTCCCCTGCCCAGGTCTTCAGAGTTTCCCAGAGGTCCCCATGGAGGTCTCCGGAGGTCCCGGGAGCTTCCGGAGGTCCACTTGGAGGCGGCTTCCAGAGGCCCAACAGAAACTGTCAAACACTTCTAGAACTTGGATCTTCGATCCTCCCCTCCCTCCCCTGCTCCTCACCCCCTCTCCCTTCTTCCTCCTCCCGAAGAAGGCCGTGGCGCAGGGCCGGCACCCAGAGCCACATGGGACTACAGTCATCATGTCACTCATGTCACCTCACGGAACACCGAATACGGTACACACACGCGTCCTGAGAATACAGCGTGCGGTGCGGATTTCTGCGCGTCGTCTCTTAACTCTTCACTCTCCTCTCTCCTCCCATGCTTTCATCCTCCTCGCTCCTCCGTGTTGCAGCCGCGTTTTCTCGAGGGCCAGAGCGGCCCACGACGCGCTCGAAGCCACTCTGGCGGCCTCCGCGCTCGATGCTGAGAAGGGAATCTTCGGCATACCATCTTGCGATATCTTCTTTCTTGATCATTACCCATCGGTCGTTGAAGGCCGGTCATTTTGGACCCCCAGATTCCAAGATGAATGAGGCGCCGGACCTGTTCCGAAAATCGAATGGTGTCCCCTCTTCCCTCCTCTTCACAGGGCAGGCGGAGTCCCAATTTACTTCTGACGCCTTCCTACATCATGCTCCTGCCTATCTGGACGTTCGAAACGGGTACGGAAACAATGGGTACACGGTCCAACAGCAGTTCTTGTTCATTCTGAACCTGGTTCGCTGTCGGCGTCGCCGCGGTCGTTGTCCTTTGAGACAACAGGCCGCCTGCCCAACAGCGGCCGCTGTCGGTTTTGGACCACGTCTGTTGTTGGGCATCGTACCCATCCTATCGGTAACCAAATTCTGGGCGTTCAGAACCTACCTCTTCCGACTGGTGGGCTCTCTCTCCCTCTCTTCCCCCCCCCCCCCCCTCTCCTGGCCCGCGCGCGCCCAGCGCCCCCAGGACGGCTGGAGCGGCAGGAGCTCGCAGGACCCGTGCGCCTGGGGCGAGCTGAACGGTGGCGGCGACGCCAGGATCGCGGCGCTGGCCCCTCCCTCGGGGGATCGTAGAGTGTCGGCGGCGAGCGAGGGGGGGAAGGGAGAAGGAACAGGCCTCTTCAGAAGGCGGCGGGACTTTTCAGAAACCCTCGCGCCTTCGGAGAAGTATTCTGTGCCTTCAGGGAAGGCTCAGCTAACTTCTCAGAAGGCTGCGGTACTTCCGAGCCTTCTGAGAAGGCCTGCTCCTTCTCACTTCCCCCCCCTTGCTCGCCGCCGACGGGGTGTTATCCCAAGCTGGGTGATTAGTGGGCATGCCCAGTTGGATATTCGCTTTTCCTTCTCACATGGGCCGTGCTGCGCGCAATATTTTCCTGACCCCACCTCTGCCCCTGCCTCGCCTCTACGTCCACCCGGCTCCCTCGGCGGAGGCGGTCGCGGGGCGTGGGGAGGGGAGGGGGGGGGAGGGCGGTTGGCAGCGCTCACAAGTCAGGAGGGGAAAAAGCACATAGACAAACCGAATCGTCGACTCCCAAGAAATTATGTGAAACTATGGAAAAGGAGGGGAAGACGAACCTCCAGAAAATGTGGAAGCACATGGGAGATCCTGAGATTTGTGTCTAATGTTCGTGTATCCCTGGGCCCCTTTTAGCAGGGGGTGTGGCGCGAGGGGTGCGGTCGTTCGAGAAGGTGGGGTGGGGCTTCTCGGGAGGGCCCAGGGCCCCCTTCTGCCAAGAGGCCCCTCGAAGAGGCCCCTTCTTAGACGCCGATGGGCCCTTCTAAGAAGGCCCGGCCTTCTAAGCCAAGCTGCCCTGTTACGTCCGTCTTGAGACGCAACACGCACCGTGTGGTGTTGACACGCTGCGTGTTGGCTCAGCATATAGGCCCACGTTTTGGTGAGCGTGCCGCGTCAGGCCTACGTTTTCAGTCTACGTGTTGAACTCTGTGTCTACACGCCACGCGTTGCGTGTTGCGTATCGTGGCAGTTCAGCCATGGGCCCTTCTAAGAAGGTCCCTGCCTTCTGAGAAACCCACCCTTTCTTCTAGGAAAGCTGCCCCCCTCGCGCCACCCCCCTGGATGGACGACAACGACGAAGTCGACGACGACAGGAGTCAACCATGACGGCCTCTGTGGACCTTTCGTTCTGGGATTCTTTTGGATGCGTTTTGTGAACACCTTAGGGCCCTCTTGGATACTTTGGGCTTTCGGAACCCTCTTGGGCCTGGTGGGTCAGTTTGGGCCCTCTTGGGGTCCTTTGGGACCCTTCAGTGCCATTCTGGAGGGCATCGATCAAGCAGGCGTAAGTGACGATTACGCCACCCCCCTGGAGCCTGACAAATCGCCTTTTGGGGCACTGTTGTGGTACTATTGGGACGCTCTTGGAGGCCTTCGGGGTCGTGTTGGAGCTCTTCTGGATGCATGCGAGAGAGTGCCGAATTGAGGCGGCGACGGTACGGGAGTGATCTCACTGGGGCCGTAGTTGGAGCTCCCTGTGGGCACATTCGGTTTGTCTTCACCACCTCGCGCACATTACGCGCGACGTGTGCTTCAATAGTTGGCCCCTGTGGGCGTCTGGTGCGCGCACCTACGCATCATTTCACTTTGATGGAGTTGCACGTTGCTGCGCAGCTGTTTGATTTCACACGCTTCCCGTCCATGCCAATAATGGATTCGTGGCGTTTCGTAGTACACCATGCTGCGTAGCCAAACATCGCATAGCACTGCGGACACAGCACAGGTCAGAGCACCTTGTGGACTAAGCGGTCCAGCTTAGATGTCATAACATGGCACCGCGCATGCTTGCATAGCAAATGTGATTGCAGGTCATGTGGCATATCATCGTCCAACCAATCATAGCGCGGCGAAGATAGCAATGGGACAGCACAGCAGGCCATAGCAAAGCAGCGCATTGCATAACACATGATGGCATACCGAGGAGCATCGTTGCAGATAACATTGTAACGTGCACCATCGTCACGGGGTGTGTCGATAATCAGACGAGGAACAAGTGTCGTACGACCAAGACAGGACTATAGCAAGTTCCACGATAGCAGTCCAGCGTGGCATAGGGAGCATAGCAGTGTAACCCGACGGTTTTCCCGACGCCCTTC